>CM060284.1:0-402500 GCA_030684275.1 Acipenser oxyrinchus oxyrinchus | reverse complement strand
ATCAAGCGCCGTCCACAGGGTATGGCATGGCGTTGCAAAATGGAGTGATAGCCTTCCTTCTTCAAGATCCCTTTTACCCTGTACAAATCTCCCACTTTACCACCACCAAAGCACCCCCAGACCCTCACATTGCCTCCACCATGCTTGACAGATGGCGTCAAGCACTCACTCCTCCAGCATCTTTTCATTTGGTCTGCATCTCACGAATGTTCTTCTTTGTGATCCGAACACCTCAAACTTAGATTCGTCTGTCCATAACACTTTTTTCCAATCTTCCTCTGTCCAGTGTCTGTGTTCTTTTGCCCATCTTAATCTTTTCTTTTTATTGGCCAGTCTGAGATATGGCTTTTTCTTTGCAACTCTGCCTAGAAGGCCAGCATCCCGGAGTCGCCTCTTCACTGTTGACGTTGAGACTGGTGTTTTGCGGGTACTATTTAATGAAGCTGCCAGTTGAGGACCTGTGAGGCGTCTGTTTCTCAAACTAGACACTCTAATGTATTTGTCCTCTTGCTCAGTTGTGCACCGGGGCCTCCCACTCCTCTTTCTATTCTGGTTAGAGCCAGTTTGCGCTGTTCTGTGAAGGGAGTAGTACACAGCGTTGTACGAGATCTTCAGTTTCTTGGCAATTTCTCGCATGGAATAGCCTTCATTTCTCAGAACAAGAATAGACTGACGAGTTTCAGAAGAAAGTTCTTTGTTTCTGGCCATTTTGAGCCTGTAATCGAACCCACAATTGCTGATGCTCCAGATACTCAACTAGTCTAAAGAAGGCCAGTTTTATTGCTTCTTTAATCAGCACAACAGTTTTCAGCTGTGCTAACATAATTGCAAAAGGGTTTTCTAATGATCAATTAGCCTTTTAAAATGATAAACTTGGATTAGCAAACACAACGTGCCATTGGAACACTGGACTGATGGTTGCTGATAATGGGCCTCTGTACGCCTATGTAGATATTCCATTACAAATCAGCCGTTTCCAGCTACAATAGTCATTTACAACATTAACAATGTCTACACTGTATTTCTGATCAATTTGATGTTATTTTAATGGACAAAAAATTTGCTTTTCTTTTGAAAACAAGGAAATTTCTAAGTGACCCCAAACTTTTGAACGGTAGTGTATATATATATATATATATATATATATATATATATATATATATATATATATATCTCAAAGCACGCGCTGAATATCATTCTGCAACAAGTGGAAAACAAAAAAAAACTGATATGCAGCCCAACTCCATAAAAAATGCTCATGGAAACACACTTTTATTGCATGGAGGTTTTACTTATCATATTTACCAGTCTAGTTATGATGGAGCTGTATGGGAACAGTGAAAAAAAAATACTATAGTCTTCTGCAATCAGAAAATCAATCAAGTTGGTCTCCATGTTGGCTCAATCGACTGTGCTGGGAAACCTCCAGCGCTGCCAAATCACAAAAAAAAAAAAATCTCTGTCCAAGGTGACGAGGCAGGACATCTGTGGCTTTGCTGGCTGCTAGGTGAAGGGAGTGGCAAATGCATTTTACCACAATTAAGTGTGGCACACAATCTTTCAGATGTTTTGCCACTGAATTATGACATCAACCATACTGTTGGTCCCAATAAACACCAATGCCCATCAGATTCAAAAGCGGCAATTTGTCTTCATTTAAGGCATTCTTCACATCTCAACCATCTGGTAGAAGGTGGTTTCAATTTTTTGTTCTGATTCACTGAAATATTTAATCATAATGGCCAGGCACTTCTTCATGGTGATGTCAGTTGACTCATCAATGATGAGACTAAATGCGCTTGTCCCAACATCAGCGATAAGCTCTTTGTGAAAATTTGGAGCCAAGACATTTTTTATCAGACCTGTGCACTTTGTGCGATGCAGTCTTATTTTTGCTAGAACTGTTGCATTCTTGTCAAGTCGTGGCACCAGTTGTGCTAAATGGTCAATAGTTTGGATGGCAGAATGTTCAGTCACATGAACTGCTAGCTGTAATTAAGCAGTTTTGACAGCAGCAGATGTGGTAGTTGTCTGGTAAGGCTTTTTTGTTGTGCACTCAGGGATGACAGATGCTTTTTAGTTTTTGTTTGGTCAAGCAGGTCTTTTTTTCGGGCACGGAGAGAAACTTTACAAGCCTTGAAAAACGGCTGTAATGGCCCTCCTGGTACAGCTTGTAACCAACCTGAAATAAATAGAACGAAAATACAGATACATGCACTTTACTGAAGCACTAGCAAGATTTATTTATTTGGTTATTTTTCTTAATTAGCTACATTTGTAGTGTTTAATAATTAAGTTAATTGGTGAATATGCCATCATTAAAAAAATGCAATACTATTTTAAATAAATATATAAGTATTAAATTATTCCATTCAGAAATAGCTTGATATAAAAGTAGGTTAAATTACTGTAGTTATTAGGGATGGGCATTTTAAACATTTAAACTTCAAAGAGGTAGTGTAACGTTCAGTGTATTTTAAAGTTCCATTAAGCAAATCAGTTTGTTTTTTTTTGAAAAAGAAAGATCCACTATGATTACTTTCTTTCACTCTGCGTCTACGTTGTATTTAAATGAATAGTTACATATAGAACATTGAACAGATTTATGCTTTAAAATACTGCCATGTCTTACTGGGTTATCTCTCTCTCATGGTGGTCGACTTGAAAAGTATTGAGCAAGTACAGTTTTATATATATATATATATATATATATATGTAAGAACATAAGAACGTTTACAAACGAGAGGAGGCCATTCAGCCGATCTTGCTTGTTTGGTTGTTAGTAGCTTATTGATCCCAGAATCTCATCAAGCAGCTTCTTGAAGGATCCCAGGGTGTCAGCTTCAACAACATTACTGGGGAGTTGGTTCCATACCCTCACAATTCTCTGTGTAAAAAGTACCTCCTATTTTCTGTTCTGAATGCCCCTTTATCTAATCTCCATTTGTGACCCCTGGTCCTCGTTTCTTTTTTAGGTAAAAAAAGTCACCTGGGTGGACATTGTCAATATCTTTTAGAATTTGTAATGCTTGAATCAGATCACCGCGTAGTCTTCTTTGTTCAAGACTGAATAGATTCAATTCTTTTAGCCTGTCTGCATACGACATGCCTTTTAAACCCGGGATAATTCTGGTTGCTCTTCTTTGCACTCTTTCTAGAGCAGCAATATCCTTTTTGTAACGAGGTGACCAGAACTGAACACAATATTCTAGGTGAGGTCTTACTAATGCATTGTAGAGTTTTAACTTTAATTCCCTTGATTTAAATTCAACACTTCTCACAATATATCCAAGCATCTTGTTGGCCTTTTTTATAGCTTCCCCACATTGTCTTTTTTTTTTTTTTTTTAAATAGCACGTTTTATATGCAAAGGACAACTTATTAAAAAATAAAAATAAAATTTTGATTTGTGTTTATTCTCTTTTTTTATGATTATATGTTGTACATTTCATTCTGTGCATATGATTCAGTGCATTTGTGACACCCTCAAAATGAATAAACAGAATTGAAAAAAAATAAACAAATAAATAAGTACCGATACTAGTTAAACGCGGTGTGTAGTTATCATTACATTATAATAGTTGTAAGTACAGGTCAATAATTACTCTATCCTTTTTTAAAGTTAAGTTAAAAAAATGTATTAAAGTACTAAAGGGAAACCTAAATCTTGCATTTGTATCCCACGTCTAGCAGTGAAGAGATATCTTTAATTTTCAAATCAAAGTGTATCTACTGTTTACTAAAAACACAAGGACATCATTGCTGAACGCCACATATACAGTTAGCTGGTAGGGAATTATATAACTATTTATCCTTAGGGCTAGATATCCCTTTACCACAACAAAAAAAATTCCTCTGCGATATACAGTATGCTTTTCAGTTGTGAAGTCGAATAAACATTACAGTATTTCACAGTAATCTACTTTACATGGGTGTGTCTTGAAAGTTTCTATTAATGATTTATCTCTAAGATGACAAGATTTACATGAGGTTATCATTTTCATAAGCGTGTTAAAACTGCAATAAAACTACCCATATTATTGTTATTATTATTTCAGTAGGCCTAATTATTGCCTTAACATTACATTTTTCTGCAAACCATGTAGGCCGAAATGTGGTAAAGGCTTAGGCCTGTTACCATGTGGCGAAGGCCCGTAATGTGAAACTAGGCTCTGCACAACCAGACTATAGTATGAAAGTTAAAAACAAACAGGATTTTTTTTCCAGCCGTATCATGAACATAATTAATAATCACAGTTCCAACATTAATTAGAACAGATAAGATTTTAATTTGGAATAAGGTACAAACAAACAGCTATACATAGAACAGTCTGGATTTAGAGACTTGATGTCAATGCTTTTAATTCACCTTTGAAAGCTTCTTCAGCTTCCCAAGCTTTTGTATATTTCTGTTTGTACGGTGGATGAGCCATTGCGATGCGGCGGTGTGGAAGCACAAGCAGAAAAGAACTAGACCAGGGGTGTCAAACTCAGTTCCTGGAGGGCCGCAGTGTCTTCTGGTTTTCATTCCACCTGAGCTCTCAATTACTTAATTGGTCTAATGATTTGATTAATTGGGCAAATGTAACACTTCTCTCCAGGTCTCAAAATGTTTCATAGGTCCTGTACTTTGAATCAAGTGCAGTTTTTAAATCATCAACTGTAAAAGACCATATAGACCAAAAGATCATATATGAAATATGTCCAAATGAACAAATAATTAGATCAATTATGTTAATTGAGAGCTTAAGTTGGAATGAAAACCAGAAGACCCTGTGGCCTTCGAGGACTGGAGTTTGACACCCCTGAACTAGACAGACAAGCCCGAGCATCGCAGATTGCAACATTGTATCTTTCTTCTTAGCTGGGATTGAACTGTTTTCTCATATTGGCACGTGATACTTCTACCACTATGTCTGCTATATATTTGTAAAGGGAATGCTTGGGAGGGGTTGAATTAATCTTAAATTTGAGCATTTTTAATTATGAAAAAAACCTTAGAAACTCTTAAAATCCAGATTTATATTTAACCTTTGTTAAATTGTTACCTCTAGAAAAAACTGAGCAAGGCGAAAAACCTCTAAATCTGGAGGGAAAACCTCTGATCTGGCAACATTGGAAACCTCCCAAAGCTGTCTTAGCTCCGTCTGCACAGACCATGACATCAGACGCAGACTCCCGACTGAAACGCAGACTTTTTTTTAAATTTAGTCTATGCCAATTATTTTTATTATTTTCTCCCAATTTGGAATGGGCAATTATTTTTAGGCTCAGCTCACCGCTACAACCCCTGCGCTGACTCTGGAGGGTGAAGACGAGCACACGCTGTCCTCCGAAGCGTGTGCCATCAGCCGACCTCTTTTTTTCACACTGCGGACTCACCATTCAGCCACCCAAGAGCTACAGCGTCGGAGGACAATGCAGCTCTCGGGCAGCTTACAGGCAAGCCCGCAGGTGTCCGGCCAGACTATAGGGGTCCCTGGTGCGCGGTGAGCCGAGGACACCCTGGCCGACCTAAACCCTCCCCTGTCGACGCTCGGCCAATTGTGCGCCACCCCCGGGAGCCCCAGTCCACGGTTGGTGAAATAGCCTGGACTCGAACCGGCGACGTCCAGGCTATAGAGCTCATCCTGCACTCCACGCGGAGCGCCTTTACCGGATGCGCCACTCGGGAGCCCACAACGCAGACTTTTTAGGAGTAACGAGAACGCAGCCACCAACTGCACTCATCACTGTTTACGAATGCATGACAGCTGCGTCCTTTTACGAGGCTGGTGATTTGACTCTGTGGTGAACCCTGCTCTGACTGCGTCGTGTGTCTGAGTTCCTGGTAAGTGACGCTTTTGTGAACTTCGCAGAGTCTTCTGGGAATTGTAGTTCAGCACAGTGATGTCGTAGCGCTGTTATGGGCAGTCGTTGTAATGGTCGGCACTGTAATGTCTGTCGCGGTAATGTCGTAGCGCTGTTATGGGCAGTCACTGTAATGGCCGGTGCGGAAAAATAACAACTTCTGATTGGTTAAACAGCATCACATGACCGTGCATATATATATAGTGTATACCATGGCTTGCATACTAATGAGCTGCTTTACACTGAATATATCACTACGCACCACTGCATTCTAAATTCCATGTCAAACTGCCATTTTATTTGTTACTAGTTACAAAACCACTGCCAAAAAATGAGTGACATTCCTTTAATATATTTGGGGATGAAACTCCAGATAACTGGTACAACACCAACTTTCTGAGTGAAGACAGCAGTCCACCTGAAAAAAAATACAAATAAAATAAGAGCACCAGCAACTGTCAGGAGTAACACATAACAGCAGATTAAGAACAGCTAAATGTAATAGAAGAAAACAAATAAAGTTATGCCAGTGCAAGAAGTTCAGCTGGGGACCAGTATTCAGTCTCCAGTTTTATAACGCTGAACTGGACTAAATAGATATTTTAACAGTAAAAGTTGTAACATCTCTGCTGACAGCGAGTTTAAAACCAACAAGAACATATTCCTGTCTGTCAGGAAAACTTTTAGAAAAGCAAGTAAAGACAAGGCCAGGCACCACCCCCCTGAATTACCTGCCTAGATTTGAAGCGTCTGCGGGAAACTGAGGCCTTGGGCCTTATCACCACCCCAGGCGTGGTATATATCATGGGAACCGCACGGCCCGTCGTGGTTTATACCTTACGTATAGATTAGATCCTGATATTGATGGACATATCTTTGTATCAGATGGAAATTGTATTAAGATTATTGTGTTCAGTTCTGGTCACCTCGTTACAAAAAGGATATTGCTGCTCTAGAGTGCAAAGAAGAGCGACCAGAATTATCCCGGGTTTAAAAGGCATGTCGTATGCAGACAGGCTAAAAGAATTGAATCTATTCAGTCTTGAACAAAGAAGACTATGCGGTGATCTGATTCAAGCATTCAAAATCCTAAAAGGTATAGACAATGTTGACCCAGGGGACTTTTTTTTACCTGAAAAAAGAAACAAGGACCAGGGATCACAAATGGAGATTAGATAAAGAGCAGAAAATAGTAGGCACTTTTTTACACAGAGAATTGTGAGGGTCTGGAACCAACTCCCCAGTAATGTTGTTGAAGCTGACACCCTGGGATCCTTCAAAAAGCTGCTTGATGAGATCCTGGGATCAATAAGCTACTAACAACCAACCGAGCAAGATGGGCTGAATGGCCTCCTCTCGTTTGTAAACTTTCTTATGTTCTTATGTTCTTTTACTGTTTCATTTTTCTTATTTACGCATAAGGAGCTCACTGTAGAGCTGAATTCTGCGGGCTGAAATGTTGCAGCTAATTGTTAAAATAGTTTATCAGTGACTCTTCGTCTTCAGTATGTCTATGAATTAAGTTAACAGCTTGTGTTCTAGTGCACAATATAATGCATTTTGCAGCCCAGTAACTGGAAGATTGCTAACACAGATCAAATAAAGAAATAGAAAGTGATTATGGACATATTTCCAGTGTTTTATTTTTTCCATGGTGAGTATTGTGAAGGTCATTTTAACAAGGTCTTGAATATTAGACCAGTGGTTAATGCTTTTGAAACTCTTCCTTGTGCACATTTTTCTATTTAAAGGTTGTTATGTACTGTATGTACAGTAGGCAAAATCCTCTAATTCTAGATGGAGACTGTGTTACTTATTGGCTCTTCATAACAGAAGGCAATATACAAAATATGTCAATGGCTTCTCTTGAACAAATTAACACAAATAAAATAAAACATTTTTAAAATGGAACAACTGTATTTTGGGGTTGCATACTTTTTTGTATCTATAGCAGGTATGTACTAACATTGCTTAACAGAAGAAAGCAAAAATAGATTATTTCATAAATGGAAATCTGTTTGTCATTTAAAACATGGACTTGTACATATTTTAAGGCCAATATGCATTCTAAGCTGTCGTAGTAATCCAGTTTAAACTAAAATGTAATTTATTTATTCAGACTGTATTTTCGATTCAAGCTATTTCCCTGCCAAATGATCTCAATGGTCGTGTACTGTCGAAGGGTAGCTACAATGGGATGAGGCTGCCTTTGGCATAATGGTACTGGGATCATATTTTGACATAAGAATGGTATGAATTTACACTCCTGGTAATCCAGTGCAGTTCCATATCAGGACCAATGTACTGTACAATATTTGGTCCAAATCCAGTGTCTTGCCACTGCTGGTAACAGTGTGCTAAATGTTCTATTGGGGTTTGTTCAGTCTTGTAACTGTAGATATTCCATGGGGCTTGTCAGTTATTCAGCCATCCCCATGACTGAAATAAACACAGCACATGTGGAACAGCACAGCCATTCTGTCCTTGGATTTGAAGAATGCAAAAACAGGTTTAAGTTTATTTTCTATTAGAATGCAGATTATTATTATTATTATTATTATTTTTTGCTTACAGGACAAGTACAATACAAATTGATCTTACCTAAATTCTGCTCCCCTGTTTAACTATTTTGATACCCCGCTCACATTTTCAGTTTGAGTGGGGGTATACAGCACTTAGTAAGTCCTTGCTTATAATTCAGGTTAATGCCTCAGTGAGACTTTTCCCCCTTTAAATTTGGGTATAATGTATCTTTTATACACATAAGTGATATTATTAGTATTAGAATTGCATTTAGCCTGAATACATACAGTCAATTCTACTTTTAGGTTGCAAACTCAGCGATTGTAAAGTGCATTTATTTATGTATCTATTTATTTATTTGTATCACTTAATTGTTGAACTAACCTTAGATGGGTTTATAGAAAGTGTTTAGTGAAATGTGGGCTTTCACCGAGCAATGAAGTAATATTACAATAGGACAAGTAACTGGATTTTCATATAAAATAACAAGTGACCATTCTGAAGCAAGCAAAACAAGGGCAAATACAGTAATACCTTTTATTTGCTATATTTTGATAAGGAAGCATGCTATACTGAACCTATTTCAAGTGAAATGTGAATTGAAGCACATTTGGACAGAGAAGCAAGTTTGAACCAACCCAGTTACTGTTACAAGTAAGACATATTTTTTCTTTTTCTTCAACAGTATAGAGAAAGTTAAACACTGAAATACTGACGGAATTGGAGCATGATTTCAAACACAGTTCCCAAAAGAGGAACATACCAGGGTTGAAACCTCAATCTATGAATAACTTTAGACTTTATTTACAGTTTCCTAATAATTACAGTAGCTTCACATATCATTTTAATTGGTTCTTTACTTTTCTCTTCCTATTTGGTGTTTGCAACGATTCTGAAGGATTTTGGGTTCTCCAATATTGATTTTTTTTTTTAAATCTGTCGTTACCTGGCTTTGAGCTGCTTTGAGCTTATCTGGAGAATCCTAAGTGCTGGGACTGCACAGTCTTCCTCATTCCATTGGGACTGTATACAAAAGAGCACCCTTAATGATAAGGTCTTAAAGCAACATTATCACTGTATTCAGAAGTAAGAATTGAAGACCATTCTGAATGCAAGTGGCAGAAGCTTTTGGCGTTGAATCGGTTAAAGACGAGACGCTGTTGTTTTTGCAAGAGAGAAAATAGACATGTGCTGGTGATTCTATTAGGTAAAATGCCATAACATGTAAGTGTCCTTATTGTGCATTGTGTGCAGCACGGGTGAAAGCTCCTGATAGATCAAGAGGCGTTCTCGTTGCTCTGGGGTAACTGTAAAGTGTTACCCCTCTGAAGTGTTTACAAGAAACACATTCATTCACCTTGGCTGTATCCCAGCGATTTTATTTAGAAACATCATCCTGATTGTATTCATATGCTTTATTCACATATCATGGACAAGGCTGTATTTTTTACGGTTATCACAGATTTCACAATTTCCGTGACATTTACCCATTACTGTGTAATATGTAGAATAATGTAAATATATACATATTTTTTATTACTTAAAAATAAACACAGCAATGACGCACTACCTGTCACTGTACGCTGCATTCAGGAACCTGGCAGCTGGTTTGTTTGCTTGCGGTAAATGATTGAACACACTGCAGAGAGCTGCACGATTTCTTTAAACGAAAAAGACAACAGCTGCATCAAAGATTGCAAACATTTCTGCTAAAGATCGCTCTGTCCAGTAGAAGAAGGGAACATTTCACATGCCTGTTGTTATTTTTACATGTATTTTTGTTTTTATTTTGTTTGATAATTCACTGATGGTGAGAATAGCATGTCTTAAAAGGTGGACATAAAAACGAAATATTCTACAATTTAGCAAGTACTGTTTTTCATTGAAATAGGAACATTTGTTATATAATAACTGTAGAGAAACTAATACAGTTTGAATGTAACAAAGACATTTTTTCTGCTTTAATAAATATGATGCTTAAATGTGAAATATCTTGAAATGCCTATTATTATTAGACAGTTTTTTTACCATGAAAATAATACAGCCATAATCATGGGTCATTAATCAGCCAGCCTTCTGCACTTTTACAAGAGTGTTCACAGGAGAATGTGTCTGTAAGCATTGTATCAGATCATGTTGAATAATCCTAGTGCTCTGACTGGAATTGGTGGTGTAATGTGGGAACAGAAAATGAGCATTGTTGCAGGGAATCAATTGACTTCATTTACAAAGAATAATAAAACAGCTTTGCATTAAACAAATATCATTTCCTAATTACATTTACTAGGAATATATGAGTAGTCTTGCTGAAGTCTTGGAAAATATTACAAAAAGATCCAATCTTCCTCTAGTTTCAAACATAAAACACAGATTGTCTAAATTCCAAGAGATTTTGGTGGTGGAATCAATACATTTGGCTTGCCAGTGTTTGTAAAGATACAGAACCCCACGCCTGAGTAAATACAATATAGATTTCAGCTTCGTAATAAAAACTATTACAGTTCATTTATATAGCTTTAAAGGGGTGGTAACCAAGCAGCATTTTAAAAGTAGTTACACGTCATGTAACTAGTTACAGTTGTAGTTACTTCTCAGACAGAGGTATTTTTTTCCGGTGAAGATTCAGCTATTGAACCTACTTGTTATTCCTCTAACACCATTTTCTAGCAAGATGAAAAGTGCGTTCATGTGACTGTGGAAGTGCTTTCTGATTTCAATGCCAAGCTATTCATGTTTTTTTTCAAGTAAAATGTAATCCATTACCTGTCAGAAAAACTAACTATTATAGTTAAGTTACTGAAAATTGTAATCAGATAACAGTAATGCATGCCTTGTAATGTGTTACTCCCCAGCACTAACCAAGGTTAATATTTATTAACTCTTACTAGCACTTACAAAGAACCACTTGGGGCTTCTGTTAGAGACCTTTTTGGTTCTTTTTTTGATTTTTCAGTTTTGAATTTGTTGTTAATAAAAAACAACTGAGAAAAAGTATCATCACAATAAAAGGTGAGCCAGTCAATGTTAATAAAGATAATAAGAAAATTGATTTTAAGCATGAGTTAGCCCTCCTTTAAGGTTAGTTTAATTCCACATGAGGCTTTGACGATAGCGTATAAATGATTTTTGTATTGTAGCCCAGAGCTTTTTGTAGTATGACTGTTGAATTCCTGGCTGCAAAGCAGCGCTAATTCAGTTTTGAGTCTCTCTTAAATGTGTGGCTTGTTGTAGCTTGAGGCTCATTAGACATTTTAAAATGCACAAATGAAATTCTAAAGGACTTTGTACAGGATCTACACAACCTCGGGGGTAATAGCCCAGCAAAGATTATTTGATGTGACTTTTTTTGTGTTTTTTAATGCAGAAAATGTTTTTATTTTTATTTTATGGTTTAAAGAAGCAAGGTTTTCAAATCTTTATTACCACCATTATTAATTGGCATCTCAGCCCATTGAATTGAATTGAAAGGCGAGGGCTGGACGCGAACCACTAAACCTACAGCTCAAATTCGAAGGTCTTGCTGTTCTAATAAAGAGCCAGCTCTGCAGGTCATGCTGTCGTCAGTATTATTACCTCATCAGCTGCAAGGAGCAGATTCATTACAATATGCAGGCTGTTTTTGTTGTTTTTTTTTATCAGACCTACAGCACAAACCCACCCCTTTGATTTCCAGTCTTCCTAAATAACATTTTATTAAATCTATTTATTTGGCAGTGAAAATCAGCCAAAAAACATCATCATATCATTATTTTATATTAGCTGTTTCATATTTTAGAATTATACATTTTTATAGAAATGAATACTGACTCCAGTGTAATACCTGTATCCTACGGTGGTCCATTTTAATTACCTATGAATATTGGGATTTCTTTCTATATTCAAAAGTCATCACCTAACTGGCACTTCATTTTGAATTGTATTTTAGATACATACATATACTGATTTCATGTTTAAAAACATGCCAGAACCGATATACATAACATGAGAATTGAGGAACAGTGCTGCTAATGCTAATACGAGGTAAGACAATGGATTTTAAAACATTTTGTAGCACTTTGGTAATGCTGCTAATAAGAACTTTAAAATATTGCTAATTCCTTTATAACCCTATCCACTCTACTCACCACATAGTTACAGCACTGTCAAATAGGTAATTCTTTTGTGGGTGTAATGCAATTGACCTTGTTATAAATGTTCCCAGGGGCGTGCACAAGGAGGAGCAAGCAGGGGCCCTGGCCCCTCCAATAATCATCTCCAAAGTATTGATTTCAGTGTATTGCGTTTGCCCTTTCTGTCACTGACAGTCACAAACTGAACGTATTTCCTCATAACGTGCGGTTATGGACGCCCGTGTGCTCGGTTTGCACGTTCCCCCATAACATGCAGTTAAGGACTGCCGCGTGTGTCCCCTTAATGTTTGAGTCCAGCTGCAGTAGTACAATTAGTGGCAAACCGCACATATTTAAACGTATGCTATTTTATGCTAAACTGAAAACCTGGAAACTGTTAATAGACTAAAGGGAAAGCACTTGTGAAGCTGAATCAAGAATTTCAATGCAGAGTTCCTGAAATGCAGTGCGATTTATTTGTACACCACCTTGAGCCTATTTAACGCTCGGGAATCGGACAATGCAATGTCTTTGCCAGAACTCATGAAGGTCTGTAAAGAACATGACCTGGGACTCCTGTATCCTGATGTATTCGACCTGTTACAGCTGCAACTGCATTAAGATGTTTCAGAGTTAAAAAGCTCCACAGCATGTGGACTTTCATTGCAATGGCAAGTGTAATGCTATTTATTTATATAACCATATCAACACACATAAACGCACACACACTATATATATATATATATATATATATATATATATATATATATATATATATATATATATATTGTTCAATGCGCCCCCCCCAATAGCGGTCACATTTGTATTCCTGCGCACGCTCCTGAATGTTCCCATTTTTGGCTTGTGCAAGGAAAAGGTTTCCTTCAGTTTTGATCAATGATGTGTTGAAATTGGGAATTGATTTTAAAAAGAGTGTAATGTGTACAGAGAACACATTCATGTTATTTCAGCGCAATGATTTATACATTTAAAATAAATTGAGAACTGTAAATTTGTTTGTGTTTGCAATTTCATTTTTTAAATTTTGTATTTTGTATGTTTTTATTTTATTTTAAGCCATACACCTTGTTATTTAGGACAATGTCTGTCTCCAGAAATGTCCAGTGTAGCAATTGATGAACACAACTCAGTACCTCCATGATTATGTGAAAGAAAAAGTAAAATGATGCAATATTTTTTTCAAAAATGACAAATTATGTGACAATTTAGCAATATTAAATCAAACTATTTTATTATTGTAATAGCAACTTTTTATACAGAAAATAAAAAAAAAACCTTTAAATGGCAAACAAGTCTAGAATAGGGGCAGCAGTGTGGAGTAGTGGTTAGGGCTCTGGACTCTTGACCGGAGGGTCGTGGGTTCAATCACACGTGGGGGACACTGCTGCTGTACCCTTGAGCAAGGTACTTTACCTAGATTGCTCCAGTAAAAACACAACTGTAAAAATGGGTAATTGTATGTAAAAATATTGTGATATCTTGTAACAATTGTAAATTGCCCTGGATAAGGGCATCTGCTAAGAAATAAATAATAATAATTTGTATTTTTGGAAGAAAAAAGTTTTTTTTAGTCAGAAATGCTGTTTTGTGACTCATTTCAAACACAGGTGGCTGGTACCTTCTGATTTCTCAAGATGTGTTTTGATTTCAGATTGTTTCTGATGTCATTGACCACACAGTTGCACAGACACTGATATGTATCCATTTCAATAACGGCCACGGGCTTTCATATCAGTATCGTCTCACGCAGTTCGGTGCAGAACGGTGTTTGTCACAGAAACAGGGCACGAGTGGTGCACATGGGAGGGAGGACAGGGGTTCTTAAAGGAGTTACACCTGTGAGCATCACAATACTGAAGCGTGGGCATATTACACAACAGAACCTCCAGAAATCTTCCACATGGTACTCAAAACTGAACCACACGACATCCCATCTCATGCCGATAATGACTCCGCATCAACTTGCTGTAAAGTGTTTCAGCCTGTCAGAGAGCTGCATTTCTATCTTTTCCTTAGTTTCACAGCACCTACAGTGTCACATTAGAAAACTGCAATCAAATTGCATCATAGTTTCTAAAAATCAATAAACACAGCGCACTGCCATTGAGGCAGAACAGCTACTACAGTGACAGCCAAATAGACCACAACAACAATAAAAGGTACAAATAAACCTATTTGAAATATAGACGTAAACTAGGGGAAACACAATCTCATAAATCTGTTATGCTGGTTCCATTTCTAATCATTGCTCTCACAGTCACTACAACTAATGTAATCATTACTCACCCCCTAAGCATGGCATATAAACATAAACTTATTTTGTATCTTACACGTTGTGACAAAACAAGCAGTTAAAAAATAAATCAATAATAATAATAATAATACTACTAATAATAATAATAATAACACAACTTGGCAATTCTGTGTCAATGATTAGGAAATGTATTTTTACATTCACACTGGATCCGTTTCAAACGGACTTGGTCTGGTTCGTTTAGTTTGAAACAATGTATCAACGTGCTGGCTGTTCATACTTACCTGCGAGCAAAGAGACCCAGTTTGTTTGAATGCGAGCCAGATGGTTTTTTTTTTTTTTTCAAGACCGAGTTTGTTTGTGTTCACAATGCAGTTTGCAAGTGCACTCGGCTCGTTTAATGGTGTGTGAACCGGATGTTTACGATATCCTGCAAGGCATATTGAAAGGTGGCAGTTATTAATGTATTGCTCTGGTTTTCATATTGCATGTTTTAGATTCTTACATATTGCTGTGGAAGAAAGCACTAGGGGAGCACTTCACTAATTTAATGAATACATTTCTTGAATGCCTACAAGGAGAATGCAGTTATGCAATTCTGCACGGTTCTCCTAATGTCAGCATTAAACAAAGTAATTTGAGAAAAGACTAAATATGTTACTATTTTTTTTGTTTTGTCCAGTTCGGCTGACGTTTCAGTTTCTCGCACTGTCCATGTAGTTTTGGATTACCAGATTTCCACAGTGAAAAACAGGGCCGTTTTTTTTTTTCACTGACGCGGTTGCAACTCTGAAGCCGTTAACAAAAATAACACTATATAAAATAACACAATAATAGTTTAAAAATTAAACATCAGATGAATTTATTGCAGATCACAACAACTAATTATTTTCTTTATATTGCCATCTAGTCAAAACATGTTAAATGTACAAAAAGCCAGATTTAAAAAAAATAGATCAGCTATTACCGTTTAAACATATGGTATACACATTAGCACAATGGTTAAACAAATAACCCATAAGGTTGTTTATTTTACCCCGAGACACTGGGAACCCTAATGTAGTTCCCCGAGACACTGGGAACCCTAATGTAGTTCCCAAGACACTGGGAACCCTAATGTAGTTCCCCAAGACACTGGGAATCCTAATGTAGTTCCCCAAGACACTGGGAACCCTAATGTAGTTCCCCGAGACACTGGGAACCCTAATGTAGTTCCCCAAGACACTGGGAATCCTAATGTAGTTCCCCGAGACACTGGGAACCCTAATGTAGTTCCCCGAAACATTTTTTTTGTTTTTTGCTCTATTTGTTTCCTCAGAATATGAACAAAACCACAGAATGTTTACTTGCTAGTCAGGTTACCTTGTATAGTTTGTTTCCTATGTGCAAAAGGACGGAGATCACCTCTTTAGCTGGACTCAGTATGGTTTGTTTCCCAAGCGGACTTTGTTGTTCACACTTCATACCAAACGTACCGAACCAAGTGCAGACCAAACCCGAGTCTAAACGGACCCAGGGTGAACACAGCGACACTGATACAATGTAACTATTTTTTCAAGGCTTCAACCAAACTTATCTGCTTCCATTTTCTCATTACTACCACTAAATAAACAGTACAATCCTATAAATTTACAATGTTTGTTTCACTTCAACCAATTGCAGAAGATTATATGTGAGTCGATTTTGCAATCCAATGGTACGGACGGCAGTGGTCTTAAAGATACAAGATATGAATGAGTGCAATTTTCAGAATTATGCACAGGAAAACAAATTATGTGAGGGATCATTGATTATGCAATTTTTATTGCATAAACACATAATCCTGGAGGGACTGACAACTGTAATCCATGCAATATGTAGTAATACTGTATATCGTATAGAGTGCCACTGTTCTTGTATCAATGGGACATATTTTACTTCGTTTACTTCAGTCCTTAACTCCTATTTTTGGAAAGAGGTAAAATGCCTGTTAATTTTACAAAAGTAGTTTTTTTTTTACTACTAAGTAATATAAAGTCCTCAAGGTGATTCTCATTTTGTAAAATTAAGATTAATTTTTAAAAAATAAGTGTAAAGACTGGAGGAGACACTGTGTTTTAATGTAGTCTACTTTTGTTTTACTTTTGTTTTAATGTAGTCAACACTTTTGCACATTCCCTTTAATTGTGTTTTTAAAGGGGTTAATTGTACAGTCAGCGCCGCCTAATCGGGATACTGATAATCGGGATTGCTGCTTAAATGGGATACAACTCTGGGAGACAGTTCTTCCCAATGCTATTTATGTTTAATTGGGATGTCACTTTGTTTAAATGGGATACAGTATTTTCAAATGGTGAACAGACAGCAAGACAGGTCGCGTAGCGTAGCGCAGTGCAGTGCAGTGAGTACGCGATTACACTGTGACTAGCATACATTGCGTAAACCATGTTGAACTCTTGAAGAAGGAGGAGGCTCCTGTGGTTTCTCAGGAAGTTGGCATATCAACATCGCAGGTGCGATTTAATTTTGTTAAGGATTAAAAAAAAACAGTGACTTGTATTTTAAATTATGTGTTTAAAATTCAGTCATAATGTGATGTGATTTCATTCTTTTATCTTTTCATTAAGAATCAAAAAAGTGGAATCGTTTAATTGAGACAGCTGCTTATTCAGGATATTTTTCCTTCTCCCGAGGCGTTCCGATAAAGCGGCTCCAACAGTATTAGGAAAATGTTGACAATCTAGATTAAATAGACACACTTTTTTATTGAAAAAAGATAAGCAATGCTAGTGTCTTCATTGTCAGCTCGTCTGCCAGATTGGTATTGACAGAAAGGGAGAGAGGCGAGTGATTCAGATCCTGCCATAGACAGTCGCATGACGGATGAGGCTCAAATGGATAGGATATTAATACTGGTCTATAGATCTGGAGAGTGGATGGACAGTTTATGGATGGAGAATATGATGGATACTTTGGGCAGATGATGATAATCCCCGAGATTATAGATGAAAGTGTCGCCAATCGAGGGGCTTGAATTTGCAACACTGACATTTTCACAGAAGGTTTATTTATTTATTTGTTTATTTTTTAAATTTAGTATCCTCTTCTGTTACCCTGGTGATATAGTGGTGGCATACTTAGGGACGTCTCATTTTACATATATTTACATATACTGTATGTACAGTCTCAGACAAAGGTATTTGGGTAGTTAAAAGAAATGAGAAAAACCACAAAGAAAGTGATTTCTATAATTACTAATTGTTCTATTGAAAGGTAGAAAGTAGAGATTCAGCTTTATAATAAAACAACAAATTATTACATACATGCATAAAATGAAAAATAACATGCAAAAACTAATTTCATTTTGTATTTTGGCACTCTTACATTAGTATTTTGTGTGCCAACCCTTTGCTTCCTTTACAGCTTGCAGTCTTTTTTGTATTGTGAAACCAGTTCCTGGCATCTTTCCGGAGATATTTTTGCCCATTCTTCAACACATACAGCTTTGAGTTCTGCAGTTGACTTTGGTTTCATTTTTGCAACAGCAACCTTCAAGTCAATCCACAACATTTGGATAGGATTCAAGTCTGGGGACTGAGATGACCAATTTGTAACTTTAATCTTCCTTTTTTTCAGAAATTCTTTTGTAGACTTTGGAGAATGTTTAGGGTCATTATCCTGCTGGAATACAAACTTCCGCCAATAAGGCTAGCACTGGGTAACAATACAAAGGTCGCCAGTGCCTGAGGAAGAAAAACAAGCCCATACCATCACACAACCTCCACCATGTTTAACACAGGGCATCATTAACTTTTCTTTAAATTCTTCTCCTCTTTTCCACCAAACATATTGTTGCTTTCTTGGTGAAAAAAGTTCTATTTTGGATTTGTCTGACCATAATATTTGTTTGCAGAAATCATCAGGCCTTTTCAAGTATTCAGGGAAAACTCCAATCGCTTTCTTTTGCGAATTGTTTTTAACAAAGGTTTGCATTTTGTTTTTTTTTTCTCCCATGGACATCTTGAGTTGTTCGCTTGTGAATTTCTGGACCATCTTCTCTAAATTCTTGTGTCAAATCTTTTGCAGTAGTCCGAGGATTTTGCCGGGCTGCTCAAACGATTCTTCCAGATTTTGCAGAAATCTTTCTTGGTCTTCCATACCTGGAGCTAGATGCAGTAGTTGCTGTTCTCCTGTGTTTGTCAATAATAGCCCACACAGTGCTTTTGGTAAACCAAGTCTTTTTGCTATTATTCTGGTTGTTTCTCCGTTTTCGTTTAGTTGTATCACTGCCATTTTGAGATCGTTGCTGTACTCTTTAGTTGCTGTACTCTTTAACCATTTTTGTTGCTTTTTTGAATCACAAATGTCCCAATTAGTTTTCAGCACATGATCATTATGTATTTATTTATTCTATAATTATCATCAGGTGTTGGTTTTCAATCATGATTATTGTCAATAATTAGCAACGAATGGGTTTCATACGAAATATGTTGATTGCCTAAATACTGGTCAAAATATGAAATTAGTTTTTGCATGTTATTTTTCATTTTATGCATGTTATGTAAAAATGTGTTGTTTTATTATAAGCTGAATCTCCACTTTAATGTATATCTTTCAATAGAACAATTAGAAATGATAGAAATCACTTTCTTTGTGGTTTTTCAAATTTTTTAAACTGCCCAAATACCTTTGTCTGTGACTGTATGTATGTGTGTGTGTGTGTGTGTGTGTGTGTGTATATATATATATATATATATATATATATATATATATATATATATATACTATACAGTACCAGTCAAAAGTTTGAGTACACTTGCTGGAAACTAGGTTTTTTTCATAATTGACAATGTTTTACGTCGTATACGTTTCTGTAAATACTTGAAAATGAAAACACATGTTACAATATACAAAACAAAACATGAGGAGTATCAAAGCAATGTTCAAGAAAATTGAAAATTGTCTCTAAATCTTGGATTCCTCAAAATAGCCACCCTTTGCCTTAATAACAGCCTTACAAACACAAGGCATTCGGTTAACAAGTTTCAGCAGGAAATCAACCGACATGTCTTCCCAGCTTTACTGCAGCAATGCCCAGAGCTGTAGGGCACTTGTGGGTAGCTTTGCTTTGACTCTTCTGTCCAGTTCGTCCCATACAAGTTGTATGGGATTGAGGTCTGGAGACTGGGCAGGCCAGGTCATTAGATTGAGTTGTCTTTCACTTTCCTTCTTCGCCTTTGAGGTGTGTTTCGGGTCATTATCTTACTGAAGAATGAAGGACTGCCCAACTAGCCATAATCCTGATGGAATGGCATGCCTCTGAAGTATGCTATGATAGCCATGCTGGTTGAGCTTGCCATGGACTTGGTAAAGATCACCAACTCTGTCACCAGCAAAGCAACCCCAGAACACGACACTGCCTCCTCCATGCTTGACAGTGGGAACCACACATGCAGAACTCATGTGCTCACCCTCTCTGCGTCTTACAAATGCTCGGCGGTTGGACCCAAATATTTCCAATTTTGACTCATCGGTCCATAAGACCGACTTCCACTTCTCAAACGTCCAGTTTCTGTGTTTTTTGGCCCAGGCAAGTCTCTTCCTCTTATTCTGCACTCTTAACAATGGTTTCTTTGCAGCAATTCTTCCAGTTAGGCCAGCTTCACGCAATCTCCTCTGAACAGTTGATGTTGAAACATCTGTACTTCTAGTAGCATTTAGCTGAGCTTGTATTTCAGGTGCAGTTAATCGCCGGTTTCGCAGACTTGTGACTCGAATGAACTTGTTCTCTGATTCTGAGGTCACCCTTGGCCTGCCTGGCCTTGTTCGGTCCTCATGAGTGCCAGTTTTTTCAAATCGTTTGATGGTCTTGGCCACAGCAGTTACAGACACTTGCAAAGTTCTTGCGATTTGTCTTAAAGATTGACCTTCATTTCTTAAAGTAATTACAGACTTTTTTCTTTGCTTAACTGAGTGTATTGTGCCATTTTCTAACCCCCTTACATTCAGGAATGTGAAACTTGTGCCTATGCTACCTATATTTATAGTAATCATGGACCCTCACCTGTTAACAATAATTGGTGACAAAAGGTTAATTAGGTAACATGCTAGTTAACTCGGAGAACATCTAACAAAGACACTTTTATACTTAGGCCAGTGTTCTAACACCATGTTATACACATTTCAGACTTTTAACTGACTTGGGCTTCAGACTGAAATCCCCTTGCTTTGGGCGACCATTTCATTGAAATTGACAAGATTTACATTTTCATTTAAAAATAAAATTTTTGAATGCAATTCACTTATAATTATCAGCTTATATAAGTACACGTATCATATAATGTTACACATATCATATAAATATTAAGTGTTTATAGACAAGTTTATACAGTTAAAAGCATAGATAATCATGAAAAACCTGGTTTCAAGCAGGTGTACTCAAACTTTTGACTGGTACTGTATATATATATATATATATATATATATATATATATATATATATATATATATATATATATTAGGGGTGGGACTATACACCAAGCCACGAAATGATACGTATCGCGATACTAATGAAAAACTCATCTCTACTTGACGGACTTGAAAATAATTACAATTTCAATTATACAGACACAGATTCAGTTCAAAATAAATTATATTTATTTCCCACAAAGTAGTAAACCAGCAGTTTGAATTTAAAGACAAAGCAGTATGTCAACTACAGTTCCTGGGATATCCATTTTAGCTGAATTAACCAAATCTCTTTACCACATTCCTGAGAGAGGAAAAAAATACTAAGCAATATGGTAACTATTAAAGTACAAACTTTGTTCATGTGTTTCTTTAGAAAAATCTAAATATGAAATTTATCAGCATCAAGTTGTGATGTCTAATCAATAACAATTTACATCTTTTTTAAAAAGTACATCAGCGTTTTTGCTTGCATCATACTTAACTTTAACTCAATAGATTATTATAAGAATTTATTATTATTATTATTATTATTATTATTATTATTATTATTATTATTATTATTATTATTACATACATTTTATCACTAAGTATTTGTATTTTTGAAGTTAAGGTTGAGTATTATTTTATTGTGTATACTATTCTACACTGTGCTGTTTTTAAATGTGGTTAGAAATAATTGTATTTATTAGATTAAAATTAATGATACAATTAGTCATTTTCATCAGGATTCAACATTCAACATTTCTTTAAAGAAAGTAACATATTCAACCAAATCAAAGTTTAAGGGTTATTCAACCAAATAAAAACATTATTAGGGTGCACTGAAAGGTGAGCAAATATAAAATAAAACTTGTAAGAAATGCGTTATGTTTTGTGATCTATAATAAATAGCTTTATAGGAAACAGGAAATGTTCTTTTTGTGAAAACAAGTCAATTCTTATAGCCTATCCTGCCTCACAAATGACAGACTTTCCTCGTATATACAGTACTGTATATATTAAAGAATCATTTACACCAGATTATGATTAGGACGCATTAAAAGGAGAGCAATACATTAAAACTGGTAAAACGAAAAAGAAAAACATATAGCTATCTATGTGTATGAAATAAAATGCTCTCTCACAAAGTGGACAAAGAAATATATAGCATTTGAATATAAAAACTAGTAACTTTAGTAAAATTACAGTCATAGCTGCGAGTTTCTACAGACACTGTTCGCTTCCTGATTCCTGTCTGTCTCTGCCTCAACTACCATTGGCCAGGTAGCGTTTTTTTTTTTTTTTTTTAAATTTAGTCGTTGCCAATTAGTTTTTATTATTTTCTCCCCAATTTGAAATGCCCAATTATTTTAGGCTCAGCTCACCGCTACCAGCCCTGCACTGACTTGGAAGGGGCGAAGATGAACACACTCTGTCCTCCGAAGCGTGTGCCGTCAGCCGCCCGCTTCTTTACACTCTGCAGAATCGCCGTGCAGCCGCCTCAGAGCTACAGCGTCGGAGGACAACGCACCTCTGGCAGCTTATAGGCAAGCCCGCAGGCGCCCGACCAGACTACAGGGGTCGCTGGTGCGCGGTGAGCCGAGGACACCCTGGCCGACCTAACCCTCCCTCCCCCCGGACGACGCTCAGCCAATTGTGCGCCGCCCCCTGGGAGCTCCCGTCCACGGTCGGCTGTGGAATAGCCTGGACTAGAACCGGCGACGTCCAGGCTATAGAGCGCATCCTGCACTCTAGCGAGTGCTTTTACTGGATGCGCCACTCGGGAGCCCCCCCAGGTAGCGTTTCTGTAGCCTGTTCTGAAGTCTTTAGTAGTGTCAGTATTCCCTGCTTACTAGCAATGGAACACAGAAAAAATGTTCTTCTTCTTATTATTATTATTATTATTAATGTTTTTACCAAAGTTTTGTTTTTTTCTAAAAATTTTGCTTAACTTTTTATTATTGTTAAGTCATTTATTTCACTTTTTTGTCCGTTGTAAGCTGCTCATTTCAAGCTTGTATTGCGATACACGAAGGTGTAACTTATCGTATTGTAAAGTATCGCGATGCACACGATGAAATGTCTCACCCCTAATATATATATATATATATATATATATATATATATATATATATATATATATATATATATATATATATATATATATATATATATATATATATATATATATATATATAAACTTAGTCCTTCAAATTTAAACGCCCATTTCCAGTCTGCTGTCACACACAGCATTACAGTTATGAGCTGCTTCTCATTTCCAGTCTGCTGTCACACACAGCATTACAGTTATGAGCTGCTTCTCATTTCCAGTCTGCTGTCACACAGAGCATTACAGTTATGTGCTGCTTCTCATTTTCAGTCGTGATTACTCGCACCTGTTTTTTTGTGAACTGTGGTATTGTTGGCATGTCGAATAATACGGGGGTCTGATCAGCATTTCCAATCTGTCCAAGCAGATACTGTTTGTTGGAACTGAGCCTAATAATGAAACAATGAAATTGTGAAAGCTTATTATATATATATATATATATATATATATATATATATATATATATATATATAATGATATGAAAGTATCATTATCTGGTGGTGTATGGATGGGGGCATCCTGTCAGTCTGTCCATTTACATGTCACACTCAATTCTATTGAAACTTGGTTTGGACATGTGTTAGCAAGTTATTGAGAGTGTCATTGGATATAAGGGACAAGCTTTTGTGTCTTATGTGCCTATGTCACACTAACATTTTTACATATACGTAAGTGTTGATCCAATTGTGATCAAGTCTGTCTTTCTCTATGCCCTTGCCTTTGTTACAGTGTGTATTTCAGGGAAAGTGTGGAAAGTGCAATGTCCCTTGGAAATAGATAGTTATTGTATTGTATAGCTGTTTCTAGCTAAGGAATCTGTGGGTTAGAATTCATATTCAAATCAAACACTCATAGATCTGGATTTCTTGAATAGCTGTTCAAAGGGGAGTTCTGAAATCCAGAACTGGGGGCAGCAGGGTAGTGTGATTTGCAAACCTTGGTTCATCCCGTTCCAAACCCATATAGGGTATGCTGAGAGCTCTGCTCGGAGTTTCATCAGGTTAGGTCATTCCCATCAAATGGATATTTCCCCTCCATTTGTGGCTGATTGTTAATAAACTACACGTGATAAAGAAAATAGTGTCAGGGTCGTATGCCTGCAAAGAGCTGTCTAATTCTTGCCTGTCGTGGTGAGAGAGCATCAGAAGGTGGTTAAAAAGCACATTTGTACCTCTTTTCTTGTGTTTTTCAGTTTATTCTTTCAACAGCAGTGGACAAATCAAATGCAGACTATCTGCACGCTCGGATACTCCTGCTGAGTCTTTTCGTAATCAGGTGCGGCAGCAGCACGGAGACATTGTACTTCAATCAATACGATGCTCTTGTCTGAAATCATGGCTTGTTTCCGTTTTTGTCTGGGGCTCTCTCCTGTCACGCACAGAACAACAGGAAAATTGTCGACGGCTGTAACCAAACACCAGTCTTGGCAGAGCAGGTATCAAAAAGGATTAATCAGAGTGGCGCAGTGTATAGAAAAGATTTAGGCTTGAAACAATGCTGAAACATTAATTTCCCTACCAATTTCACTTTGTTAGCCTTATTACTGGTCTCGCTTTTAGTCTACTGGGAACCAGTATTTATTACTTAGATTTCTTATGCAATTTTGCTCATTTGAAGGTAATTTTGAATGTGAATTCTAGCTTTAAACAATATCATCTTTTAATATTGATCACATCTCATAATGGTAAACAACATACTGAATGCTAAAATTGTTTTAAGATGACATGAACATTAAAAAATTAGAAAAAATGTCCTAAAATGAGCACACAACGAAAAAAAAAAAAGAATATGTGGTAGTTCCATTAAAGGTAAAACAACTTCCATAGTAAATATTTTATGTTTGGATGTCCAGTTTTATAGGCACTTGTCCTTTGAAGCTGTTTACTGTTTAAATGATGCTGTACATATATCCTGTCAGGTGAAAGAGGTCTGTTGGTGTGCTCGTGGCAGAATAACGATGTGCTGCCTGTCAGCAAACCCGACTTGGCTTGCCACTGTCCGGCCCTTATTTACTGGAGATTATATTACGCCATTGATTTCTCTAAAGTAACAATTGAGATAGATTTCTCATAGTCACAATAATGCGCAGGCTGATAGAGTTTTTAAATGGGATTACATTTAAATGGAATTTAATTTCGGAACAATGTCTCCGTCTGTCTGCCTCCCTCCTCTTCTTCCTTCCTTTCGTCCTTCCTGGAAATTGCAACACCAAATCTGTTTATGCCTCTTTTTTCGTTTTTAATTTTTTTTAACCCAATGTAGTATTGCGCACAGCACACTGAACCAAGTGTCTATCATTTTCTGCACAAAAAAGACCCAACAGAAAGGATAATGTTGCTGGTGCTAATAAGAGGTAAGAAAATGAATATTTAACTTACAGTAGACTATTTTAAACACTGAGTGACTCTGTCCAACTTCTCAAAATAAAGGTTTAATTTATTCATTTTTGAACTGCAGAATCACGCTGTTGTATTTTATTGCATTTAGACTGTGGCTATTTCAGCTTTTTACTCAAGTGCACAATTTTTAATGGTGTTTTCATCCGTTGTTATAAAAATGAATGTAGTTATGAACCGTTACGAAGGAGACTTACCAGTAAAAAAGCATCTAGTTCTCACTAATTGTACTTTAGGGGGTATCTCTGCTTATCTGAACTATTTAAAATATATTTCACATATTAAAAATATATCTTTTTATAAATCAATCAAAGTATTAAATGTACTCAGAAATGGATAGATGATCGGCACATTTTATCTGGGCACAGCTTGTAAATCAAAAATGCCTTAAAAAATTCAAAAAAGAGAGTCTCATTTTTACATTATATTTTATTTATGTAAACTGGCCATTTATAATTATTTAAAGCATTCCAAGGATCATTCATAAAAAAATATAGCTGTGTGATAGGTGTCATTTCTTCTGTATTTGTGTTATTACAAACACACAATATAAATGCATGTTTACATTCAAATAAGTTTATGGTACTAATTTGTTTATATGATATATAAACAAATTAGTACCATAAAAAAATTTTAAAAAAAAGATTTTGAATCTGTCTTTAATGACGCCTGTGTTGTCTGCTTAATAATAAGAAACACATATAGTTCTACTTTGGATTAATAAAAAAATAAGAACAAAAACCTTTCTTAATATTTTTTTACCTTGTGTTTCATTATTTATCTCTGTTAGTGACCAAACTACAAATTCATTCCAAAACTACATATTAAATAAAACTAAATACTAAGTATGATCTGCTTCCTGTTAAATTCCATTAGAGCTCAAGTGTTAAAGCACAGCCTCCTCTCATTTGCACATTTTCTTCTGTAGGTTTTTTTAAACACAGATCTGTGTTGGTCGCATTGCAGTTCCACTATTACCCAGTTTTCCCTTAACCATTAAACTTTGGATCTCAATTGGGTAGAAGCAGACAGAAATAGCTTTGACTGGATCTGAACACGTCCCAGATGTGTAAGCTATGATAAGCCTCTCCACATCCACTGCATTCTGGCGTTTGGACAGGTTTGCACAGCAAATCCAGGGATGGCATTTTCAAATGTTTTGTAGCACAACTGGCAGCTGATTTAAAGAGCATTATATGGAGCTGCAGCGATAACCTTTGTGGATTTGGCAGAGCAAGGACACGGGGGGATCTGGAGAGCGAAAGCTTTCCAGAATATATCTAGCTGAGGCCTTTAAATCTGCATGCAAACTGAGCATAATGATTACCAGCATTAAAAACTAACATGGAAAATACATCTGTGTGCAAACTGAGCACAATGATATCTGCATACCAGAATTAAAAACTAACATGGAAAATACTATACGCTGTTTGCTTCTGGTACAATCAGTATCATCTGAGCTCATTAAGTAACACAGAGGTCTATCAGTGGATCTAAATGTCACCTTAATTACAATTACAACTTCACCTGGTGTGTTGTACATATTTTTACTGATATAAAGAAATAGTGTATTTACATGTACTGTTCAAACTTTTCGCAGCCTCAAATCTATATTTAAATCACTGTACCAGTCTCTTGGATTGTATCAGTCAGTCAGTGTTATGTGAGTGTAGAAAGTCAAGCGATTATATTACACTGTTATATTACAATCTTTGTTTAAGCATTTTACCACTTCATAAATGAATTAAAATAATGTAACAGAAAAAGACAGATACGCTTGTTCAGCAAGTGTATGCAATTATGATTAAACTTAAAAGTTATTGAGAGCAACAGAATGTGAGGGTGCCCTGTTGGTCTGTAAGCCACACTTACATTTTGAAATAGAGCATCCAGAGAATATTCAATTGTGATGAAATGTGTTTTAAAGTGACTTCAAATGCCATTTTAGCTTTTTCACTTTTTAATTGCTTACTTTTTATGGTGTTTGCAGTCATTCCTGGTGTGCACTGATATTGTGTTATCAGTTCATTAAAAATCTACATTTAGTTGTCGTGTGGCTTGAATGGAAAGTCTGTTCAGTACCAGCACATAGGGTTCTGCAGACAAGCTCAAAGACAGGTAAAGGAAGAATGATATTGGAGCAGCAGAATCCTGGATCGCTAATGCCCTGTTCACACTCGCATTTTTAGACCGGTATCGTTGCGGAACTGTACCGAAACATCTTCGATATAAGTCGATATTCTGAAGCACGCGCACGTCTTGCTTTACAGTTTAAATATGTTAAAGAGCTTTACATTTAACAGTTAGCTGCAGTACCTTTATCATGGCTACACCAAAAAATGCCAAAAATAATTGACAGAATTAGTGATGACTATGAGGTAAAGCATACTGCAAAGCAGTGCCGCTCTAAAATAAAATCCCTTGTGAGGGAATATATTTTAAAAAAAAACCAAAAAAAAAAAACCATGCATTTCCAAAGCCGTGATGGAAGCCTGTTGTCTTCGCAACCTCATGCTTTTAAAGACGGCTAATTGTTTTTGCCTTTTTGTTCATCTCATTCTTCCTCATTCTGCTCGTCTCTTAATAATGATTGAACACCAAAACAAAATACGTACATGGACAGAACGGCAAAACATGCTGTATTACATAACAATGGAACCATTTCTAACAGATGTGACAGAGGTCGTCATGGAAACGAGTTCAGAACCCGAACACTGTCGATTTTTAAAATACATGACTGTGGACAGGTATATCACAACTGTACCGGTATTGAAAAGTGAGTCAGGACAGAAAGTGGTAAACAAAATGTACTAGTATCGTACTGATAAAAGTGTGAACAGGGCTTTAGAATGATTCCAAATATAACAGAACGCTAGATCATAAGAACTATTCAAAATATAACAGAAACCTGGATCAAAAGAATGATTCAAAATGTAACAGAACCCTGGATCATAAGAATGATTCAGTTTCCATGACGACCTTTGTCACATCTGTTAGAAATTGATCCATTGTTATGTAATACAGCATATTCAAAATATAACAGAACCCTGGATCATAAGAATGGTTCAAAATATAACAGAAACCCGGATCATAAGAATGATTCAAAATATAACAGAACCCTGGATCAAAAGGTCTGCCTGTCTGTGTGAGTCACACCTACATGTGGATACAGTGGATAGATCTAATTTTGTTTTCACATTCGTGGCAGGGCATGTGAGTTTTGCAGGTTACGTGTAAAGCCTGGGTATTTTGTATCGGAGATGCAGGCTCACACACACAGCTGCCATGTGCACATTTTAGAAATTAGAGATTTCTCACTCATTTCAGTTTAAATGTGACTGCAGTGTAATGACATTTGTAAAAGGTGCACTTTGCACTATGTAAACTGTGGCTAGGGTTCTGGCCCTATAGGGAAATTTATTTCCATGCTATTCAAAGTCTTTGGTGTGCTGTGCTTGAATGAGCGGGCTCCGTGCGTAGCTGTGCTCAGAGCGGAAGCCCTTTCTGTTCTTGGGCAGAATGAAATTCTAGAAAATTAAACACCGGCTGATAAAAGCCCCTTTGAGACCACATTGCGTCATACTGGAATGTGATTAATAATCGGGGTATGGTGAAATAGATTAGCAAAGTGAATTGAGTCTTACTCGCAGTGACATTCCTCCCCTACCACTGCTGTAAATACAAAATCAGAGCTATCAGTTATATGAAAAAGTCTCCTTGTAAAAATCTAAGTTTGACATACAGACCTGCATGTACCCCTAGGTTCTCATACTCTCAATAACGTTTGCTACATAATGTTCTTCAAAATCGAATATGTAAAAATGTGTGACATACAGTCAGTTAAATGGACAGGGCATAACCCGAAGACTGAAATACTGGTCTTTATGTAAATAATGTGTTTTAGTGCAGTTTGAGACTGTGTTTAATGGACTATAGTATTACCTGTGGTAAACATCATCTGCTTTACATGTTGGCAGTTGTAAGGGTGTAGGTTACTCCATATCTCTGGTGATCCACTCATCCAGTTTTCATGAAGCTTGGTATTAACATTATTTAGCCTATAGGTTATTGACAATGTAAGGTTCTGGAGATATATGGGGGTTTCTGTCCTCTGAGTGTCCCGCTTGCCATTTCATGTTTTTTACTGTTCTGTACATTAAGCTGATGTACGCCATGGTCATCACTTTGTCAGCTCTCATTTTGAATTCACAGTCGTGG
Organism: Acipenser oxyrinchus oxyrinchus; assembly: GCA_030684275.1. NCBI lineage: Eukaryota > Metazoa > Chordata > Actinopteri > Acipenseriformes > Acipenseridae > Acipenser > Acipenser oxyrinchus. The sequence continues at coordinate 372,590 of CM060284.1, read as the reverse complement.
CTGGGGAAGTCTGTTACTGACATACTTCTTTAGGGGGATTTTTCTTTTTCTTTCTTTTTATATACCTTTTTGTTCTGAAAAATTCCAGTGGAAATTGAAAAGAAAACAGAAAACGATGTGCTGTACAAATCCCTGGAAGAAGGCTTTTGAGGGAAACTAGCATGAGATTTGAAGGGACATTAAAAGCTGAATGCTAAAGCGCAGACATGCACACACACACACACACACACACAGCAGAAAACAGTACATTATTTAGAGAATTAAAGGGTCATTTTGCTTTCTCCAGAGCCTCCTCTAAATGGAGCTATGAGGGTGATTTTCATCTAATCAGCGAAAGCTGTTTGATTTACGTAATGAGCTGTTCAGCACTGCATTTTTTTCCTTCCACAAGCAACTTTCCAGGCGTTAGGCAGTCCTTTGTTTGTTTGTTTGTTTGTTCTTTTGCTCAAATCACTTCTTTTTGTCAGTTAACGTGAAAGAAAATGAAAAAGTAATTAAGTGGGGCTGTGACAGTTTCCTTTACCACAGGGTTTAAAGCAATGCTAATCAACCTGCCAACCATGGCACATTGTATACTACATATCTTTTTGGTTATCTGTGTATGTTTAAAAAAAACATATATATATACAGTACTGTGCAAAAGTTTTAGGCAGGTGTGAAAAAATGCTGTAAAGTAAGAATGCTTTCAAAAATAGACATGTTAATAGATTATATTTATCAATTAACTAAATGCAAAGTGAGTGAACAGAAGAAAAATCTAAATCAAATCCATATTTGGTGTGACCACCCTTTGCCTTCAAAACAGCATCAATTCTTCTAGGTACACTTGCACAAAGTCAGGGATTTTGTAGGCATATAGTCAGGTGTATGATTAAACAATTATACCAAACAGGTGCTAATGATCATCAATTCAATATGTAGGTTGAAACACAATCATTAACTGAAACAGAAACAGCTGTGTAGGAGGAATAAAACTGGGTGAGGAACAGCCAAACTCAGCTAACAAGGTGAGGTTGCTGAAGACAGTTTACTATCAATAGTCATACACCATGGCAAGACTGAGCACAGCAACAAGACACAAAGGTAGTTATACTGCATCAGCAAGGTCTCTCCCAGGCAGAAATTTCAAGGCAGACAGGGGTTTCCAGATGTGCTGTCCAAGCTCTTTTGAAGAAGCACAAAGAAACGGGCAGCGTTGAGGACCATAGACGCAGTGGTCGGCCAAGGAAACTTACTGTAGCAGATGAAAGACACATCATGCTTACTTCCCTTCGCAATCGGAAGATGTCCAGCAGTGCCATCAGCTCAGAACTGGCAGAAAACAGTGGGGCCCTGGTACACCCATCTACTGTCCGGAGAAGTCTGGTCAGAAGTGGCCTTCATGGAAGACTTGCGGCCAAAAAGCCATACCTCCGACGTGGAAACAAGGCCAAGCGACTCAACTATGCACGAAAGCACAGGAACTGGGGTGCAGAAAAATGGCAGCAGGTGCTCTGGACTGATGAGTCAAAATTTGAAATATTTGGCTGTAGCAGAAGGCAGTTTGTTCGCCGAAGGGCTGGAGAGCGTACACGAATGAGTGTCTGCAGGCAACAGTGAAGCACGGTGGAGGTTCCTTGCAAGTTTGGGGCTGCATTTCTGCAAATGGAGTTGGGGATTTGGTCAGAATTAATGGTCTCCTCAATGCTGAGAAGTACAGGCAGATACTTATCCATCATGCAATACCATCAGGGAGGCATCTGATTGGCCCCAAATTTATTCTGCAGCATGACAACGACCCCAAACATACAGCGAAAGTCATTAAGAACTATCTTCAGCGTAAAGAAGAACAAAGAGTCCTGGAAGTGATGGTATGGCCCCACAGAGCCCTGATCTCAACATCATCGAGTCTGTCTGGGATTACATGAAGAGAGAGAAGCAACTGAGGCTGCCTAAATCCACAGAAGAACTGTGGTTAGTTCTCCAAGATGTTTGGGCCAACCTACCTGCCGAGTTCCTTCAAAAACTGTGTGCAAGTGTACCTACAAGAATTGATGCTCGATGCTGTTTTGAAGGCAAATGGTGGTCACACCAAATATGGATTTGATTTAGATTTTCTTCTGTTCACTCACTTTGCATTTAGTTAATTGATAAATATAATCTATTAACATGTCTATTTTGAAAGCATTCTTACTTTACAGCATTTTTCACACCTGCCTAAAACTTTTGCACAGTACTGTATATATATAATTTTTTTTTTTTTCAAGTATACGACTGTAGATGTCTGGTACACAATCTCTTTCTGTAGTTTGCATTGTCTCATTGTAGCTAAGACCTGACCTACAGCACAGGAAGTGGTTAACTACTTGGGTGCACCTTTTAATCTAGAGTGTTTATTTGAAAGGTGTACCTCTCACAAGTTTTTTGGTTTGCTTTATTATTACTAATACGTTTCAGGCATCTGGCATATTACTAATGCGTTACTGACATCTAGAAGAGTTTCATGTCTGTTTATTATAAAATTATTCTTTAAGAAAAGTAATTAAAAAATGATTTGTCCTGCATAAAGTTCAATATATTTTTTCAAACACATTTATTTTACTTTTAATTTATGGCTGAGCAGTAAAGCAATGAATTTCACAGTATATTGATTTCTTACCAGCAGTGTCAAGGTTCAACCATTGCTGCTAGAATATAATTTAAAGATATATTATAATTTCTATAATTTCTACAAGTTTTACTACTTAGAATTTATATTTGTATGTGTGTGTTTGTGGAACATCTAAAAGTTACATTTCATTAACACTAGAACCGCCTTTTACAATACATGTTTTTATTTTGAATATAACCTACAATACTCAATTTATATATATATATATATATATATATATATATATATATATATATATATATATATATATATATATACACACACACACACACACAAGTCTGTTGTTATCTCTACTGGACCTGGCAGCCATTAATTCCTTAATTTTCTATAAGGTAGGAGAGATTTCATCTTGAAGCTAGCCACAGCGCTTCAGCAGAAACATTTCGATCAGAAAACTGCAAAGCTGCAGGCTGCGGCAGCTCAACCTGGATTCTGTGCTGCGATTGACACACACACACAAGAGAAATCATGTTATTTTTGTTTTAAGATTAAAAACTACTTTTGTTTTTACAGTTTTGTATGCGCATATACCTGTTTACACATTCATCAATTCTATCATTTATCTTTTCTATAAGAATTACAGTAGTTCTAATCTTATATCGGCAAATATAATCATATGAATTTGCAAGCAGGATATCTGTTTGAGTAAATATGAATCAGTAAATATCAAAATAAAATTTTTCTTTTCGACCTTGAGCCTGTTTTTCAAATCTTACAACTTACACTTACTTTGTATCTCGTCGGCTCAATAACAGAAATAATTAGGCTCAGTGGTGACATCACAGACCAGGAAGAGACAGACTCAGTACTACGGCTATGAAGCGCTGCTGCGCATGTTTATTATAAATAAATAAAAGATTTAAATAAAAACAGAAACAAAACACTTTTTATAAACAAAAGGCATGTGGGCCAAAACAAAACAGACAGTAATTAAAACAAGGAGTAGCAATTGTTTTTAGTTTTTAGTTTTATATCTCTTACTGTCCCTCCGTCTCCTCTCTCCAGCTCATGAGCCTCCCAGGAGCTGCTGCTTCGCTTTTATATATGTGGCATTTATTTTACACAGCTTTTATTTTATTAATGCGTTTTCCTGTTTTATTTTAATTCATGTCAAGTCCTGCAAACTGCCAGACTCTCATTCTCCTTTTTTGGCCCAGTAGGCCATGCTTTTGCCCTAGGCCTTAATTTTGTCCCCTGCCCCTTGTCCCCTTCCTGTTCATGGGGCAATGCTTCAGTGCAGCTGCTAGCTTGGATCAATCAGCCTGTTGCCCTTCCCCTGCAAACACGGCAGTTACTGAAGCAGGGAACCCACACCATTACAGGGCTGTAAGCTCTCTGGTGGAAGCATTGAAAGCCTTGTCTTTCTTCAGAAACAGATACCCAGAGGCCCTTTAAAGATACATTGGCAGTGAATGACATTTGCTACATTTAAAAAGCCCTACATTTAACTGCATGTGGTCCAAATGTGGCCAACACTGATGTCCTTGTGAGTGGCACTACAGCTGACACACAATTAACTATATCTAGAGAGTCATCTGTCCAATTGTGATGACACTTGCTTTGGATATGTTTTAGCACAGGTTATTGTGTATAACAATAACCTGTAGGTATAGCGAGGGTGTCTGTTTGTCATACTTACATTTTTACATTATCTAGAGACTCAGTAATCCAATTTTGATTAAACTTGTTAAGGACATTCTATTGAATGTATCAAGATTGTGGGAGGCTGTCAGTCTGTCTGTCATACTTGCATTTGTACACGTATCCTGGAGACCCGCTTATCCATTTGTGATGAACCTTGATAAGGGCATTTGTTTATTATTGAGAATATCATATTCTATATGGAGGCTGTCATTCTATCTGTGTGTCATATATTTATATGAAAAGAACTAAAGTCAGGTTCTTCTGTTCGGAACAGCAGCATGCTGTCCAGTTCTACCACTTTACACATCTTTAATTCCAAAGCTAAAGATAGGAATATGGATTTGAAAGCCTAAAGAATACACTTTTTCCAAGGTTAGGTCCATGCATCACATAGTTGTGCAATTACCCATCGTACAAGCAGACCTCCCTGGGCATGAGAGCCCCTTCCCCTGTCTCTTATTGATTTCTGCTCATTGAGAGCTTTTACAATCCATTACTGTCTGGTGGTCCAGCCAGATACATATTTCAGAGAGAGGGAGGGGCAGGAGAGAGCAGGGTAGCGGACAGAGATTAAGACTCATTATCAAGAGCTCCTGGCCTCTTCCTGCTGCTAGCATGCCACTGTGCTGCTGGAGAGATGGGGGATTATCATGGAGAAAGATTTTAATTTTTCAGGGTTAACTGCATTTGTATCGTATGTTGTGGTGTTAATAAATGGGAAACCTGCCATTGTTTAGTTCATTATAACAGACTCCAATGTGGAGGCAGGATACAGCATCTTCATTATAACAGACTCCAATGTAAAGGCAGGATACAGCATCTTCATTATAACAGACTCCAATGTGGAGGCAGCGGGTTTTGTTGTTTTATCTTGCAGAAGAGTAAAGAGGAAATCGGGAGCTGCAGCCACGGAGCCAGCTCACAGCACGACTCACAGCCTCACTGCACAGCACAGGTGCCTAAGTGTCTCAAATATATCCAGATGTGAACATTTAATTTGGTCATGTTTTGGTCACTACTATTCATGTTTTGTTAATAGTTAATATATATTAACCTACATTGTAAAAATGGTTTCCTGAAATAAACCCTCATTTGCTAAACATACAACAGTAACATCTTTAAACAACTCATTCAAGTATATGATTTAGCATGCAATAATAGGTTACTATATATTAACAATAAATGTCAGCATTTGTTGGCTAACAGTAAAACTACAAATTTGTCCTCTAATACTTTTTACATACAGTACTGTGCAAAAGTTTTAGGCAGGTGTGAAAAAATGCTGTACAGTAAGAATGCTTTCAAAAATAGACATGTTAATAGATTATATTTATCAATTAACTAAATGCAAAGTGAGTGAACAGAAGAAAAATCTAAATCAAATCCATATTTGGTGTGACCACCCTTTGCCTTCAAAACAGCATCAATTCTTCTAGGTACACTTGCACAAAGTCAGGGATTTTGTAGGCATATAGTCAGGTGTATGATTAAACAATTATACCAAACAGGTGCTAATGATCATCAATTCAATATGTAGGTTGAAACACAATCATTAACTGAAACAGAAACAGCTGTGTAGGAGGAATAAAACTGGGTGAGGAACAGCCAAACTCAGCTAACAAGGGAGGTTGCTGAAGACAGTTTACTGTCAAAGTCATACACCATGACAAGACTGAGCACAGCAACAAGACACAAGGTAGTTATACTGCATCAGCAAGGTCTCTCCCAGGCAGAAATTTCAAGGCAGACAGGGGTTTCCAGATGTGCTGTCCAAGCTCTTTTGAAGAAGCACAAAGAAATGGGCAGCGTTGAGAACCGTAGACGCAGTGGTCGGCCAAGGAAACTTACTGCAGCAGATGAAAGACACATCATGCTTACTTCCCTTTCGGAAGATGTCCAGCAGTGCCATCAGCTCAGAATTGGCAGAAAACAGTGGGACCCTGGTACACCCATGTACTGTCCGGAGAAGTCTGGTCAGAAGTGGCCTTCATGGAAGACTTGCGGCCAAAAGCCATACCTCCGATGTGGAAACAAGGCCAAGCGACTCAACTATGCACGAAAACACAGGAACTGGGGTGCAGAAAAATGGCATTAGGTGCTCTGGACTGATGAGTCAAAATTTGAAATATTTGACTGTAGCAGAAGGCAGTTTGATCGCGAAGGGCTGGACAGCGATACACGAATGAGTGTCTGCAGGCAACAGTGAAGCATGGTGGAGGTTCCTTGCAAGTTTGGGGCTGCATTTCTGCAAATGGAGTTGGGGATTTGGTCAGAATTAATGATCTCCTCAATGCTGAGAAGTACAGGCAGATACTTATCCATCATGCAATACCATCAGGGAGGCATCTGATTGGCCCCAAATTTATTCTGCAGCACGACAACGACCCCAAGCATACAGCGAAAGTCATTAAGAACTATCTTCCGCGTAAAGAAGAACAAAGAGTCCTGGAAGTGATGGTATGGCCCCACAGAGCCCTGATCCCAACATCATCGAGTCTGTCTGGGATTACATGAAGAGAGAGAAGCAACTGAGGCTGCCTAAATCCACAGTAGAACTGTGGTTAGTTCTCAAGATGTTTGGGCCAACTTACCTGCCGAGTTCCTTCAAAAACTGTGTGCAAGTGTACCTAGAAGAATTGATGCTTGATGCTGTTTTGAAGGCAAAGGGTGGTCACACCAAATATGGATTTGATTTAGATTTTTCTTCTGTTCACTCACTTTGCATTTAGTTAATTGATAAATATAATCTATTAACATGTCTATTTTTGAAAGCATTATTATTTTACAGCATTTTTTCACACCTGCCTAAAACCTTTGCACAGTACTGTATATCTATAGAACCACATATCCAATTGTGATGAAACTTGCTACGGAGATTCTTTTTATATATACGTCAAACTGGGTACATGGAGGCTGTCAGTCTGTATGTCCGACTTACATTTTTACTGAAGAAGGAAACTATAATCCGTCCTAATCTATGGACCTGCAAAATGTCTTTTGTAGAACCCCAGTCAAATGCATTACTCTAAAGGCGAGTGATTTATTATGGTATTTTGTAAGCCTTTTTTCAAGCCTCAAAAAGCTTGCCCTTCCAGAGGTGGAAAATGGCAGTCATTTTGTGGCAATAATACAATAATTTCCAGCAATATTTCAGGGGCAGGGCCTTACTATGGAAAATCAACAACGGTAAGAAAAGGTTTGGGGGTTGTATGGTCTCCCTCCTCGTTGCCATGGCAACAGCACAGAGTAGGAAAGCCAGCTGTTTAAATCAATAGTGTTGTGGGGCGTTCGGAAAGCTGTGAATTTCTAGCAGCGGAGAAGGAATCACCTGAAAACAACCAAGGCAAGCGCACAGCACAGAGTTCTGTATTGATTGTCAGACAGAGGCATAAATGCTGGAGCCTGCAGACAGACAGGGAATTAATCTGAGGGGGAAATAGGACCGAGGTGGGGTGATATATTCTTTTACAGGCTGTAATTATAAAACAGACACTCTCAGGCTGCTTAGCTCTCGGTTATAAAATATAGTAGGCTATTATCCCCCAGTGGCTAAGCTCTGCTAATTTTACTGTGCAATACTCTTATTAATTTATTTCACTGCAAACGGATTCAGTGCCTGTGAAAGCTGAGGGACTGTCACAGCGGTGACTGAAGCCCACTGTCTGATGGTTAAAGAAGAGTGTTAACTATAGTCCCAGTATCGTGTCAATCTAAGTAATATCATTCCCCTCAATTAATGTCAACCTCAACAGCCTATGGCCCAGAGATGTACACATAGAGGCCGAGATGAAAGGTGAAAGATGAGAATGAGGGGGATGGAAAATCGATTGAGGTTCTTTCAAATAAATCAACGGTGTTAACTGAAAAAATTCTCATCATTTAAGTGTTCGTAGCTGATAAAGTAATCCCAGTCATCCATATGTGTCTCAAATGTTCAGTTTTGCTGAGGTGAAGTGAACTAGGAAAACTTTCTCTAACATGGAAATGCAGGACTCCTATAACGTGTTTCTTTCAAATCTGCACATCTGCAATGTAATCATTCACACATAGGCGACTATGAGCTGTATTTAATGTGTATACATTAACAAACCATACCAGGCATCTTCCTCACCTTGCACCTCAATGTGAATGGCTAAAAATCAATGAGTAGTGAATGAAACTGAAGCATGGACTCTGCATGGCATCCACTGTAATGGGCCCCTTTCATGATGACATTTTTATGCAGCGGGAGGGGAGGACAGTCACTGGAACAACACAGTGCTTTACTACCCATTCTCCACACTGAGACCTGAATAAACCTGCTTGCAGAGGGAGGGTAGTCACTGGAACAGCACAGTGCTTTACTACCCATTCTCCACACTGAAACCTGCATTAACCTATACCGGCATATACCGGCATTTGCATCCATCAGCATCACAAATAACTTCCAACAACTACAACATTGGGCAGTGGAAATCTAGCTTAAGACACAGAACGGGTTAACCTATGTTTCCTGATTTTTCTGTCAAAAAGATAAAACCTGTTCTCTACCAACTGTAATTATGTGTGGCATGCAAGCGAAGAATGAGTAGTAACCCAAAAAAGCATTCTCTTACCTCTTATTAGCATTCACATTCTGACACCTCAGAAACTGGTAGTCAGCCACTTGCACGTCACAGGATTGTGAAGTGATAGTGAAGCGCATGGTTTCTGTCAGTGCACAGAAAGCAAAGTGTTAGGAAACAGTAAGCTCACAAATGAGCACCAGACAATATCAAATACGTGATTTATTCATATTTTTAGTGAATGACTAATCAACCTATTCGCCTAATTGTACCTCAACTGATTCCAATTAGCAGCTGTTCTCCCTCTGTTTCATATACTTGATAATGTAACAAATATAGTACAAAATGAAATACACTGTCGTTCCAGCCTTCTCTCATGCACTCCCTTTTCCATTTCCACCACTGCTCTGGGTTTCTGCACCTTTTCTCTCTCCCTTATCTTCTCTTTCATCATCACACTTCAATCAAAGTCCCTAACTGTCCCTCAGAGCTCCACAGGCTGTTGTCGCAGCATCTCAAAGCCCTTCCTTTCTGTCCTCAAGTTCAACAGAGTGGTGTGGTGAAGGGGGGGCTGATTTTGACTCCCCCCACAACACCTGTCTTGAATTGGGGGAGTTTCCCATGTGGTTAAAATGGCTACTTTTAATATAGGTGCAACCAATTGCCAAATCAGACAGATAACATTATAAAATGGCAAGAATAGAGGGAGCAATCTCATTGGCTAACAAGTGTTCAAACCTTTGCAGATATATCACTATCTGAGCACAGCTTGGAACTTAATTTTCTAAGCGCAATAACACACTCCGGGGTGTCAAAAAAAAACCCTAGGCAGAAACAATTCAGGGGAATCCTTGGTGCTGTAAATTGCTCTAAAAAACTCCAGCTGTGGCTTATCTCAGCAGGGTTCAGGTTGATCGAATCAGCTCCTGTGAACCTTGCAGTTTACACTGCAATTAGTGTGAACATGGAACCCCATTGTACAACTGCTAATGCACACTGAAGAAAGCACTAGCCAGAGCATTTGTCCAGTTGACTTTGTTACTTAACGTTTTACATACCTATCTATATAGTAGGTCAGGGCTGCACAAATCCGATCCCCAAGGTCCGGAGTCCTGCAGGTTCTATAGGCATCATTACATTGTAAACTGATCAGTTGGTTCAGTTCAGTAATTTAGGGGGGTCGAATAAGGAGCAGGAGGGCTCCAAACCTCAGGACTGGAATAGGGCAGTAGAAGGTATACAAACATGATTTTAAAAGTCTTACTATTAAAGTGATTATACTGTACCTGGGCATAGAAATAGCTTGAACTGAATGAATCCCGCCTGCCTCTGAGCAGAGAATATGGAGGCCATCTACAATCCAGGTCAAGCGGGGAGGGAAAGAGAGAATTCTGAAATTGTCTTCAGAGACAGGAGGCGTACCTCACAGCAGAGAGTTTTAAACAGAATCAGCAGTGACAGATCTCTGCTGAGAAACCGTTCTGACATTTGAAAAGCACTCAAAAAAGGCATTTGTTGAATTCAGCTGCAGGTGAAAAGACTGCAAAAATTTTGGTTTTAGTTATTATTATTATTATTATTATTATTATTGTTGTTGTTGTTGTTGTTGTTGTTGTTGTTGTTGTTGTTGTTGTTGTTGTTGTTGTTGATAATAATAATAATAATAATAATAATAATAGGAATATTTTTTTGTTATTCAGGGGGTAATCAGACATTCTTTATCTGCATTATTCCTGCTGGAGCGCTCCACTATAATCTATTTGTTGTGTGTTGTCCCATGCAGTTTAGGTTGTTCTGGCTGCTTCAACACCCTACACACAATGTATTACATTATTTAAAATCACAAACAGCGCACTCACATAGAGAGGGTCCTCATAACCATGTAATAATAATAATGGCTCACCATGTAGAGTGTGACAGACAGACTGACATAATCAACACATAAGGGTCCCCCTTTTTTATGAGAACTTTAAAAACAGATGTCAAACTACTATTAAACATACATTGTTTGTTGATTTTAGTTGTTGTGCTGTGTGTTCTAAGCACGGCATGAAATCTGTACGCAGGATAATAAGATGTACTGGCATTTGACCAAACGTTTATTATCGGATGTCACAGAATTTTCTAATGTTGAATTCAGATAAAACAGAGGTTATGCTAGTGGGCTCACAGAACCAACTAAAAGGAAATGTGGGATTGCATGAACTCGATCCTTAAAGTCTCTCATCAAAACTTCAACTAGAAATTAAGAGTGTGGGGGTCATCTTTGATCCTGATCATATTAGGGAAGTTACTAAAGTATCTTTTTACCATTTGAGAAATATAGCCAAACGTAGACCAATTATTTCTGTATCTGATGCCGAGAGACTAATGCATGCCTTTGTTTGATCTAGAATTGTATACTGTAATGCACTTTTTTCTGGTATCCCAAAACGTGTGGTATCCCGCTTGCAGCTTATTCAAAATGCTAGAATTCTGATTAAAATCAGAAAAAGTGAACATATTACCCATGCTTTGGTCTCTTTACACTGGCTCCCTGTGCAGTATAGAATTGATTTTAAGATTTTGCTGTTAATTTACAAGGCCCTGAATGGATTAGCACCTAGTTATTTGCAGGAGTTACTGACCCAGTATCTTCCAAACCGCACTCTGAGATCACAGGATCTGGGGCTGCTGGTTAATATATAATATAAAATAAATAATATATTATATTGCTAAGGTGCAATTTTTCTTCCAGATCAGCTGTGTCATTGCTGGGAATGCTGTGTTCTACTAGGGTTTCTTCAAGATGATTATGCTGGATTCCAATGGGAACCTAACTTTTGTTTTCCAAGCGGCAGTCCTGAAAATGATGCTGAATTCACAGTGTCTGGGGGAAAAAAAAGCTGACAGACTTAAAACAGTGCAGTTTGATGGCAGTATTCGGGAGCTTTGTGAAATCCCCTTTTTTGCAAACAGAGATGCAGAGTTGGGGGAGAATCGTGACGCTGTAATCTTTCCAAATAGCATCTGCACATTGTATCTGCTGTAATCCCCGGGTTTCTACTGGTAGGCCAGCAACTGGCAGAGAAATATTAAAACCATTCTCCTGGGTTCTGGAGGGCAGCTGTGCATGCAAATGTGTCTGACATCACAGGAAGCTAACAATGCCTATTCTTGTATGTAGAACATCTGGGAAATACAGTCACATCTCTTTACATAGATTTCAGATGCAGTTTCAATACAGTCACATCTCTTTACATAGATTTCAGATGCAGTTTCAATACAGTCACATCTCTTTACATAGATTTCAGATGCAGTTTCTTATTTTTTCTTTTACTGTCCCCTTCCCTTTTATAAGATGTTTGCAATCATTCAGACTAACATTACATTCTGATTGGGGCAGTGTTGGTTCATTATATGCAAAGCCTTTTATTCTTAGTTTTTACAGATTTTTAAATAAAAAAATTCCTGGGTTTTATAACTGAACATATGAAAATATTTATTTAAACCAAGAAAAAGATGACTTTAAATTTGGTAGATACATTGATGTAAATGCTGGGGCTGTTGTTTAACATATTGAACCTAATTATTGATACAGGTTTACAAGGTTTGCATTCACAAACAATAGAAGCGAGTGAGATGCTTTTCCGACCATCCCCAAGTATGATCCCCCATATTTATCTGGAAAACTTGGAAATTTATCATTTTTACAGATTTCTTTTTTTTAGTAAACCCTGATAAATTCAATTTAAATTGTATATGAAATAAAACCTGACGATATAGAACCTTAATTATATGCCATGCTTACAAAGTGTTCTGAAAAGGAGGTGGGGAAGCACATCAGTGTAGCACAATGCTTCACCTCTGGGTTTCCGTGCACAGTGCAACAAGACTCCCGATTCTCCACACTTAGATAGCTAGCCTGGTAAAGAATATTGTAAGCAGAATCGCAAAGGAGAATCTTATAGAACACACATAATGGGGTGTCACTGCCACTGCCACTGACAGTGTTTATGCCATGATGGACAGACAGTGCCAGGCTTTGATCAGTGATGTGGACCCACTAATGCAAGTCTGTCGAGGGCAAAGCCAAATCTGTAATCAGACAGACTCACTCCCTATAAATTGTGCCAAACCTAGTCTAATTCAGCAACCAGACAAATGGAAACAGTACAGGAGTCCAGGCACAGACAAACACATCTCCATAGGTTTAGTTAACCATTTCCAATAGGCTTAACATTAGAATAGAAACACATATACAATACACTGGAACAATATTATTATTTGTTTATTTAGCAGACGCCTTTATCCAAGGCGACTTACAGAGACTAGGGTGTGTGAACAATGCATCAGCTGCAGAGTCACTTACAAGTGCATCTCACCCGAAAGACGGAGCACAAGGAGGTTAAGTGACTTGCTCAGGGTCACACAATGAGTCAGTGGCTGCGGTGGGATTTGAACTGGGGACCTCCTGGTTACAAGCCCTTTTCTTTGACCACTGGACCACACAGCTTCCTTAATATTTTTTTAAATAGCCATTTTTGTGCTTGTTCAAAGAACAGATTTTATAAAAGACAATCAAAAAAATATCACAAAGAAAAAACAATAATAAATGACTGAAATAGCTGAAATAAATAACACACATTCTGCTGTACAGAACAGTGTTTCTCTATTCTTTAGCTGATTTGATGGGGTACCGTGCTTTGTTTACTACAGAGAGTTTTTTTTTTTAACTTTAATAACATTATACTTGTGATTTCCAATTTAAAAGTAAAAATAAAAAATATGTTCATCCCATCGCTAATATATATTGATTATTTAAAATAGATTTTCTTTTATTTTCCTGATTTTTTTAATTCATTTTTTTAATATAATTTTACCCCCTGTTTTTTCTTGTCAATTTGAAATGCCCAATTAAAAAAATCACTTCTTTTCACCAACCTAAGCAATAGATGTTTCCAGGCTACTGAACCCTGGAGGCGGGCCCAGCCTGAGGAGTGTCTGTCTGGATTCGTTCTCGGCTCATTTCATCTCGATCCCTGCAGGAGTGCAAAGGCCAATACATTTACACAGCTTCCAACTCTGCAACCATAGAACCACTGCATAACCATTGCATTGCCACTGAAGAGTATTCAGTCAAGAATTGTAATGCATCATGCCATTTCATTGCTGTTATAATTAGGAAGGTACAGTATAGGGCTGCTGTTTCATTCTGTTGTCTGTTATAATTAGGAAGGTACAGTGTAGGGCTGCTGTTTCATTCTGTTGTCTGTTATAATTAGGAAGGTACAGTATAGGGCTGCTGTTTCATTCTGTTGTCTGTTATAATTAGCAAGGTACATTATAGGGCTGCTTTTTCATTCTGGTCTCTCTTCTCCACTCTACAGTCTTCTGGCAGAGCAGGATTTTATCGTTGTCTGAAGCTTTAATGAATTTTAATGTCTGTCAGTGTTTATGCAAATTCTCAATAGTGTTGAGACTAGAACCAAACTGTGAAAGATGTTTTGCATTAGAGAAAGAAGGGATATCAACAGAGTAAAGACAGCACAAGCAGTCACAAAGTGAGCTCAAACCTGCCCTGCACTGGAGGGAGCGTCCTTTTTCTTAGGGGGTGAGGAAGGGGCAGTTCAGTCTCCACTGCTGGTAATCCATTGCAGCCCAGCACAGACAGTATGCTACCATAATAGGAGCACTGTATAGTGCAATATTTGTTCCCAATCCATTGTGTTGCCATTGCTGGTAACCGTAGGGCTACTGTTTCTTTAGGACAGTACACCAGGACAATGCAATATTTCTATAGAAGGTTATTTATATGGTGTAGTAACAATAGTTTGGAGTTCTGCTTTTCCTGTTTTCTTTTAAAAATAACATCAGAAATGTGTTTATTCTTTCATGCGGGACTGAAAATGTAACTGCCTCAGCAGAGCAGAATGCTAGCGCCAGAGAGAAGGGGATAAGAGAGCAGGGAGAGTGATTGTATCAGGTGAGCTAATTGACAGGAGATAAGATCAGAGAAGCACTTTACACAGTGGGACAGAGTGGGGGAGGAAAGGGAGACTGAAATGGAAAGAGAAAGATTCAAACAGCCTTTATTTCTTTATTATTCATTTTAGCCTATTTGGCATCCATTTTGTTCATAGTTTCATACCTGTTTAATATCTCGTGTGTGTTATGTAAGGTGATTGATTCTTCTAGAGTATTTGCCATGCTAAACTATTCCAGCAAAAATCACATTTAAAAAAAGATCCCTTAAGGCTGGTTTTGTGAGGGGAGTGCAGAAAACCTATTGATATTGGTCCAAACTGTGAGTCAGCATTTCTGCATAATAAGACTGGTAACCTACATAATACTCTTACACTATTATGTAATAAAAATAGTAATTAATATACTGTTGAGAGTTCCAGCATTAAATAACTTTGACCAGATCTCATTTAGAAATCTTTCATGCATTCATTCATTCATTCATTCATTCATGCATATCCAACAACAGGATGACTAGGTGGGGCTGATTGTTCTAAATCACGCTGCGTGGTTAAGCACGTGCAGAGCTCCTTTGAGGTAATTCTCTGGATGTTTTAAACATTCCATGGAGTGATCTGTTTATTTCACTGATGCTGTAAAGAGCCCATTTGCTCATTGGATATTCAGCCATCCTCATTCATACATCATGAGCATTCATAGTGTATCATCTATTTCTTATTCTGTATTCATAATATAGTTAGTATCAGTTTGAACCTCTGAATGCCTTTGTGTGTGCCAATAGTATAAATTTCTAGCCATTAGTCTCAAGAGAACATTTTTTTATGTAAAATGCCAGGTCCTATATAGTGATTTAAAGCATGGTGGTATTTATATAAAATGCCATGTCCTATATAGTGATTTAAAGCATGGTGGTATTTAGATCTACCAGCTTTTATATTTCTCTTTCAGTTTTGTTATATCTAATATTATAACACAAAGAAGGAAAATCTATAAATTGGGGCTTCGGAAAAAATATCAATACAAAATTGAATTTACCACCATAATGTGTGATTTTTTTTAAACTGAAAATTGATGAAGTTTACAGCTTTAGTGGAATTATTGGGTTATTAGCTCCATACTTGAAATGTTTCATTTGAAGGAAAGCAGAGAAACGTGTGACACAAGTGTTGAAAATGTGAGCGATATTTGTAATAAAACCCACTAGTGTTGCAGTTTAAATCACAAAAAGATGCAAACTGGTAAACTTTAATTTCTGGTTTTTAACTTACACTGATGCCTCACTCCTCACAGAATACGCAAGAAGGTGCTTTCAACTTGAGAAGCTGCTTTTAACTTGAGAAGCTGCTTTCAACTTGGGAAACACCAGGCGGTGCACTGACTAACCCCACCCACCCAGACAGGCATAATTCACTGCTGCAGCAATCTAACCTCTCACACTCGTCTAAACAAGTTAGCATCCCTTCTCACTGTCTGCCAGTTCTCACAATTAGATTTGTCTGTTACTGTAATGCAAAGTAATTAGATCCCCGAGCCAGGGGACTGGGAGAGTCTAGACAGCAACTGGGAGAAACTGCAGGTCTGTACAGTGTAAAACTATTTGTACAGGATACCTATACCAAATTATAATTTTGTTTGAGGAGAGCACAAAATACCTTATAGAGCTTTGAGTGTTTATTTTAAACAGGCTCTGGCCTGCCGTTTAATGGAATTCTTTCCATAAGCCTGTTGTGCATTTCGATTTGCTATATAATGTGTCTAGAAATCTGTACTTCTGAAAGATGCATGTGTTACAGCAAACACATATTTCATTTGAAACAATATCTGCTGGCAGACAAGGTTAAAGAACGTTCTCGGGAGCATGCCTTTCAGGTATGTTGCTGCAGACTTCAGCATTCCTGTGAACACTGTCTCAACCATTCTGAAGAAACAGGATACAGTAATACAGGCCTATTAACAGCACACTGTGGATGCAAGTCGTCAGCATTTCCCATTTGCTCAATGCATGATGTTGAGGATGCTTTGTGGTTTAAAAATGTCTGTAATCAGAATGTGAGATGCAGATTTCAAGTTGCAATGTATACTTTTTAAAAGTTTTCGTACAACTGTATTTCCAATAGAATGCACAGTGCTTTTAAATGTATAATACTTTTCATTGTACTGTAATTGAAATTTGATTTCAGTGTTACTGTAACTTCAATGAAAACTGACATTTGGCTTAGACTCCTGATTATAAGAATTACTGATGCGACAAATTTTTTTGCTGGTCCCGTTGAAATTCCTATTAATAAAAGTTGACTATATATATACTGTATGCAATAGGCTACTCATGTGTGAAAATGTTTGACCACTGTGTGCTTTAATTAGGCACCTTAAACAACCCAAAAGAGTCTCATGCATTGTACCATGTGTGGCTCTGTGTTGCTTTTCTCTTACTATTTCAAATTACTTCCATGTATGACCTGTTAAAGTCATGAATTAAATTAGACAATCATACATTTGCATATTTTGACAATTTTCCCAGATTTTAATTTACCGTGGTTCGATTTCATATGCACAGCAAATCAAAACTACAGAAGCAATGGGGTGTTCTATATATATGACTCAGTCATTAGAAATTCTGGCATGTGATTGGTTAAAACTAGGGGTGTGCCGATTCATCTATTTACACGGTGAACCGTGGTATTTTTCTTGACGTTACGATTATTGATACAGTGATCCCTGTATTGATACACTGTTTGTTTGTTTTTTTTGTAAACTGTTGTCTGCTAACATAACAAACATGAGCATGCATTAATTTGTGTCTACCATTGATAATTAGAGAATATTATTAATTATCATGTACTCTAGCAGCCTCACCTACCAACTAACTTGCGCCTGAAGTGGCACCCAGCAATTGAATTTGGTGATCAATTTTTTTTGGCCTGGAGCCATTGGCTCCTAAGACAAAAACTTTGGCTGGAGCCCTGATTTATAATTTTGTTTTAAAGAAATGTATTTTAAGGCATAAACAGGAAACAAAATCAAAACAGGCTGTGAAGCTTATTTGACCAAAAGTGCTTTACCAGTGTGTGGTGAGGTGCCCCGCCCCTATGTGTATTGTTGTATGTGGTGTGTTAATGCTGTCTGTTATATGTATTGTTGTAGTGGTTATGTAGCACAGGTGATGTAAAATGTATATTTGTATTTAGACACGAGGATGGCACAATCACTCCACATGCAGATTAAAGTGGGTGTTAATATGGAAGCACGGGGAGCACAATTGATTCACGTGCAGAGGTACTGAGATTCCAATTGAATGATTGATTAGCAATCCTCACTTGGGGTTGGGTGTTCGGAGGTGGAGGAGTACTGTGTGTTCTTCTGGGTCTGATGTCACCACCACCAGCCATCCTTACCACACAGTGTTATTGCACACGCAAATGAGACCATTTTTAAAAAAAATGTAGAATCTCCAATTATTTTACCCCTGATTTTCTCCCAATTTGGAATGCCCAATTGTTATTATTATTAGTATTATTTCTCCTTCACCGCGTCGATTCCCCACACAGCTCGGACCCGAGGCTCAGTGGGCGTCCTCCGATCCCACGGGCCAATCGGTGTCTTTTTACACCCAGGAACTCAAGGGTAGATGTCTGCAGGCTGCCGGCCTCTGGAGGACAAAAACCAGCCCAGCAAATGTCCGACCCCAAACTCACCCTGCACCTGGCCTGCAGAGGTCGCCGCAGAGCAGTGATGAGAAACATTCTAAGCCGGATCCCACCTCCCCAACCCCGGGTATTGCCAAAGCCAATGCGGCACCCCTACGGAATTCCCAGCAAAGACCGGCTGCATTGCACAACCAGGATTCGAACTTGCAATCTGTGGTTGTATAACTCACCCTGCACGTCGCACGGCAGTGATTTTACAAGGTGAGCCATTAGGGGACCCTAATTGTTTGATTTTTATGTTTCATGCTTAATTTACTGTATCGTGATACATATCGTATCTTGACCCTCGTATTGGGATACTCATCATAACGTGAAGACACTGCCGATACCTAGCCCTAGTTAAAACCTCATCACATGACCAAAATAGATTATTACCCTGTGAAGCTGCTTTCGGTCAATAGTTTTTTTCTCCCTCCACTGAGCGTCCTCCACACAACAAAGCAAAATGCTGGACTTTGTGCCCACAGGGCCAGCACAGGTACATCTCAATAGTGCAGCACTAACACAAAGAGAGACATTTACTAAGATAAAAATAATAAAACAAATGCTTTTAAAAATACCAAATTCCCATTGGGCTTTTTTATTTGTTTTATAGTCTATTGATTTTTTAGTATTACATGCAGGACAGGTGCTATAAGATAGTTATATTTAAAAAAATTAATAATAAAAAAACCCCCTTTATTAAAATTGTGTACGGATGAATCTACCGGTTAATCAACTAATGCCATAAATTAACTCGTCAAACATTTGAATCGCGTGACAGCCCTACTTTCAATATATCCTTTGGTGTGTACGTTGTGTATGTTTGGTCAGATTTTTTTGTGGGTTGTAGTAGTATATAGAGGGAGTCTGAGAGAAAAAATGACACCAAAGTTTGGTACTTCTTTCATTTGTTTGGTGTGCAATGTAATCAAACATGCAATCTTTAGGTGTGAAAAAGTTATTGCCCCCGCTAGTTAACTCAACCCAATTAAAGGGATAATTAGGGTCAGCTGTTTGAGTACTTTGGTTAACCACCAGGCCTGCCCAATATAAATCTGAATAACTTTGGCCCTTACCATCAGAGTGAAGTTGTCAGCACACAGGTTCTAGAGGCACATTATGCCACAAACAAAAGAAATTCCTGAAGACCTCCGGAAAAATGTTGTTGATGCCTATCAGTCTGGAAAGGGTTACAAAGCCATTTCTAAGGCTCTGGGGCTCCACCGAACCACAGTCAGAGCCATATTGTCCAAATGGAGAAAGTTTGGGACAGCAGTGAATGTTCCCAGGAGTGGCCGTGAGAGACTAATCAAAAACTACAGGAAGTGTTTGGTTGCAGTTGTTGCTGCTAAAGGTGGCGTAACCAGTTATTGAGTCTAAGGGGGTGATTACTTTTTCACACAGTGGCATTGGGTGTTGCATAACTTTCTTTAATAAATAAATGAAATATGTATCAAATTTTTGTGTTATTTGTTCACTTATGGTCCCTTTTATCTAATATTAGGTTTTGGTTGAAGATCTGATAACATTCAGAGTCAAAAATATGCAAAAATGCAGAAAATCAGACAGGGCAAATACTTTTTCACGGCACTGTATATATACGGAGGTTAGCTCTGGCTGACATTGAAGATGTGCGTTGTCATCTACAGCAGTTGCTAGCTGCTGGCATCATTACGGAGTCCCGTAGCCCTTACACTTCTCCAATAGTGGTGGCCAGGAAAAAGAATGGAACGGTAAGGATGTGTATTAGCTACCGCACTCTGAACTGCCGTACCATCCCAGATCAATACACTACCCCCAGAATTGACGACGCCCTGGACTGCTTGTCGGGTAGTAAGTGGTTCTCTGTCTTAGACCTACGCAGTGGGTACTATGAGATTGGCATGGCTAGTGAAGACAAAGAGAAAACAGCCTTCATCTGTCCGCTCGGATTTTATCAGTTCGAGCGCATGCCACAGGGAATCACTGGAGCGCCGGCGACTTTCCAGAGGCTTATGGAGAGTGTGGTGGGAGACATGAACCTGCTACAAGTGCTAGTGTACTTGGATGACCTCATAGTCTTTGGGAGAACTCTGGAGGAGCATGAGGTGAGTCTACTGAAGGTGTTGGATCGTTGGAAGAGCATGGACTGAAGCTGTCGCTAGATAAGTGCCAGTTTTGCCAGCCTAAAGTCAAGTATGTAGGCCACATTGTGCCGGAAGAAGGCATAGCCACGGACCCAGAAAAGGTCAGAGCAGTAGCTGAATGGGAGAAGCCCTCTGATCTGAAGTCACTGAGATCATTTCTCGGGTTCTGTGGATACTACCGGAGATTAGTCAAGAACTATTCTGCGGTATTGAGGCCCTTGACTGAGCTAACAAAGGTTACCCCCCAGCACAGTACAAACGCAAAGCTGCTGCAAATAATACTGGAAAGCAGTATTTTAAAGTGTCTGAGCCTTTTGGAGAGTGATGGAACCAGTCTTGTGATAAAGCCTTTCACAGCATAATCAAATGTTTGACGGAAGCTCCCGTGTTGGTGTTTGCAGATCGTGAACGGCCATACACCCTTCATACTGATGCCAGCCTGGATGGGCTTGGAGCTGTTTTGTACCAAGAGCACCCGGAATGCCTGCGTCCTGTAGCATTCGCCAGGCAGAAGTTGTCTGACGCAGAAGCTCACCAGCTTGAGTTTTTGGCACTCAAATGGGCAGTGGTAGACAAATTCCACGAATACCTGTATGGTGCCAGGTTTGAAGTGAAGACGGACAATAATCCCCTCACCTATGTGTTAACCACGGCTAAGTTAAACGACACGGGTCATAGGTGGTTAGCTGTCCTAGCTACCTATGATTTTAGTTTAAAGTATTGGCCTGGGAAGAACCATATAGATGCTGATGCTCTGTCCCGCCGAAAGCATACCAACCAGAGTAAAGAAGATTGGACTGAGATGTCCCCTGCTCAAGTGGAACAGTACATCAAGACATGTGGTCGTGGTATTCAGCGCAAGACTTTGCCCAAAAAGGTAGCACTGTTGGGGCAACTGACGAGTTCTGGACCACTTGACCTGGTATGCATCGATTTCTTGTCTTTGGAACCTGACTCGAAAGGGATAGCGAATGTGCTGGTCATCACAGATCACTACACCAGCTATGCTCAGGCCTTCCCTACTCGAGATCAAAAAGCTCTGACAGTAGCAAAGATTTTATGGGAGAAATTCTTTGTGTACTATGGTTTGCCAGCCTGGATCCATTCAGATCGGGCGTGACTTTGAGAGTCGGCTCATCAAGAAAATGTTGGGTTTGTTAGGGATCCGGAAGACCCGAACCACCCCATATCATCCTTAAGGAGATCCTTAGCCGGAATGTTTCAATAGAACGTTGATGGACATGCTTGGGACCTTGGACGTATCCAAGAAGAACCGGTAGAGCCAGCACATCAGTCAGCTGGTCCACGCATAAAATTGTACAAGGAGTGATGCCACTGGGTATTCACCCTATTTCCTAATGTTTGGGAGGGAGGCGCGTTTGCCAGTGGATCTGTGTTTTGGCATTTTATCTGACGATCACACTCAAGAAGCGTACCAGCAATACGTATCGAGGATGAAGACCGAACTGAAAGAAGCATACAGGCTTGCTATGCAAAACGCACAGCAGAACCATGAACGGAACAAAGAACGGTACGATAGGTTAGTCTGTGAACAGCACTTGGGAGTGGGAGACCGGGTCCTTCTAAGGAATTTAGGTGTCCTGGGGAAGCATAAGCTGGCTGATAGATGGAATTCTATTCCACATGTGATAGTTTCTCAGCTCTCAGACTTGCCTGTTTACCGAGTTAAACCCGAAAGAGGCAGTGGTCCTTGGAAGACACTCCATCGGAACCACTTATTGCCAATTGGACCCTCAAAGGTGGCTCAGAAACCCACCGTGACTACTAAAGGATGTAAAGGAGCCAGGGCCAGCCTTGATCGTGAGCCAGAAAGTTCACCAATGGATCCAGAGATTCCAAAGAAAGTTGAATCTTACTCATCTGATTCAGAGGACGAAGAGATGCTAAGATACTGGAATGACCCAACAGTGTTGCTGGGGCCCATTTGCATGGCTTTAGGACCTGTTTTGCAGCAGAGTAGACTCAGAGGGAGGAGAGGTGTTCATGGCCATTGAGGCGTTGTGTGTTAAAATGATCTCCCGAGAGCCAATAGTAATCGTCCATGCAAGAGTGGGAGGAAATCTCAGGGAAAAGTTTTGAAAAAAAAAGAATAAAAATAAAAACAGGAGCTAGAATAGAGCAGTACAAAGTAAGTGATTCTGCAGAGTAAAAGTTAGGATTTCTTAAGTCAGGAAATTCCTGTAAACTTTAGTAGACAGTACTTTAGTTTAAAACAAGTTTCAGAAGAGTAATCTGTTAATTCTACTTTTATTTCTTTTGAGTTCACGTACCAAGCTTGTGTTTTATTTTAAGCCGCTTAGGACTGTCAGTTTACGTAGTCACTCAGTACGAGTTATTTTCTTTAGACATTGTTATATACTGTATTGTTAAAGCAACATATTGTATTGCAAAGTTTAAGTTTAAGCACCGTTACTACATGCTTGAAACGAAAGTAAAGAGACAGTGACTAGATTGTAAAATAAACAAAGCAATGGAGAAGCAGCTGGACAGTGTTTGAGAAGGACCACGTTTCCAGAGAGAGAGAGGTAGACTGCAGCGACCAGGAGGTTTGGCGTGATCCAGAGACCGCAAGCAACCGAGAGCTACAACTGGGAGAAGCCCTTCATAATTGTGAGTTTCCACAAACTGTTTTGTTTTAAAATAACAAGCGTAACCATGTGTTCTCAATAAAGCTTGCGAAGGGGTCATTTTGTTTATTTCTAGGCCACAACGCACCCGAGCCACGATTCAGGCCTGCAACAGTGTTTGTTTGTCTGTCTACATGTGTGTTACACGTGGAGCTGGAGTGCACTCGATCAGAGTTCATTTTGAATTGAATATATTAGAAGAGTACATTGGAGTTAAATAAAACTGAAGCATAGAGCTTTTAGTTATTGTTTAGTGGCTTAAAAGAAGTTTCATTCTTGGGAAAGTATTTTGTTGTTGGAATTGTTTATGTTGTATGTACAATTTACTTACCCTCAGTTCATTATATTAGTTTAACTTGAATCCCCATTTAAAAAGATTATTTTTATATAAGATTCAGTACTGTGTGTGTGTGTGTGATTTTATTTGTTGTATATTGCTCTTGCTTAATTTATATTTGTTATATTGTTGAATATAAATTCCTGTGGACGCGTGCCAACGAATAGGGAAACCACATGAACATCAGGTGGAGGCATCGCTAAAGAAGAAAAGTGTGGTAGTTTATGTCTGGTAACAGTGTGTAAAAGCAAAAGGACCATTGGTTCTGGGATAATAGAAAATAATCCAGGGCCCTTACTGATAGGTGCCAGGCCTATTTGTGTAGGGGTAAGTGAGACAAGTGTTACATATATATATATATATATATATATATATATATATATATATATATATATATATATGCTATGTCACCATGGCAACAGACCCCATACGTATGAACGTGTATGAATTTTTCATATTCCTACGTCATCACCTTCTTCGGTGTGGAGTGACTGCCTGGGCTTATGTCAAATGAAGGAATGCATTAGATACACTTGCTTCTGGGAATTTATTAAAAAAAAAAAAACATAAAGAATGTTTGTTTTTTTTAGACATTGATTCTTCCTGTGCACATTTTTTAAATCAATATATTTCAAGGGAAAAAAGAAGAAAAAAAAAAACATTCTAAATGTTTGCCATTAATTTTCTTGTAAATAACTCCCAGATGTCAGATGCATTGCCTCGTGTTTGAGTACCAAGCTCTGCTTTTCCTGTGACTGACGAGTTCAAATTAATCACCATTAAAAATCAAATTCACCTTCATTTTTACCATAATGTGTGCGTTTTAAATATGAGAAAATCTGAGCCCTTCGAAATGATGGCAATGCATATCAGGTAAGATTTCCTGGAATTATTGTGTTAGCACTGTTTACTTTGATCTGGGGATCTGCTGCTCTTGGCAGAAATAGAAGGTGGCAGTCTTGTGCAATTCAGTGACAGCCAAGGATCAAATATCCATTTCTTTCTGAAGTTTATCTGAAAAGGGATTTTAACTGAGCCTGTGCTAAGAGCTATCTGCTGAGAGAAGGGAAACGGGGATCCTGAGCATTTCTGATACTTCAGAAAAATAAATAAATAAAGTATGGCAGTAACATGCATTGCAGAGCATGTCTGTGAATTTGGACTCCATATACCCCTGTATGCTGATGCTGACTGTACTGGTCTTCTCCTTGATATGTGTGAACTGAAATGGGATCCTCATTGTAAAATGTAAACAGTAAAAAGTGAAGAAATTGAACAGAGCTCAGGCTCTGAGATTAATGGTTAGCAGGTGTTCGGTTGGAAGGTGCTTCGGTATCCAAGACTACACAAGACTCAAAAAATGACTATTATCTGGACCATTGCGGAGAACAGCCTTGGCTTGAGAACACACTTCCCTGAAGGAATTAGAAGCTGGTAATCCTTAAGTGATTGGTCATGTATCGACTGCAGAACACATTATAAACCCCTTGGAGAGTTGTCCAGCAGTGTCCTTGCTGCCCATTGTGGCCTTTATTGACCTAGCAAAGGTTTTTTTTATCCATGCATGTTAATTAGAAATTCTTAATTTAAGCCTGTAGTATTCTGGGGCTGGTTTTTCAAAACTTTTAATCTGGATCAATGTGATCTGGATTTTGTAATCCTATACTTTGTGATCGAGATTACTTTTATCTGGATCATTTTGATCTGGTTTTTCAGAAAATGTCACTGCTGGATTCCATCCAGATAACAAATAATCACGATTATGAAATCCAGTTTCTTGAAGTAGGCTAGCCCTTAATTTATTTTTTTATTTTTTGAGGCCTTATTTATGATGTAACCTAATTTAACAAAAGACATAATATTGTGGTAATAATGATTAATGTTTATCTATTTTGTTTTATATATTTTTTTTAACAAAATCTAAATCACTTTTAATGTTAGTGCACGCAAATAATGAGTATTATATTTATGACTACTTAGCAGAAATTAAATAACTAAATCTAAATTGAATAAAGATAAAACTTTTGAAAAAAGGATATGTGTTTTTAGACATCTTCATCGTTTTCCTCGTCGACAGGGAGTCCAGCATCTCAGACGAGCTTTAAGGGGGCGTATGTGAAGGCGTATGCTTTTTTTATTAAAGCTATACCACTATACATGTTTTCCTTTTTGCTTGCATGGATACAAAACTTAACTAAATAAATATTGTATTCTAATACTCTATTTGGACATATAGTGTGTGTTTGCTATGACAATTCAAACACAATATCGATGTTCTGTGATCATTTAAAAGCTAAATCCACCTCTGCAGTAGGATCACAATAATCCTGGTATTTTGGATCAAAGTAAACCTGATCTACTCTTTAAATTCTGAAAAACCCAATTGCAACATTTAATTGTGATTAAAAGTGCAATAGGATTACCAAAACCAAATCCAGGTCACAGTAATCCCAATTGCATTTCAATGTTTTGAAAAACCCAATGTCACAATCTAATTGAGATCAAACGCGGATATTCGATTACCAAAGTTTTGAAAAACCGGCCCCTGGTTATTTGTACATCCCCTGATGACGTGTTCCCAAACTAGGTTCCCCTGGGTACCTTGGGTGCAATTTTTTGTATCCTCTTACAAGTTTGATGGTTGCTTAGCAGCTAATGCCAAACAAAAAAGCAGTTTTTCTTAATTTTATTTAACGGATGTGCAAATTAACTGGCGGTGTAATGCTAATTTATTCTACTAGGAAAGAAAAGAAGGTTGGCTGTTGTGTTCAAATTATCTCAGCTCATTTGCATCCTTTTATAACGACACTTCACTGATTTCATTAGAAAACACTTACTTATCATGCAATACTCTTTGTGTTTGTAACTGGTAATTAATATTCCTAATCAAGGACCCACTGTGCAATCACATGTCAGGCTGTTCTGTAAATGACCTCTGGCTTATGAGATCCCTTATCTTCCCCCTACGATGTTGAAAATATTTTTAAGTCAGTACTTTCAAATTTAAAAAAAGAACTGTGAGGATGTTTGCAATCATTCATAGTAGTTCTTATTTCAATTATTCCAAAATGCTTTTTGTGTCAAGTTGCTTTTAATCGGAGTTCAAGAACTGTTGTTCCGTTCGAATTGCCTGCCACAGACATGTGTAACAGGTGCTATTTCAGGGCCATTATATAAGTAAGTGCCAGCTCCATCTAGAGCACAGTTGTGGAATGCCAGTAAAGGAGTGTGTCAGATCAGTAGAGGGTATTAGCTCTTAGGTATTGAAATGCGCTGGGTTCTCTGGTCCTGTTGTATTGAAATGCTCTGGGTTCTCTGGTCCTGTTGTATTGAAATGCTCTGGGTTCTCTGGTCCTGTTGTATTGAAATGCTCTGGGTTCTCTGGTCTTGTTGTATTGAAATGCTCTGGGTTCTCTGGTCCTGTTGTATTGAAATGCTCTGGGTTCTCTGGTCCTGTTGTATTGAAATGCTCTGGGTTCTCTGGTCCTGTGTATTGAAATGCTCTGGGTTCTCTGGTCCTGTTGTATTGAAATGCTCTGGGTTCTCTGGTCCTGTTGTATTGAAATGCTCTGGGTTCTCTGTTCCTGAGAGCACACTGTCGCTAACATACTGATATGGTACCATAGTGGATTACCAGCAGTGTGGATTGGTTCATACCATAACCATTGTCAAACTGTGAAAATGCGCTACTGTTGTGTGGTACCTTTCTTTCCCTGGATTGTATTATTCACTACCACTGCACCATAACTAGTGTGTTTTAATTCCCACCCCTCTCCCTGCTAGTGGTACAGTCTGCCTGTGCACATCCTTGCCTGAAGCTGAGGAGGGTAATGGTTTATTATTTCTTATTTCAAATTCAGAGAGAGCTGCTGTCTCTGCTTGTCTCCTAAAAAGTTTGAACATTGCCCAAGGATTGTTTCCCTGCATGCTTTTATAAACACATTTCTTTCATTTCTAATTCTATGAAAGAGGCTTGGGAGGTATTATAAAAATATTTTTGAGTATGAAAATAAAAAAAAAAAGATTTATTTCAAAGATATAGTCACGCTATAGTACCAAATATAGTATAGTACATGAGACACGTGCTAATCTGGAGTGTGAATGGACCTATTATCCGAATCTCACAATCATAATACAATGCAAAAACAAATTCAAAGTAGTTCATTGAAATATTACTGCAAAGACTGACGACACGGGTCATCATTTAAAAAAAAAAAAGATTAAAATTACTACAAACTGTCTTTGCTCATGTATTTTGGGAGAGTCAAAACATAAAGAAAAGACAAACTATTTGACACAGGTTTTGAATAGGCTCTTTTCTTTAATAATAAAAAGTCTTATTGAGAAAAGGATTCTAGTCAAAACGTTTGTCAAAGAATTGTACTTTTTTAGTATAACTACGTAAACTCGTCATTTTTAGTGTGGTTCAAATATTATGGTGGCTCATTGAGGACATGGGGAAAAAAATGTATGTCGAGATCTCTAGTGATCATGATAGATGTTTTGGGGTTGGGTGGGGGATGGAGGGGAGTGGTGCTGGGCTGCCAGCTTCACTGTTGAACCATCCTGAGGGGTTGTGGGCTAGTCGGTGAAACACAGAAGACGGGAGGTGCCCAGCTGATGACACCTGTGAAGTGCCCCACCCAGCCCATTCCAGATGGTTACCATGCTGATGCGCTTTAAATAGGCTGATCCCTGGAGCCAGCATTACACTTCAGCCAGCAACACTGGGCCAATGGGAAATCCACATAACATGAATATATTACAACAAAGCTACATCTTGGTTGGTGCTCACAACTACCATCTCATGTTATCTTGGCGAAAGCCGAGTCCAATATTAGCATGAAGTAAATAACAGCAACTCTCATGTAATAAAAATCCAATTGAAATTGGTCCAAATGAGGCATTGGAAGACAGTTCAGAACTCTGAAGAAATCTGAATTCTAAACCTCAGTTCAGAACTCTGAAGAAATCTAAATTCTAAACCTCACAGTTCCTCTCAGCTATGGGGGCAGCAGTGTGGAGTAGTGGTTAGGGCTCTGGACTCTTGACCAGAGGGTCGTGGGTTCAATCCCAGGTGGGGACACTGCTGCTGTACCCTTGAGCAAGGTACTTTACCTAGATTGCTTCAGTAAAAACCCAACTGTATAAATGGGTAATTGTATGTAAAAAATAATGTGATATCTTGTAACAATTGTAAGTCGCCCTGGATAAGGACGTCTGCTAGGAAATAAATAATAATAATATTCAGTTTTTAAGTTGAGTGGCTATCCTTCAGAAAACTAACAAAACATGTCCAAAATATAACCTAAAAACTGTGTTAAGATAGTGATTTACCAGTGCTGCAAAATGCTCTTAAAAATCCAACTGTGGCTTAGGTTCACATATTAAAAATAATAATACAAAATGAATGATCAATAATCAGTCATTGAAATCTGTAGCTTAGACCAGGGAGTCTGTGAAAGTGAATGATCTCTGTGTGTCTTTCCCTCTTTGCTCGCTCAGTCTATAGATTTCCTGGTTAGACAAGCCCATTGATTAGCCCTCATTAAATTAATTCACACCTTCAGAAGTGGCCGGCTCAATTAGTCAACTGAACAACAGCCAGAGAGAGGGAGGGAGAGGAGAAAAAGGGGAAGTAAAAAGTAAGAGATGGAGAGGGAGGAGAGACAAGATTCAATAGCTTTGATTTAACTGGTCAGTTCTCTTGCGCCTCAGTTTGGTATCGGTGACTGACTCGCCGTTGCCACCTGTTGGCGGATCGTGTGCCGTGCCCGGAGTATGGAAAAGGGCTGGCATGCAAATGAGGAACAGAGGATGCTGGGATTGGGAACTGTTTTAGGGTAAATGTTCACGGTTGTTGTTATTTTATATTTTGATTATCGTTCATAATTGCATTTATTGTGTTGTATAATTCTGAGGTTGTTGAATCTGTTCTGTTTGTCCCTGTTGGAGTGTGTGTGATCCTGGGAGTCGGTGTAGCGCTCCAGGGTTGGTAGGGGTTGTCTATGGCTGTGTGAGTCAGAGTGTGGTGATGGTGCGTGGATCTCAAATAACTTTTTCATATTCGGTGGTTCATAGTGGTGTAAGGCCAGAAAGTGGAATATCGTCAGAATGCGGTACGCGTACCAAAACATGACCTTTGTAAGGTCAGCAAATGGTACGTTTCAATTTCAAGTACTTAATGCATGTGCCAGTTTATGTACCAGTCATTTTTCCCCCCTTTTTCAATATATACACTGCTCTGGCTTTTCTGTCCTGTACCACATCATGGATCGTTATTGCTGTGTTACCTGTTTGACAATGTGGGCAATAATCCCTACACCATCAGTGCACTAGAGCGGATATTTTGAAAAGAGCTTGAAACAGACTTTAAAGTTATCAGTGTAAAAAGTTGTCAGGATGTTAACAATGAAAAGAAAAATGACAGGCATGTTATTTAAACAGCGGGGACTGGTAATGCCATATTTTTCAGAACCCTACTACTTACTCTTTAATATTGCTTTAAAAAATATGCAGATTTAAGCTTGTGGAATCTACATTATTTTCACATTTTTATATGTGATTGTTTTCCCTTGTATAAACAGATGAATAGAATATATAATAATTACATTAAATGAGGTGTTGTGATGGAGAGCGAATGAATCCGAATCAACAATCTCCCTCTCGCCCTGTGAGAGTACCGTGCAACAGGAACTGTGTGCCTCGTACTGAATGGTTGGGCAGTTCATTCCAGGGGCAGTCGGAAACCGGCCATTCAGGAAGGGGGCAGCGTCACAGTATCAGGAGTCATCGCCCTAGTACGGTGAGCAAAGTGTCAGTCATGAATTGGAGGAGACGTGATTGAACTAGCTATCAGAGGGGGCGGGTTTAAGGTACTTTAGGGGGGCGTGACGCCGTAATCAGTTCCTTTGTTGTGATTTAATGAGAGGAAACGAGGACTGTGAAATCGTGAGTGAAGTGTTTTGTTTGTTTTTAGTAACTGTGTACGTTTGTCTTTGCCAGACGGCTAATATGAATCCGGGAGCTGCCGCTTCAAGCCAGTAGTAAACCCGGATTTCACTCCACCTGTACACAAGCAAGCACCACTGTTTCAAGCACCGCACCTGCACCTAGAGCACGCACTGTCCGGAGACGTGTCTGTAACTGTGTTGTGTGTCTGTGTTTTGTATTGTTATTTCGGGACTGCAACCCCTTGGCAATACCCATCGTTGGGTAGAGCCAGCAGTATTATTTAAACAATCAAGTCGACCACAAAAGGAAAATAAAAAGAACTTGAATCGTGAACTTTGTGTTTGTGATTGTCTGGAGCACCTGCACCACCCCTACACCTACACACTGCAACCCACACGTTCACAGGTAGCCAGATAATAAAGTTTGGAGATAAGTGTAGAGTAGTGGTTAGGGCTCTGGACTCTTGCCCGGAGGTTCGTGGGTTCAATCCCAGGTGCTGTACCCTTGAGCAAGGTACTTTACCTAGATTGCTCTAGTAAAAACCCAACTGTATAAATGAGTACTTGTATGTAAAAATAATGTGATATCTTGTAACAATTTTAAGTCGCCCTGGATAAGGGCGTCTGCTAAGAAATAAATAATAATAATAATAACAATATAGTGTCTGTAGCATACCTACTCACTCTATATAGGAATGTTACCATTTAAATGTAAGCAATGTTAATATGTACAGTAGTTGACCCTGGCTCTAATGGTATAAGTGTGCGATTTAGTTCCATTCGTTTTTCATCAGGGAGCTCTAGTGGGTATATTTTGCGGTGCTAAACAAGGGAGACGGGAGTTGCTAAAGTAAAAAAGATACACAAAACTAAACTCCAGGAGGAATCTCTTACCTCTCCAAACCTAACCAAGCTTAATTAGTTTCATGGCTATCAAACCCCCCCTTTCAAGCTAAAAATAAATGCAAAAATGGTAATTTTTTCAGCAGATCTTTCTTTTTTTTCCCCCAGGATTTGACTTTTGTTTAAACAACATTCTGTTCAATACACTCAGAGCACATTGCATTTGTAAAATGCAGTTATTTTTTAGTAACGTAAGTAAAATACGTAAAAAACCCCAAAAAACAACAAAAAAAACCCTTTGTTGATACCATCCAAGACATGCAGGGGCGATGGGTAGAACAGTCAAGAAAAATTGCATGAAAAGCATTTATTAACCAGCTAACACAGGGCTGTAAGCGATCGGCAAAAACAAGGTAACAAAAATACTGCTCAGAGTTATCTTTGTGATCTTAGTATAGCCCCATACCTTTAAAGACTACATACACTATCTTATGATAATAATTAAAACAAGTTATATAAACACTTTTTAAAATGAGATCTCCAGCCATACAAGAAGGGCTCTAATTAAGGGCACAATGATTCGGAAGTGCTGTGATTGATGACTGCACTAATCACTGTGAACAAGACACACTGTAGATCACCCACAAAATCGTATGTTTACAATTTTAGATAACCCAATGTGTTGTTAAAGTCACATACATTTGCTGAATTATGAAAAACATGATATTTATTTAAAAATAACTTGAAGGGCCAAATTCAGTAGATCGTACCCTGTTCAGATGGGCGTGTCCTTGTTTTCTTAGCGCCGGGCCAGCGAGGTACACGGTGTGCCATGTTTAACACGTACCACGACATAACACCACACCGGATCCCATTTTAGAGTAAATCTTGCATCCATTCAAATCCACTGACCAGAATGCACTGCTTCAAATGTTTTCAATGTATCAATTACTTTTCATTAATTATTTCTAGGGATTAATGAGTGTCCTATTGGATCCTGATTCTCCTTGGATATAGAGCTGTTTGCTGTTTTTAATTATCTCTCTCTCTTGAGAGAGAAAGAGAGAATAATGTATGGGTCAGAATATATTATCACACTATAATATATGTCTCGAATTTGTTATTGGACTGAACCTCATTGTCTCCGAGTTCTCTGCATTGTTTGGTTGAATGTCCATGTCTTTATTTTGAATGTATTACTTCTTCTTCTTTGTACTATGCTTGTTATAATGGGAGTGATAATGGTGGCAGTTTGTTTTTAAATGAAGCTTCCAACCGGGGAGCATCATTATGTAGGAACATGTATATTGTTTTGCACTTGCCTCCGCATGTGCAGAAGGTTACAACGATACATACAGTCGCAGACAAAAGTATTTGGGCAGTTAAAAAAAAAAGAGAAAATCCACAAAGAAAGTGATTTCTGTAATTTCTAATTGTTCTATTGAACGATATAAATTAAAGTAGAGATTTGGCTTTATAATAAAACAACAAATTATTACATAACATGCATAAAATGAAAATTAACATGCAAAAACTAATTTCATACTTTGACAAAAGTATTTAGGCAATCAACCTATTTCATATGAAACCCATTCATTGTTAATTATTGACAGTTATCATGATTGAAAACCAACAGCTGATGATAATTATAGAATAAATAAATACATAATCATCAAGTGCTAGAAATGAATTGGAAATGTGTGATTCAAAAAAGCAACAAAAATGGTTACAACTAGAGTACTGCAACGATCTCAGAATGGGATCGCTGTGTGGGCTATTATTGACAAACACAGGAGAACAGGAACTACTGCAACTAGCTCCAGGTGTGGAAGACCAAGAAAGATTTCTGCAAAATATGGAAGAAGTTTTCCATTGAATGTGTGAATAAGCCTGATGATTTCTTCAACCAAATGGCCAGACGAATCCAAAATATAACTTTTTTCACCAAGAAACAAACTTGTAGGACTCAAGTCCGGGACTCGGACTCGAGTTGCATTTTTCGTGACTCGGAGTCCAGTCCCGCCACAAAAGACTCGAACTTGAACATTTGGGCCCCGTGACTCGGCGGTATTAACCACGAGTCCTTTTTTTATTTTCTATTACACAAATAATATTACAGTTACTAGGAAACTTGTGCACAATAAAAACCTACCCAACAGAACATTATCCAGTCACTGGTTAGCATATTTACCAGTCTTTTACCTCGTTTTTTTTGTCTTTGCAGCCACTTAAATCCAACTGGCTATAAAACACCCCCCCCCCCCCCCCCACACACACACACAAACTGCAGCTATCACAGACCAAATTTAAGTTCTATAAGGAATAAATGATGTCAGCATGGTAAACAAGTAAGTACTTATTTCTCTTTACTACTTTAAACTGTGTTCTGTAGAAATAAAATTCTAAAACTAAATTCTTAAATACATAATTTAATTGAGTTTACTGAAAATAAAAACAAATGAAAAATAATCATCATATACAGTAAGTTATAATCATACTTTTAGAGCTTCTTAATTCATATCAGAAAGTCGCGGTGTGATTAAATATTCTGAGTTAATCTCCACTCGTTCCCAGCCAACGCCATCACTGTTTGCAAGCAACGTCAATGAATTCACCTGGCAAATTCAGAAGGAAATTGCCTACCGTCAAACAGGCAGCTATATCAGACTGACTGATTGATAGCAAAAAAAGAACGACAGAATAACTTAATATCACTTAATTTACCAAAATGAAATTATGGATGCGGGAAAAACACATTAACAATGCGCTGTGCAGCATCAACCTAGAAATCTGTCTTGTGTGAACTTCATGTTTTTGTTCTATTATAAACCTACACAAAGGTAGTGTTAATAAGAGACTGAACCCCCAGTCTCTTATTAATGAATTGCACTTCCCTTCTGGGTGATGTGTGTTTCATTCCCCCCCTCTTGTGTGACACTGGCACATCAACAATGCTGTTTATCCCATCTGTTTAATGGGCTGAAGCCAGGCTGTGCTCGCTTAGAAATGCGAGCGCCCAAATCTGCCGTGCACGTGAGCAGTAGCAGCAAACCGTCAGCCAGGACTGGCTAGGATTGGCTTAAAAATGTCTGGAATGACTCCCGAGTGGCGCATCCAGTAAAGGCACTCCATGTGGAGTGCAGGATGCGCTCTATAGTCTGGACGCCGCAAGTTCGAGTCCAGGCTATTCCACAGTCGACCGTGGGCGGGAGCTCCCAGGGGGCAGCGCACAATTGGCCGAGCGTCTGGATATCCATAGTCTGGAAAAAATGTCTGGATGGAGCACAGCAGGTTAGCAAACACGGTGATCAGGCGATTAGCATGCATGTGCAAAGACAACAAAGGCTTTAAATATGAGCAGCACGACTTCGGCTTTTCTCAGTCTTGCGTAGTGTGTTCGTTTGCGGAAAGACAGAAAACATTTAAGCTGTTTAAATATTAAAATACAATTCACAGGTCTAATTATCTTTGTCTAACTTTAAATTAATGTTATCTGTCTTATTTGTTCAACTTTGTTCTTTTCACAGTTTTAATCTGCTTTTGTTTTGCGTCGTCTGTCCTGTTTTCTCCTGAGGCTGCTGCCCTTCAGCAGTGCTTTAACTTAAGCTCAGTAATATGCTTGCTGTGTTCAGCAATTTTTTAAAAAATGTTTTTTTATTTTGGTTTGTTAATTTACCAATCACTATTGCCTGTTTGGGGTAATCGGTTATTAAATATAGCGTACAATATATTTGTATTATTTTAATATTATTTATATAATATTTTATATCATTATTTTTTTCTATCTTGTTGATAGCTTCATCAGGCTGGACAGTGCTTCTACCACTAAGGTTGGCCCCCTGGACCCCACACCCTCACCTGCATCGGAGGTGTGAACACCCAAAAATATTGGCCACCAGTCGCCACTGGGAAATACATAAACATAATTTTTGTGTAAAAGAGAAAAGATAAAAAATTATGATCTTAAATCTAATGAACTGAAGCACAATCTCGTAAATGCATCATTGTATTAGAGACTTAATAAAAGTACAAATGCAAATAAAGTGAAACAAACGTTTCTTTTTTGCAAAACAAATAATAAAAATAATGCTAAATGTACTATTTAAGAACACAGTATATATACAGTTCTGGCAATGACTAAATCAGATTGGCAGCTTTTACCTGAGTTGAAGTCAAAGTAGATGCTATAGTCAGAGGTGAAAGTAACTTTAATTTCTTACGTGTGTCGTGTTATTTTCAGGTACGTGTTAAAGTGGTACTTGGCGCACTGCGCTTGCTTGCGCATGCCTAAACAACTTCAGCTAAGAAAGCAGGGAAGCACCCATTCAAATATGGTACGTTATGCTGTGTTCAGTCATTTACATCTTTTTTAAATTGAATTTATCATATTTTCCAGTCTTTTACGTCGTTTTTAATGTATTTTTCCACCATTAAGAAAACAATATGCAAATATTTATCATATGCAATACATTGGGTCTTGTACATTTTTTTTACTTGTGCAACTTTGCGGTGGAATTGTTTTTTCTATTTAGAGAAATTAATTGTCTGTTGCCAGTTTAAGTTTGCAAAAAAATTATGTAGAATTAATGGTAAATGTACCTCTTTAGACAATACGAAAACACCCATCAGATAGCAATTAATTGCACATGTACCAAAATATGACGCGCACAACAAAATATGACGCGTACCACTTTCTGCCATTTCATGAGTCAAGTTTTGGTACGCATACCACATTGACGATGTACCACTTTCTAACACTACACCGGCTCTATAGTCCAGATCACAACTTCTATCAAAGTGAAAAACAACGTCTACAAACTTGAACGTAAAGCAAGCTGTAAAGGAAACAAAGGGTGGGCAGAAAAAATACTGTAAGGGTGCCCAAATACTTTTGTCAAAGTATGAAATGAGTTTTTACAGGTTATTTTTTCACTTTAAGCATGTTATGTAATAATTTGTTGTTTTATTATAAAACAGAAATGATAGAAATCACTTTCATTCTGTTTTTTCTCTTTTTGTTTTTAACTGCCCATATATATATACAGTGCTGTGAAAAAGTATTTGTCCCTTCTGATTTTCTGCATTTTTGCATATTTTTGACACTGAATGTTATTAGAACCTAATATTAGATAAAAGGGACCCTGAGTGAACAAATAACACAACAAATTTGATACATATTTCATTTATTTATTAAAGAAAGTTATGCAACACCCAATGCCCCCATGTGAAAAAGTAAACACTCCCTTAGACTCAATAACTGGTTACGCCACCTTTAGCAGCAATAACTGCAACCAAACACTTCCTGTAGTTATTGATTAGTCTCTCACGGCCACTCCTGGGAAGATTCACTGCTGTCCCAAACTTTCTCCATTTGGACAATATGGCTCTGACTGTGGTTCGGTGGAGCCCCAGAGCCTTAGAAATGGCTTTGTAACCCTTTCCAGACTGATAGGCATCAAGGACTTTTTTCCAGGGGTCTTCAGGAATTTCTTTTGTTCGTGACATGATGTGCCTCTAGAACCTGTGTGCTGACAACTTCACTCTGATGGTAAGGGCCAAAGTTAGTCAGATTTATATTGGGCATGGCTGGCCCAAATCAGGCCTGGTTGTTAACCAAAGTACTCAAACAGCTGACCCTAATTATCCCTTTAATTGGGTTGAGATAACTAAAGGGGGGGGTAATAACTTTTTCACACCTGAAGATTGCATGTTTGATTACCTTGCACACCAAACAAATGAAAGAAGCACCA
This sequence comes from Acipenser oxyrinchus oxyrinchus, assembly GCA_030684275.1. Taxonomy (NCBI): domain Eukaryota; kingdom Metazoa; phylum Chordata; class Actinopteri; order Acipenseriformes; family Acipenseridae; genus Acipenser; species Acipenser oxyrinchus. The sequence continues at coordinate 335,442 of CM060284.1, read as the reverse complement.
AACTTTGGTGTCATTTTTTCTCTCAGACTCCCTCTATATACTACTACAACCCACAAAAAAATCTGACTAAATACAATGTGAAAAATGTGCAAAAATGCCCAGGACTGTTTCAAGGAAGATTAGGGACAGGTAGAAAAGAGAGAGAAGGGATAGTGTTTGGGCCATTACTAATTACTGAGGGGAACCTTGTGTGATAAATTTGAATAAGCCCCCACAACATTGTTTCTTGGAAAGCGAGCCACTTTATTCCTTACACTAAACAAAACACCTTTATAAATGTAAAAATCACATAAGAAATGATCTTGTAATTTGTTATATACATGCGTGTAAGCAATGTTTCTGAAACTAATGAGAAACACTGGAGGGGCTGTCCGAATCTCCAGCACTGCAGATTGATCTCGCAACAATGTGATGCCGTGTGTTTGTAAAACCGCTGTAACAGAATAGAATCTTGTAACAAGGCTATTTTTTACCATGGCACTGCTGGAACACAAACATACTGTGAAGATGTTATCCTTGGGAGGAGACCAAGGTCATTACAGTTCCTCTGCTACTCTTTTCAATAGGAAGAGAGCTGTTAACTCCTGTGTCCTGGCTAACTACATCTCAAACAAATGACCACATTGGTCAATAAAACCATTTCAGTTCTCAAATGTGGGGGTGAGGGCGGGGGAGGGACTAAATGTAGCTTCTTCTTTGTTGATCCTGTTGTAACAGCTATGACCAAAAACACAAGGGTCTGCAGCAACTCTATCTCACGCAGGGAATTGTTCAAGTCCCCAAAGCTGATGGGCTGCAGTTTTAAGGGACCAATGCTTGTTTTATATAATTTTGTCATCACTACCTCTTGGTATCTATGAGAAAGGGGAATGGTTCAGCCAGTAAAAGCACTGGCGCTTTGAGTGCCGGGAGAGGCATGCAAGCGTGGGTCAAATCCCATCAGTGTCACTGGGTTAGGCAGAAAGCTGGAGATAGCTCGCATTCTCCTGCTTCATTGACCACTGCTGGTGACACACGACCAGCTGGAGGCCAGGCCAGGCCCTCGTAGCTTTGCACATCTTTGTAACGTGACTGGTTTGTCAGCGGAAACAGTTGATATTCAGGTTCTCCTGAGCAATAAATGGGCTGCAGCAGTGAGGCGACAATTTATATAAAGAATTAATATAAAGACAATCTATGAGGAAGAATGAAATACTGGGAATTGCCTGTGATGGAGTTCTTTTCACTTGCTCAATGTTTTGCATTTGTGGCACCTTGTGGTGGGGTGCCCCGTCCCTGTGCGTATTTTGTGTTTTATGTTGTATGTGGGATGTTATATGTATGTATGTAGTGGTGCACAGAGTGTGGGCTATGTAGCACAGGTGATTTAAAATGTATATTTCTATTTAGGCATGGGGAGTGCACAATTAGTTCATGTGCAGATTAGCAAGCATAAAAGAGTCAGTTTTCACGCACACAGGGTTGGTGTGTTCAGAGGCGGAACGAGAGTGAATATAAATAATAACTTACAATTGCTATTCGAGCTAGAATTATACCAGCGAGATACTTGTGTGTTACGTGTTGGTTTTGGCCATCGAGGAGTTTTGTTTTGGATCAGTGTTTTATTCTTTATAAATCTTTTATTTTCAATAAACTCGCGCATAAGTGCTTCCATACAATAGTATTGTTGTGATTTCCTTCCTGGTCTGACGTCACCACAAGCCATCGTGTCACACATCTACAGTGGCAGAGTATTGTTATAACTTGGCTAAAATGAAGAATTCAGAATTGTGCATATTCTATTAGTGTTTTATATGTTCCACTGTGAGTGCTGTGAAGACCATGTTTACAATACTTTGGTATTGAATGTGACCAGCTTGATTTGCTAGCGCTTTTGAAATCTTAATAAAAAGTCTACCTTGCTCATATTTTTCTTTTTATAATCTTTTCTTGTTATATCACAAAAAATCTTATCTAACGTTAATGGCTCCTTTTTAATTTTTTTAAACAAACTGGACTGTCAACAAATGTGCAGCATGAAAAGGGACACATGCAGTAAACAGACTCGAAGGAGTTATATTTTAGTGCGCTGGGGAGATTCTACCACGCTAAACTCCACAATGTTTGATTTATTACATTTTTCAAATGGGATTTTGTTACCCTACGGACAAAGTTAATGATGTATAGAACCTGCAAAATTTAAATATGAATAATAGAGCCATTTGTATTCGGAGCAATGCTATCCAAGCTTGTGTGACAGCCAAATCAAACATCAAGGAGTGAAAAGCAAGAACACACATAGATAATGGGAATAGGGGAGCTACAAACACTACCCCTCTAAAACATACCACAGATACCAACATGCAGCATTAAAACGGACACAAATCTTGTTTTTAATAACTAATCTCTTAAATACTTTGGGCAATACAAATTGGTTAGAAAACCTGGGGGAAAATTGATTGAGATAATGTTAGTGAAGAGGGAAACAATGTGATATCCCTCTTTACTCCTTAATCTTGTAAATAAGACCACTTAGGCTAAACTGTATTTTATGTTTTCCTACAGGGATTGGTGCTCCTGTACTGGGGGTATAGATTGGAATCCGACTGGGACCTGACAAGTGTGGAATGTTGAGGACACAGAGACACAAACCTGCACGCAGAATGGCACTGTCCTTATGGATTCTGTTGTGCTCTGTGATCACACTGAGCAACATCGCCCCTTCTGTGCAAGGTAAGGAACTGCAACCCTCGTATTCACATGCCAGTTGAAATGAGGGTCTTGTATTGAAATATTAAAAGAAACTACTTGAATATTGTTATTTTTGCATAAACACGTATTTAATTGGTGTGCTGTTAACTACTTAAGTTAAGTTCTCTTTCAAGAAACAGTCACTATGTAACAGGCTAGATCCAAAGGGCAGGATTTGTAAAAGGTTGTAAATGATAACTCCAGTGTTAATCAAGAAATTGGTATGTAGCATTGATTTGGGCATTTTCCAGCAGTTGTTATGCCTATTTCTTTATAATTGTCAATGTGATTTCTGAAATTATGTTGATGTACGAAATAATGTTAGTATCTTAACGAGCAGGGCTTCTTGTGACTATTTCTATTGTTTGCGTGGGAATATAAAAGCAAATCCGTGTTGTCATAGTTTATCAGGAGTAATTTGCACTTGGAAAAGGATGGTTTTAATTAACGAAAGAGTATATATCTCACCTTGAAACAGAAATTTAACAGACCGTGGCTGTGACGCCGACGATACAAAGAGAGTGTGTACAGGACCAGAGTTAAATTCTTACAGACTACCAAGATAATTCAATATTTGTAGTTAGGAAAATATTTTAGCCTTTTCTATACTTGTGGTTATGAATGAGACTTATTCACTTGTCTTAACCATTTGTAACCTTACAGAACATTTGTTGTATTGCTAAAATTATATACTGTTATTTGCATCCAGTGTAATGTTACTACCAAGAAATTATCAATGAAACTGTAGCCTATTTGAATTTTGCAAACGTATGACAGCTGAAATCTACCGTAGATTTTATTTGAATTATACAACTGAAACCTTGGTATAGAAAACAGCATATTAGATATAAAAATAAAGTTTCCTTAGATTGTGAATTTGCAATGCGTCCTTAGTTTTTAACACCTGTGTCTAATCCACACAAGAGCGAAGTACAGGCGTACAAGGACACACCGATCCACTAGGAATGTGATCGAGATCATTGACATGGATTTTGCCTAGACATATTTGTAATGTTGTCAGACTTCCCCCACACTTTATGTACAGTGTACACCTTCACACATTTGTATGCATATACATTCTTCTTATAATACTGTGTTTGGCTACTTCTAATCAAGGTGAGTTTATTTATAAACAAAATTGTGTATTGGGTTAGGCTGGGAGTTCTATTGTAATTTTAAAAGCTTAATAAATATATAATGAAGGGTTACATACATGGTATAGATGTATAATAACTAACAACTACTACACAAATGGCACTTCAAACGTATTTATTTACAGCCTACAATCGTACATACTAAAATACACCGAATATTAGATGTCAACATAAGAAAATAAATTCCAACCAATATGCATAGAGGGCTTACGGTATTTTTTTTTTCTTTTTAACCAAAAAAAAAGAGTTGAAAATGACATTAAAAGAGTTGTATATAGTAAACTGTGACAAAATATCCCCCCGAATGAGGGTAAATGACTAGTGGGATTTAATTATTATTTATGTATTTATTTTTTTAATCCATTTGAATCCATTGATTTTTACTCACACGCCAGATAATCGTAAATCAGCATTTTATATGTGAAGTGTTCTAAATGATTATACATTCTGCATGACAAAATGCACAATTGTAAATTAACTTTACAAATTATACACAAAATAGATATTCCCATTATTTTTTATTTCCATTTGGCTTCTGCTCGCAGGTGGGAGAGCCGTCTCCCGAGTTCTCCTTATCTAGTCTTCGAGACAGGAAGTGATGTACGTGACCTGTGACAATTAAGCTTTTTAACGAGAAATGCTTTTGTTAACAACCTCATCGACTCAATTTCAAAGCATTAACGGATTGATTTAATTAACACATTTCATTTGGAAATCACTTGCTACTAAAGCTCTTGTTGCTATACCATGAATTCTATACAATAACACTGGCTTTTGAAAATCCTGCCCATAGTGTCTTTATATTAGTAATTGCTAGCAATGCACAGCAAAACAAAAGAGATGGAAAGATCACCTGCTGGCGCTGGATCCTACTTCTATAAACACACTTTGGCTGATCTAGCCTACATTAGTTTGATCCATGGCAGCAACTTGAATTGAATAGCAGCTACTGAATTCAGGTGAAAGAACATTCACATAAATGTATCCAAAAATGGAGTAACTGCAATTAGAGTAACTCAGAATGATTGTAAAAATCACAAAAGGGTAAGGGAAGAGAGAGAAAAGCAATGAACTATTAAAGTAGACTTCTAATCAATACTCTTACCAATTAACATTTTTTATTTTTAGTTTTTTACTAATTTCTTTTAGTATTTCACCTTATCTTGTAATGTTTATAGTCAACAGATGAATTAATCTTGTGTGCAAATCCAAGTTGTAATTTTATTACCCACGACTTGGAACAGAGCCATTTCTACTGAATGAGAGATACAGTCCGAGGAACATTTGTGAGAAAATGTTATAGAATATCATCTACATTGGATAACATGGTCGCTGCAGGTACTAGCACTAGATACGTCCTGTTCCCTGTGCGATGATTGCTGCGTCACGTTTCATTCCTTGGCAATGCCCTCCTACATCACGCTGGGTCTGTGGGCAGTTGGCGCAGTGCCAGGGTATCTCCAGGGCAGATCTGAACTGTCGACCTGCTTGCCTGGCAGCCAAGGCAGTACCCACTGTGCCAGCGATAGTCAGTGCTATGCCAGCTCAGTGTCACAGGTACAATATGCTCTGAATTACAGTAATGCATACCATTACACTTACAAAAATAAATGGCATGATGGCCAAAACAAATCTACAAAACATTTAACAAGATAAAACACACAAGTATTGTGCTGGTGTGAAACCAGAACAGGTAGTAATTGTAGTTCTTATATAGATCTTACTTTCACGCACATCTCTCGTTCCTCCTCTCCCCCTCTGGAGCGGCTGCTTCCCAATTGGTAATTACTTAATTAATTTGGGAGATGGCCACATTATGCACAAGTTTAGCTGGATGGGGGATTTTAACCCCATCCATGCTGTAAAACAACAATAGCAAACATTGTGTAAAACAAACACAAAACAGTACATTTAAACAATAATACAACAAAATAATACAAAGTACACACAAGATACGCACAGGGGCGGGTGAACCCTGCCACAGCAGCATATCTGTTACAGTGTTGTGCACTTCCATTCCATTTTACTATAATAGGTTAAATACATTTCAAAGTCACTTTACATTCAGGTAGGTTTACTGATTCACTTCCCAGCTAGGGGTGTAACGATTCATCCTGTATCATTGAGTCCTGATACTTTATTTACATGAAGTCATGTCGTAATAGAGGTGTCTGTGTGTGATACAAGACCAGAAGCTCAGCACAGCTCATTGTAGGTCACTGAATGGTTCCTGAATGAAGAATAAATGTGTTTTAGAGTTGTTATGAATACATACTCTTCCTATCTCATTTCATTGTTGTCTTTTAAAAAAATAATGTCCTTCATTAAATCACCATTTGATCTTATTGTGCATCAACAAGTAGCCCATCAGGACACACGCATGTATTGTGATGCATGTCGTATCGTGACATTAGTATAATGCTACACCCCTATCCCTGAGTCATTTTCAGCAGGGTAAAAGTATGTTATTATTATTGTTCACAATTTTTTTGGGACTAATGAGAAAAAATGTATTTTAGTATTTAAATAACTAGTCACAGTAAAGTAGATCATTTATATCTAAAATCACATAATGTCAATATGTCGTGTTTAGTCCAATTCATAGTGGCAGTAGCTTTTAGTTGGTATTCATTTTGGACTTCTTTTTTTATAGGCCTCAGTGACAAACTGCCACTCGATAACCATTTGAATCTCTTATTTATATCTCTTCCTCTGGAGGCTGTGTAGCCAGATACATTCAATAGATCCAATTTTAATAACACTACAGGTCACTAGTGTTATTACTAACAGTGGAGATTATTAATAACAGAGAAGAGCTCATTCAATTTGTGATTAAACTTGGTAAGGAAATTCATTGGTTATTGAGGTTTAGTTTTTGGAAAAGAGCACAATATTTAATAAAACTTCAACCTCAAAACATAATCTGATATTTTTCAAAATTTTTTGTTTAACTTTTTTTAAAAGTGGACAAGCCTTTGATTAAATGAATAATTTATCCAATCTAAAATTGGGTGTACCTCTGATGGCAAAAATGTGCTGACAGTGTTTACGTGACCCGTTATACAAAGAATAAATGCTTCACGAAAGCTACCTGAAATTCTTGTGTTAATAGCTAGCCAATAACACAAGAACATGAGTGAACGAGAGGAGGTCATTCAGCCCATCTAAGCTTGTCCAGTCCCTAGTAGCTGATTGAGCTCAAAACTTTGTCAATTTAGGTTTTAAAGGAACCAAGTGATTCCATCTCAACAACATGACTAGGTAGCCCATTCCATCCCCTCACCACTCTCTGTGTGAAGAAGTCTTCTTCAGCAACATGATTAGGTAGTCCATTCCATCCCCTCACCACTCTCTGTGTGAAGAAGTCTCCTTCAGCAACATGACTAGGTAGCCCATTCCATCCCCTCACCACTCTGTGTGAAGAATTCTGTCTCCACTTAATTTCCGACTGTGTCCTTCGTCAAGCTCGTTAGCAAGGGATAAGAGAGATAAGTGTTGATCTCGTGAAGTGTGCATCTTAAGACGGGCTGCATGTCAGCAGGAGTGCTTGGAGCGCACGGTTTGAAACCTACAAGACGCTTTCATTAAGTGTAACACTGCTGATCCAACATACAAAGACTGCAAGATGAACTCCTACTGAATTCAGCAGATTATAGACTGGCCACATGCACCTTAAAATCATTAACTGTATAGTGTTGGCACTTTGTTGCTACTCCAGTTACTTTTTGTCACTGCTGCTATTAAGTCACGTTTTATTTGTTTTATTCCGTTGCCTTTAAAATCAAAAACCTTTATCTTCAATAACATTATTGCTGATCCCTGTTTCATTGTGCCGCAAATCTTTTTTTTAATTCAGGATATGTTTCAAATACAACACTGCTGCATCCTGCTGTAGGTCACATGAGTTTGAATTGCATGAAGTGATCACGTTCCAGGAACCAGCAGGAAACACTTTTCAAGCTACATCATTGTCTGAAAAACATCTGCATATTTAAAATGTAAGTTTAAAATGCAAAGAAAGAATCAACAGATTTTCAAAAGAAGAAAAGGGGATAATATTTCTGGAGCTAATTTGTTTAATTAAATGAAATATTCAGCACAGAGAATCCACAATGAACGAATGATTTATTGATTGCAATTGCAGTTGATTTAATGAACTGTGATGGGCACTCAGGGCCCGATGACTGTGATGGGCGCTCAGGGCCCAATGACTGTGATGGGCGCTCAGAGCCCGATGACTGTGATGGGCACTCAGGGCCCGATGACTGTGATGGGCGTTCAGGGCCCGACGACTGTGATGGGCGTTCAGGGCCCGATGACTGTGATGGGCGTTCAGGGCCCGACGACTGTGATGGGCGTTCAGGGCCCGATGTCTGTGATGGGCGCTCAGGACCCGATGTCTGTGATGGGCGCTCAGGGCCCGATGACTGTGATGGGTGCTCAGGGCCCGATGTCTGTGATGGGCGCTCAGGGCCCGATGACTGTGATGGGCGTTCAGGGCCCGACGACTGTGATGGGCGTTCAGGGCCCGATGTCTGTGATGGGCGCTCAGGACCCGATGTCTGTGATGGGCGCTCAGGGCCCGATGACTGTGATGGGTGCTCAGGGCCCGATGTCTGTGATGGGCGCTCAGGGCCCAATGACTGTGATGGGCGTTCAGGGCCCGACGACTGTGATGGGCGTTCAGGGCCCGATGACTGTGATGGGCGCTCAGGGCCCGATGACTGTGATGGGCGCTCAGGGCCCGATGACTGTGATGGGTGCTCAGGGCCCGATGTCTGTGATGGGCGCTCAGGGCCCGATGACTGTGATGGGCGTTCAGGGCCCGACGACTGTGATGGGCGTTCAGGGCCCGATGACTGTGATGGGCGCTCAGGGCCCGATGACTGTGATGGGCGCTCAGGGCCCGATGACTGTGATGGGCGCTCAGGGCCCGATGACTGTGATGGGTGCTCAGGGCCCGATGTCTGTGATGGGCGCTCAGGGCCCGATGACTGTGATGGGCGCTCAGGGCCCGATGACTGTGATGGGCGTTCAGGGCCCGACGACTGTGATGGGCGTTCAGGGCCCGATGTCTGTGATGGGCGCTCAGGACCCGATGTCTGTGATGGGCGCTCAGGGCCCGATGACTGTGATGGGTGCTCAGGGCCCGATGTCTGTGATGGGCGTTCAGGGCCCGACGACTGTGATGGGCGTTCAGGGCCCGATGTCTGTGATGGGCGCTCAGGACCCGATGTCTGTGATGGGCACTCAGGGCCCGTTGTCTGTGATGGGTGCTCAGGGCCCGAGTGAATGATAAATTTGGCCGGAGGCCTCGTCCGTGGGTGCTCGACGGCTAGCTGCACAAGGCCGGCTAGAAAAACATGAACAGTTACATGCATCCCAGTGCCGCACATAGGAAGTGGCTATGGGCCACCTCCCCCCAAAAGACGAAGCCGCCAAACCATGAATGCAAAATAATAATAAATAATTAACACACCCTACAGTGGCGCACTGCCACCTAACCCCCCAAAATTTTGATAAATTAATGAAAATGAGCAGCTGAGACAAGGCCCGTCACCGAGAGCATGACTGTGCTGGGGGAAAGAGCCCAGCCTCTCCAGCCTGACCACGCACCCCGCAGAACTAAATACGAACTGCTCAGCACTCAGGTAAGGAAAAAAAACCCTATTCACATATTTTAAATTTCTGATGTAGGGGGAAACCTCAGGGAATCCATGGCTGAGGGTAGCCCTTCCTCTAGGCTCTAAGCAGTCGACTCCCGTTTCGGCCTCCCAGCGCATGACTGAGCGGCCGAGACAAAAGAAGCGACATGGGAGAATAACACACGGAGCCTTTATGCGCTTTCTGATGACGTGTTGGTTAGAGGCGGATTCTCCTTGCAGAAAAGCAACCAAGTTTACAATTCTTGGCCATTTAACTGGATCTAGCTAAGAAAGTATTCCATAAATATTGTACGTTTCACATATATAGCAAACTATATAATCTATAGTTTATAATCTATATAAACTATTTATATGTTATAGCAAACTTGAATTTTGTTCCATATCTAGTTCCATATTAAAAATTGTGTTTTAAGGACAAATATTTATTACACTAACCAGAATACTTGACTGCTCAGTCCCTGTGACTGTGAGAGGACTGGTGATAGATGCTTTCTTCCCAGTCTCAATAGAAAGGACTTCGAAGCACAAAGCCACTTTGTTGCTTAGAACTTGGTTTCAGGAGACTGTGTTTCAGGCTACTGCATGGCACAGCAGGGGAGACTTGGGGTTTGATACAGCAAAGTTGCCTCAAACTAGGTCTCCCGATCTCCTGGAACCAGGTTTCAAGCCACTGTTCCTGAAAAAGTGACTTTGTGTTCCCTCGACTTAACAGTAATAATTGATGAACGGTTACCCTCCAAAAAAACCCTCTTATTGACAGTGCTATGGCAGAGTATTTCTGTTTTTATTGCCTAACCAATTGTCTCAGGTTACTGAGTCACAGCTTATATGGAGGCTGTGGGACTGTGGAAGGCCTCGGAATGACACACGAAGAGTTCAGTGATTGAAATAAAAATGAAACAAAGTTTGTTTACAAAACTGCAAAACTAAATGGTACTGTTTCTTTACATTTTACGAAAATATTTACAAAGCTATACACAAAAGCGCGGTTGAAGGAAGCCAACACATGTAGAGAAGCGTATGGGTGGAGAAAGAAAAAAATGAAAAGTGTATGGGTGAACAGTCTTGCTGTTTGATTTCAGCACAAAGCATCCCTGCAGCAGGTCACTGTCCCGACCGGTGGAGAGGCTGCGCCTTTTGTACACCTTGGCTGGACTGGAAACCAGGTGTACCTTGTTCCCCTCTACCAGCCTCCTAGCAGGCCAACTCCTATGAAATGTTAACCCTGTAGTTACCAGCGCCCGCTGTATGGAAAGGTTCTTCCTGTTCCGCCTGCTGGTGGTGAACTTTTCAGTGCAGGGATTTCATCTACCCTGTCACACTGACCTATATCTGATAACTGTTTACCCAATAGAGGTGAAGCTTAGGTTAGGACTTTCTTAAGCAAGGTAAAGTATTTCAAGGTATTTAGTGGATGCGTTTGTGGTGGTTTAATTCTGCATCGATCGCTTGGGTGGGGGATGTATATAGCTGACTGTCACACCTGGCTGGTGGCTGTGACGTCAGACCCGGAAGAACACACAGTACTGTGAGGTGAAATGTGAATTGCGCTGTTGCGCCGGTTTATTATAAAACAGAAAATAAAAAGGTTGAACAAAAACAAAACACTCAAAATAAAGGGCACAGTGGCCAAACAAACAGACAGACAAACAGTGGACGAACAGACTAACAAGTACCGTGCTGGTTGAAAAGCCAGCACGCTTAGCAATTGTTATTTCTACTTTCTCCTTTTCTCTCTCTCCCATTCTCCACTCACGAACACACTAACCCTGAGTGAGTGAAACATGCACCTATATATACAGTTCTGCCGGGATCCAATTACTAATTAATTATTCACTTGAATCCCAGCACATGAACTAATTTGTGTACTCTCCGTGGTCACATACTAATGCACATTTTATCTGCACGTGAAGTGATTGTGCAATACATATCACATATTACAACACTCGTGATACATAGCCCAATTTAAATTCCGTGCACCACTATATCCACATATAACAGATAACATGAAACACACCACATACAACATAAAACAGAAAATATGCACGGGGCGGGGCACACTGACATAAAAAATGCATTGCATTAAACAAGCAGCCATGCTCATGATAGTTTGTGTTTAGCTGTCACACTGTTGAGAATACTAGAATAGATTTGTTGTTTTTCTTCTCCCCGAACGATAAAGCAGATTTTGTATTTTGTGTGACTGGTAGCAATGTGAGAGCGCAGTCCCATGGATTGACAGTTGTAGAAAGAGCAGATTATTCAGCGACAAGAATAACACAGCTCCTATCACACACAGACTCGCTCCCTTGAGACCCACTAGCCTGTCTTGCAGCTTGACCCTTCTTCTGGGGTTCAGCTGATACCGCTGGCTGGAAAATGACCTAAACACAGTTCAAAGAAAGGGGGGTCCCAGTGGAACAATGAAAGAGTCATTTGAAATGTACAACAGTTCTATTGCACATGCATTTTAGATTTGAAGCAAAAAATTAAAGTGCTGTACTACTGCAGAGCTCTGCAGTGTTGAGTGGAGTTCTCTTTCCTATACTACTAGAGTGGTATGCAGTTTTTTTAAATGGCTGTTATCTTTCCAATTATATCAGTGTGTTTGGGTTGTGGTTAATAGATTTATATAAATAACAATAAAAAATATACAATAAGAACAAGAAGGAAATATCCCAAACAGAAGATAAAAGCTGTGGACAAGTCCAGCAGAAACAATATACACATATTTTAAATAAAATTATAAAAGTACAAAACCCAAAATATTCAACAATTGTACAGACTTGTTTCAGTGTATATTGATATACATATGCTGCATTTCATCAGAAAATATGTCTTCCAAAAAACAGTTACAAGGTTTCCTAGAATCTATAATTGTTTAGCAATTTAATGCTGTCTAACCTCTTGTAATAGGCATTCATTTGTGAGGTGTGACAACTTTAGAAACTTACATTTTTCCACCAGTCATTGCTGATTGCAGTTTTGAGTGGCGTTATCCTAGATCTGTATTCAGCTCTGCATTTTTGACAGGGAGGGTTAAACACACGTACACAAATGTTAATCTCAGAATGAATACAACCTTGTCTTCTGCATGTTGCTGCATTTGCCCTGTTCATTGTTCCATATCTGCCTTACAGATCAGTCACAGAGTCAGGCTTTGTTGGAAGTCTTCCGTTGTCATTTCTCCCCTGAAGCAGAAAGGGGCTTTGTCACATTGATGACACTTCAGGCTCTGTAGCTTTGTGCATAGGGGGTCAATGCACCCAAACACACCTCCTCCTGTTTCCATAACAGAGAACATCCTGTCTCTCCTAACCTCTCGCTTTTCAACTGCGCTTGTGCTTCTCCCCTCAAAACAGTAGACCCATAAACTGTCTGGCAATGTTATTAGGACCTGTACCTAATATCAGGTTGGGCCATGTTGCCCTGATCACAGCCTTGGCGCAACATGGCACAAGGTGCTGGAAGGTGTCTCATGGATCCATTTGGTCATTATAATTTCATGTAATTGGTGCAGAGAGGCAGACAGAGGATCGTGATGACAAATCATTCAAGATCATCCCAAACAATGTAATGGACATTCAGGGATGTGGTGGCCATGGAAGTTGCATGCAGTTTCTGTCATGCCCCTCAAACTATTAGTGCACAATTCTGGTAAGGTTGGTGTTTTTTTGTTTTTTTTGAACAATTGTTTTTTATTTGTTTTCCATAACAAGAAAGTAAAATAGTTGGGCATAGAACACATGAATACAAACTAACAATTGGGAGCTCTAAAACAAGTAAAAAAATGACAGAGAGAAGAAAAAAAGGGGGGGAGGGGTTAGGGCCTAATTAAAATAAACTTCTGAGATAAGAAAAGCCATCTGTCCATGCCGTTACAGTTTTTGCACTGGCATGATGTAATCTAGCTGTACTTCTTTCCACCAACACAATATCTGCAAATGAGTGCAACCAGACACGATCTAAGGGTACCTCTGTCTCCACCCAACCTCGTAGGATTGACTTTTTAGCTGCTGTTAGTCCAGCCAACAAGAGCCGTCGTGTCTGAAGGCTAATATTCATTTGGGAGTCATCGCTGAGAAGAAGCAGTCGGGGACTCAGTGGCACTTTCACACCAATCACGTCAGAAAGCACAGTGGCCACATATTTCCATAAGCATTCAATTTCAGGACATTCCCAGAACATATGTTCCGGCCACACCCTGCGTGCATTTATGGCAGAGAGGATCTGAAACGATCTTCATCTGGAATCGTCGGTATGGTGTAGCATATATTCTATGTGCTAGTATAAAGTGAATTAGCTGGTGTGCTAGATGTTTTGAGGACGAAAAGACATTGTCCCATACTGCTTCCCAATCAGGACTACCGCCCAGTTTTTCAAGCTCTCTATCCCATATTAAGGTAACTAGAAGGGAGCTATTTTTAGAAGAAAGAAAAAAGTGATATAAAGAAGAAAGTAAGCCTCTTGAGGTGACTGTTGAAGCAAATATATTAGTCACAGGGTGGCTAGGTAACATAGAGTCCAATGGCACCCCATAGGCGCGAAGGGCTGAGCGGAGTCTGTGGTACATGAAATAGGTAAAACCAGGGAGCGAGTGATTATCCTTAAGGTCCTGGAACGTGCGAAGACCATTATCATCAAAAATATCACTAAGAATATGAATATGTCTGGAGGACCAGGGTGGATAAGTCTGAGAGCTGACTGAGAGCCTGTCAGTAAAAAGGGATTGTTCCATATAGGTGAAAGCTTATGAAGTTTTGAGGGGCTGCCAAGAAATCGGTTAACTTTCTTCCAAATATCTAATGAGTTTGCAATGATTGGACCGATTCGAAGAGAAATAGCCCTGTCCTTAGGAGCGGAAAATAGAAGATCCTGGAGTCTGATTGGCTTAACTAAGGCTTCCTCAATTGGTCGCCAAGAAGCTGTAGACCCTGAATCCAGCCACGTTTTAAATACCCTTAGCTGAAAAGCCCAGTAGTAATATTTAAAATTGGGTACTGCCAGGCCGCCCAATGTTTTAGGGTGCTGCAAAGTAGTCAACCGAATCCTTGGTCACCCATCCTTCCAAATAAAACCAGTTATAATAGAATTTATTTGTTCAAGGTACTTTTGTGGTAATGAAATGGGGATCATAGAAAATAGGAAATGAATACGAGGCAGTATATTCATTTTTATAACAGAAATCCCACCATGTAATGAAACCTGTCATGGAGACCATCTAGTCAAATCTGTTTTGATTTTATTTAGAACTTCAAGCATATTTTCTTTACAAATCTGCTGGAAATTTGGGGATATCTTAATGCCCAAATATGTAAAGCCTGTGAGCTGCGGATGAATAGAGATATGAGGGGGAAGAGGGGTTGTTGTGGCGATACGATTCAAAGGCATATAAACAGACTTAGACCAGTTTATTTTATATCCAGAGAGTTTACCAAAATGATCAATGAAATGCAGTGCGTTAGGGACTGAATTAGAAATGTCAGATAGAAACAATAAAATGTCATCAGCATAGAGTGATATATGAGTATATGATGTGATATATGAGTGATATATGGTGTTTGGAGCCCTGTACAGTGATGGGAGCTATATTGTTACTTTGTCTAATAGCTTGCGCCAATGGTTCTAAGGAAAGGACAAATAATAATGGTGGCAATGGGCAGCCCTGTCGGCTACCTCTGCCGAGTGCAAACTGAGGGGATAACATTGACCCGGTCTGCACACATGCAGTAGGATTGCTGTATAAAGTGCGGATCATATTGATAAAAGAATGGCCGAAGCCAAAGCGTTCTAGAACTGCCCACAGATAGTTCCATTCCAGGCGATCAAATGCCTTCTCGGCATCCAGAGAAAATACAGCACAAGAGGTGGGTTGATGGGGGGCTTGGTCTATAATATGAAAAAGACGCCGTATGTTGTCTGAAGCAAGGCGGCTCTTTAAAAACCCGGTCTGATCATGATGTATTAGATTACACATATATTTTTCCAACCGCCTAGAAAGAGCTTTAGCAAACAATTTTAGATCTGAATTTAAAAGTAAAAGGGGCCTGTAGCTGGCACAGTCTAAAGGGTCTTTTCCTTTTTTAACAAGCAACGAAATCAAAGCCGATTTCTGATCTCTATAGAAAGAGCCAGTTTGCAGTGAAAAATTTATAGAATGGAGTATTAATGAACCAACTTGATCCCATACTGCCAGCAATAACTCAGGTGGAATGCCATCCAACCCAGGGGACTTTCGCTTCTGCATGGATCAAGCTGCTGCCTCTAATTCTTGCAACGTTAAAGGAGCGTCCAAGTGCTCCGCCTGTTCAGCAGTTAATTGAGGCAATTCCAATGGATTTAAAAAATCCTCAATTTTTGCCAAGTCTGCACCAGCTTCAGAGGTGTAAAGTTGAGAATAAAAATCTTGAAAGACTTTGCTAATCTGCTCTGGTTTAGAAAGTACAACATTATTGCTGTCCCTGATTGCCTCAATAGAAGCCAAGTGTTCGGATTGTTTTAATCGCAATGCAAGTAATCTGCTAGGTCGCTCTGCGTGCTCATAATAGAGCTGTCTTGTTTTGTGTACCAGAAATTCTGCTCTGCTACTAGTAAGATTTTTGAATTGAGTCTTTAAGGTGGCTAACTGTTTTGCTTTACTTTTTAAGAAGTTACACTTCTGTTCTTTTTCTAACTGTGAAATAGTAGTTTCTAGCTGGAGGATGTCTTTGTTTCGTGTTTTATTCAAGTTAGAAGAAAAGGCTGTACAGCAGCCCCTAATAAAGCATTTAGTAACCTCCCATAATGAATGTGGGTTGGTTGCAGTATTACAGTTGATTTCTAGGAAATCTCTCAAACTCTTTGTGAGATGTTTTAAGAAAGCTTCATTCTGAAGTAAAAATGAGTTAAAACGCCAGCGTTTAGCATGCTTAATTCCTGGGACCAAGTCAAATGAGTACAAAACCGGAGCATGATCAGAAATAAGAATTGGCAATATATCTGTGAAAATAATATTATGCATAACAATTGGGGAGATAAAAATGTAGTCGATGCGAGAGTATATTTTGTGTCTATGCGAAAAGAATGTGAAATCTTTAACACCATTGTTTCTTAGACGCCAAGCATCATGTACATTTAAGTCTTGCGCAAAGTTTTGAAAGTATTTAGAGGCAGGGATAAGAGACAGGGCAGTGTCCTGTGATGAAGTATCAAGAGCTGGGTTGAAAGTCAAATTAAAATCCCCCCCAACAATAAGTGCACAATCTGGGAGTGCTGATAGCTTAAGCCTGATGTTCTCAAAAAATCGAGGATAGAAAACATTGGGTGCATAAACTGATGCTAAGCACAGTTTAACACTGTTAAGTGTTGCTATTACTTGACAGAAACGGCCTTCAGTATCATTGCTTGAACTATTAATGGTAATATCTTTCTGTTAACCACAATCTGTACCCCTTTTGTTTTATTTAAGGCGCAGGAGTGAGCAATTACTTTATAATGTTTATTTTGAAATCTATTGACATCAGCAGATTTGAGATGGGTCTCCTGAATTAATGCAATTGTAACGTTTTTACGATGTAAAAAATCTAAACATTTGGCTCTTTTAATGGGTGAGTTAAGACCACGCACGTTCCAGGCCATACAATTATAATTAGCCATTATGGAGGTTTAAAATAGGCAGTAAGGGGCCACTCGTCCCATGTGTACTGAGCGTGTATAACAGAGATTGCATAATTAACAGACAGCAATGAAAGAAGTAAACATATCCTGGAATTCGCATCGGACAGATCAAATAAAACGAAAATAAAAAATGTTTTAAATAGCCCTACATTGGTATAACAATGTGCTCCCAAGTGATTGCCTAATAAATGTAATTGATATACAAAAACAAACACAGAACTATTTTTACAAAACCAACTAGCTGAGAGAAGCAGCAGCTCATAGCGCCGCCGTGACCCTCATTGCCAGAACAAAAACAAAAAATATTAGCTTCCGTGGTTTCGAACCAAGATGCAAAACCCACACCCAAAAATCCAAAACAGAATGCACTTCAGGAAGGTAGAAATATATAATAGGTTAATACAACGTAGAAAAGAAAATCAGGGTGTCTGTATTGCAATACAATTAAATTAAATAACAGTGCATAACTAACCCCATCCCGATATATAGATAGATGTACTGTAATACAAAAACAATTACACCCCAACATACACTACCATGTGGATGTAACTTACATACAGTCCCGATTAAGCAGATCCCATGCTGTAGGGTTCAGTTAACCATATTACAGCAGTAGTGTTTTCCAAAAGCGAGAGAAAAAAAAACCCAAAAAAACCCACACATTTCTGGTGTTTGAAATAACGCGGCAGATTTAGTCCATAGATTCAGTATTAGATAATCCCAAGACGAATCTTTCCACTTCCTTCGCCGAGTCAAACATACTGGGTTGGCCGTTGTGAATGATCTTCAGTTTTGCCGGGTACAACAAGAAGTTCTGGACTTCAAGCTGCCTGAGAGATTTCTGAACCGGGGCAAAACATTTTCTTCGCTGGGTAGTAAAGGCGGAAGAAAAAAAATCAGGGAAGAAAAGTAGAGAGCTTCCGTCTAGCCAGGGTGGTGTAGCTACATTTCTGGCAGCCCTAAGAATGAGCTGCCGATCAGTATAGCGAAGTAATTTAAAAATGAAGGTATGAGGCCTGTCTCTGCGAGCGCTAGATCCATCATAGATGCGATGGGCCCTCTCAATTTCAATAGGCCCGGTCAAAGAATGCAGCCACATTGGTAGGGATTTTTGCAGGAAGTCAATAGGGCCCCCCCCCTCGGTAAGCCCACGATCCGCAAATTCGATCGGCAGTTTCTATCCTCTAACTCAGCCAGTCGAGATTTAAGCAAGGCAATCTCTGTTTCAGATTCTTTAATGCTAGCTCGGTTTTGGTGCTGGGCAGCCTGCAGAATATCTACGTGCTTATTCTGCTTGTCAACAGTGGAGAAAGTAACAGAAATCTTCTCCTCGGTTTGCTGCAGCCGAGACTGGATGGACTTAAGTTCGGTACAAACCATTTTAATCTCAGCAGTGATTTCGCTTTTTAAACACTCCCTGATGCATTCCACAATAAAATCACTCAGCTAGCCAGGGCAGCGTCTGACCCCATGGATCCTCGCGGCTGGGCTCAGTCGCGTTCTGTGCTGCGCACTCAAAGGTAAGTAGCTGCTTTCTGGCTTTTTTACTCTTGGCTTTCATAGTTGGGGAAGGAGTATTCGGGTCCATGGCTGACGAATCCCTTTTCTCTGGTGTCTCCATTGTGTAATGCTAGTAGCAAAACGTGCCCTTCACTGAAATAATAAGTATATTTTTTAATAAATCGGGCGATGAGTGTGGGAGCTACCGGAAGTCCCATGTAAGGTTGGTGGTTTTTATTATGAGTAGCCACCACCATCGGGTTGCAGCATTGTTGGGCAATCTGCAAAGATGCTTAAGTAAACTAAGCATTGGTTCACCTTCCAGAGTAATTAAGTGACCCCACTCACACTGCTTCCTTACTAAATATTTTAGTATCCCTGAATAAGTAATCATCCACTCTTCAGATGTGCAGATTATTTTAATGAGCAAGTCATTTTAGAAGAGCAGTTTTCCGTTTTCTGGCATGAGGAACAGCTGTTGCACGATGCTGCAGAGTAAATGTTCGCACCACTTGCTTTTGACTTTCCATTTGTAAATTTACAACAATGCATATTTGCTTTGACATTTTATACAATTTAAACTGAGTGTCAGTGCACGTGTTTTAATGGATATAAATACTTATTTCTCTTGGCTGATTGTTCATTGGCAACCATCCTCAACCCTTGCGAATCCTAAAGCATCCATGTAACAAAAACAACCTCTTACAGACGTACAGGTAATTGCTTGTTATAAACGCTGGTAGAAAGGGTCTTTGTGATCCGTGTGCCACTTTGAAGTTATATCATCATTGATCATGGGCACTTTGATGTAGCTCTCCCCAAAAATAGAGAGAGCGAGGGAAGGAGGGTGCATACCAAGTGATGTTCAATGGAGATGCAGACAGTGGCACTACACTAGCAGTGGGTCTGTATTTAGAGGCACTGGTAGCACAAAGTAACTACAATGGGGTGAGGCTGTGATAAGCAGGATTTGTCAACCCATTATCAGTGTGAATAAAAAAGCATAACTAATCTTCTGTTTGTTTTTGGACAAGAGCCGTTAGCTTAATTAGATCTGTTTTGTTTTGTTATTACGGTATTATAATTTCCACAGGAGAAATCCACCTGTCAGTGTCAAAAGTTTGTCGTGGATTCAGTACATCTCATCTTGTGTATAGATCTCATCTTGTGTATAGATCTCATCTTGTGTATAGATCTCATCTTGTGTGTAGATCTCATCTTGTGTGTAGATGTCATCTTGTGTATAGATCTCATCTTGTGTATAGATCTCATCTTGTGTATAGATCTCATCTTGTGTATAGATCTCATCTTGTGTATAGAGCTCATCTTGTGTATAGATGCCATCTTGTGTATAGATGCCATCTTGTGTATAGATCTCATCTTGTGTATAGATCTCATCTTGTGTATAGATCTCATCCTGTGTATAGATGCCATCCTGTGTATAGATCTCATCTTGTGTATAAATCTCATCTTGTGTATAGATGTCATCTTGAGTATAGATGTTATCTTGTGTGTAGATGTCATCTTGTGTATAGATCTCATCTTCTGTATAGATCTCATCTTGTGTATAGATGTCATCTTGTGTGTAGATGTCATCTTGTGTATAGATCTCATCTTGTGTATAGATCTCATCTTGTGTGTAGATCTCATCTTGTGTATAGATGTTATCTTGTGTGTAGATGTCATCTTGTGTATAGATGTTATCTTGTGTCTAGATCTCATCTTGTGTATAGATGTCATCTTGTGGGTAGATCTCATCTTGTGTATAGATGTCATCTTGTGGGTAGTTCTCATCTTGTGTATAGATCTCATCTTGTGTATAGATCTCATCTTGTGTGTAGATCTCATCTTGTGTATAGATCTCATCTTGTGTGTAGATCTCATCTTGTGTATAGATCTCATCTTGTGTGTAGATGTCATCTTGTGTATAGATGTCATCTTGTGGGTAGATCTCATCTTGTGTATAGATCTCATCTTGTGTATAGATGTTATCTTGTGTATAGATGCCATCTTGTGTATAGCTCTCATCGTGTGTATAGATCTCATCTTGTGTATAGATCTCATCCTGTGCAAAACACACGTCAGTGGCAGCTGGTGGCCCTTATCAAATTGGGAGGCAGAAGAAAGGCAGAGGGCTTGGGGTCCCCTAAAGCCTCCAGCAGCAGTCAAATCGTATTATTGTATTCTTACTGACAACACTTTTCATATCTTCTTAACATTTTACCCCAATTTGGCTGTTAAAAGTATTTTCTCTACTAGCCAGCAGTTTATTCTAATAAACTTAACTGTTACACACTGTCAGCGTATGTTTAAAAATGCACTGTATACAACATGAATATAGCATTTAGATTTCAAGACCACATCACTAACAGGGTGCGATTTGTCACATTTTGTGGCAGTGTGCCCCACCCCTGTGTGTATTTTATGTTTAAAAATACACAAACTACAAAACAGTAGGAAACCCTCTAGTAAAGATACATCTCCTTGATACACCACTATCTGCTTCTATGCAAATGCAGTTATTGTCGTTGAACGTGTTTCATTATTATTATTATTATTATTATTATTATTATAACACTATTATTATCGATAACTAAAAGGCAATAACAACATATGCTTGTAATGTTACAAACAACATTTGCCAAACAAAATTTTGATTCCATTATGTACATCCTATATTCAAAATGTTTGAATATCATATGTATAAATGACATTTTCCAGCAGAAAGACATTGTCAGACATTGTCAGTACAAAATCCATTTTCCCTGCAGGGGATGAAAATTGAAAGAGCAGAGCCTGGGATACAAAAAGCAGAGCCAGGGATGCCCCCCCAGCCCCTGTCAAAATGCACATTGCTAACATACTTGGGATAAAATATTTTCTAAAAAATGTAGTTAAGGCAGGAGAAAGGCAAACAAAATCAAATTAATTGAGTAAACATAAATAAATGACAAACCAGTGGTGGCTGGTGACTTCTAAGTGAGAAGAGGCACAATTACAAACCCACTGTTTCATCTGCCATGCAAAAAAAGGATATTCAGTCATTTCTTTGATGATTTCTGGTAGCACAGTAAAGGAAATTAATGTAAATCAAGTCATTCTGTCTGGTTTTTGACATCCTAGTAAATATGGTTCCTTGTTCCATGTGAGCAGCAAGTAACTCTTCATAGCAAGGAATTATTTCTGTAAGTTCCCTGTGCCATGCCGAATTTTGCATTATTTTGAGATATGCGTGCTTCATATTAATTTGTTATTCATCGCCATGGTTTCAATGTGAACTTTCGGCATTATAAATGAAATGTACTTTTTAGACATTAAAACATTATAAAAAACACCATAACACAAAACAGATCAAGTGAAATTTAAATTAACACAGTAGCTATTACTTTTGGTTCTGCATACTTTTCGTTTATATATTTGCTTTGAAATATGCGCTATATCTTCGCAGTTTTCCAATCACTACATGTATGCGTAATACAAGCACAGTATTAGTAATAATGCTAGCACAAATGTGTAGGTCATTATATTTCAATGTAATATTTTTCAATTCTTTTTTTTAAAAGCCCAATTGCTTAAGCACAACATGCTTACTGTATTATACTTTTAAAATGCCTGCACAAGACAAGCACCAAAGGCTAAAGACAATAAAACAGTTGTTTTAAATGTTCATAGTTATGATGGGTTTCTTTATTTTCTGGTCACCTTTTAAAATCTCCTTCAGAAAACTGGATGCGAAACCCAAATGATGCAATTTCCATTATTCAACAATTCACACATCATAATCAGGCACAGTAATGCTTCAGCAGGGCGGGAGTGTTTGAGTTGCTCCTTCAAACCAGGGATCAGACTACGTCATCTGCCGTTATAAACTCCTATCTGCTACAACCACAGTCATCAGACTATTGGATTACAAATTTAAAAAAAACATTTCACCAGTACTTTGCATCACCTCTACACCTGCGCTTTGCAACCCACATTGCCACAGTCACCTTCCACATTGAAGGTGTATTTAGCGGCTATTTCTGCATGCCATGCCCCCGTAGATTCGGTATCTCTGCTAGCTGGGCTACGCCGCATACCTTCTCCAGGT
Source organism: Acipenser oxyrinchus oxyrinchus (assembly GCA_030684275.1). Classification (NCBI taxonomy): domain Eukaryota; kingdom Metazoa; phylum Chordata; class Actinopteri; order Acipenseriformes; family Acipenseridae; genus Acipenser; species Acipenser oxyrinchus. The sequence goes on along the minus strand of CM060284.1, from coordinate 312,646 downwards.
TATATCGCCTTAACATGATAGATCCTTCCTTGCCTTCATTAGGCATGAGGGTCCTTGAGGTTACACGCTCGCACCGCTAACCTTGGGTTAGGCAGTTCTGATACGTCCCTCATATGCTGCTGTTCCTTCTCACTCGTGATGGCTCTGGTATACTTTCCCATAAGTATTGTTTTGGTGGTCGTCTTCGAATTGAAAGGGAATGTTAGGTTACTTACCATAACCCTGGTTCCCTGAAAGAGAAGACGACCACCAACCGCGAGGTCACATTGGTCATCTTCATGGGTTCAGTGCAAAAAGAAAAATGACTTCCGTGGAATGACAGTTTTAACCCTTTGCGGTCCATTTATTAATTCTGCGTCAGGCTCGCCAGGTCTAATTAATTTTTACACGCGCATTTAATTTTAGACGCGCTGTTTAAAAGTATTTTTTTTCACAGTCAAACGGGTTTAAATGGCCCTGCAGATCAACAAAGCACTCACTAGGCATCTCCAGCCCCGCCCCACCCTTTCGTTTGCTATCGCTTTCACATATGCTACCAAATAAAAAATAATAATAATAATAGTCGTACATACCCGATCAATCGTCTCCTGATGACTCGTTTTATCACCAAACTCCTCAATAATGCAATCCAAGTCATTATTTTATTGCTATAACATCTCAAAAAAGCTCTGCAAATGTCCGTGATAGTCTCTGTGCGCTGATACTGTACTTCCAGCTTGTTTCCATACGACCGCCCCATCTGAAGAAGGGGGGCTACTATGACTATTCATGAGATACGCCTTTTTTTTTTATCGGCTTGTCTCGGCTCCTTTCGTTCCCACTCGGCCATTGAATGGTTTTCTCGGTTTTTTCCATTGAAAAACCGACTTTTTTGCGTTTTTTGCGTTTTTAAAATGATGTCGGACAGGGTCCGACAAAGGACCTGGTGGGAATAATTGCAATGTCGGACCCAGTCCGACAATGGACCGCAAAGGGTTAATCCCGCGGTAAGCGGGACTGAGTATGTCATCCAGGAAGGGGCCTATCGGCAGCTCTGATATAGAGAGCTCAGTGAATACCTACCAATAGGTAGGCATTTCCAATAAGTTATGTTTTGGTGGCCGTCTTCTCTTTCAGGGAACCAGGGTTACTGTAAGTAACCTAATGTTTTCATGTTCAGATATTTGCTCATAATTTAAATATTCATCAGGATATTCGTCCATTTTCAAAAAGTAATAAAAGCCGTTGTTGCTCAGAACACAGGCAGAGACAGCATAGCAGCGGGGGCGTGGCCTCTGTGTGTGTGCCTTATTTTACAGCAAGATGTTATGGTGTTAATATGTAACACATTAAAGTAGAAAAATATCCCAGGAGTAAAGAATACATTGTGCAGGCCTTTCTTTACCCCCAGTGAATTAATTACAAAACAAAGAATGCCAAATAGCAATTGAAGTTAAATGTTTTTTTATTCCCGAAATAAATAGTATAAAGGTGAAACCGCATTTTATTTATTTTTTCTACTTTTTTTTATTCCTTGCCATAGACGTTTCTTCACAGCAAGCAAACGAAAACTGAAATTTAGCTTTAAACACTTCAAATAAAACAAACATGGAAATGGCGTCGTAAAACGAAGGGGAAAAAAACTCACCATTTACGTGCGCATGCATAATCTGTTTTGTTTACTTTTTGCTGTCTAAAACTTTTAAATAGAGGCTCTTGAGCTGCTGTGTTGATCCTGTGTGTTTTTTTTTAAATATATTAATCACATATCACACAGCTATTTTTCATTTGCCATTTTTGAAACTGTCGTGCAACTTCTGGTGAGGCGGTAAATAAGTGCAAGGTATTTTTGTCATTTCTAGTGAATGCAAACATTAGATCACATGAATACATGTCAAAAAATATTTTGTTGAATATTCAGATATTTGTCCCAGCACTAATATATAATCATTTCTTTTTTTATATTTTTTTTCTTTCAATTTGAAATTTTGAGGAGTGTCTCTCTTGCCTCCACTGACACACGTAGTTCCAAAGTACATTTTAGTGATTGATAAGAGGTTCATATGTCTTGTGTGGGGTGTCTCTTATTATAACAGAAATCCTTTTGCTTCTCTTTGCGTTGCCCAAACTCTTCTAACAACAAGAGACAAACTACACACAGCGTATTAACTTATATTATAGCATGAGTAACTCAGTGTCTACCGAGACAGTCTCGCGAGAACTACGATTATTCTTTTTGCTGTACTTTGCTAGCAAACGTATATTTGTTCATAACACCATTGACAGCCTTATCCCATTGTAGCTGCCCTTGGGCCACCATATTCTTGAGGAAGCACCACAATAGTGCCGTAGGGCCACTGCTGTAATGCTATTGATAATATTTAAGTTAAGCAGTTAACAGTAAAGCACAAGATAAAAAGCAAGTACAAACATGCAATACCTCAGAATTAATTAATATAATTGACAGGCTTTTTGCGAATCATTTTATTATTCTGGAAATTTGGAATTCCCTGAAACTTCATGTAGCATGGCCAGTTGTCTTTACTGAGACTGTACCAGACAAATACATCATATTGTTTGTATTTCGTTTCTTTTGGCCTAAATGATAATTAATAATGCTTGGTTTTCTTTAGCTTTAAGGATATGTCCTTAGGCTTTTATTTTGACAGAAATGGAAGGTCCAATTTAGCGGTGAGCCGCTTGTATTCAGGATTTTATTAATCCCATCAGTGGATGAAATTCCTGCCAACGGGGGTATAGTGATGTACGTGTGTTACACATATATCTGAAAAAAACGGTTATTGTGATGGGCCTGGAGTTAACATTCAGCATAGGTTATTGAGAGTATCACATTCAAGGTATATGGAGGTGTCTACCTTGTATATATGTCATCTGTATATCACATTTTGCATTTTCATGTCTTTTTTTTTCTTAGTTACTAAACCGGTGCTGATGATAACCCCCTGGTGTTACTTAATGTAATATTTTTAAGGCACCTTGAAATTAAAATGTTCTTTCGAGTAATAATTGCATTATATATATATATGCGCATATGTGTAGTTTAGCGGGCCAGGAAAATCAGGCTTCCTAGCTGAGAATTCTGACCGCTCCGCTCCCTGCATTGTTTTGAACAGCTTTTTTTGCACAGGCCCAGTAATTCTCCACGTTGTTAGTGGTCACTCCCGTGTCAGGGTCAGTAAAGTGCTCTGAGTGATGTACTGTTTTGTGAATGTACGGATTTCTAGTCAGGGCTGAAATTGGATGGTATGCTGGCCACTGATCGCTATGTATTTCAGAGTCTGTCTCACTACCTTGGTGATGATGGGTAGGAGGGTGAACGCATTCCTACACTCAAAAAAGGTGAGGTACCTGAGCTGGATATCAGGTTGGTAAATGCTGAATACCCATCTGCCAGGATTTCCCAGGTTGCGACCACGTCTATATTTGGCCCGTATCATGACACTCGTCAATTTGCACAATGCAGCCTGGACCACCGAGTAACACTGGCTCCTGCAAAAGTTTCCAAGAGCAGATGTCCCTCATAAAGCAGTACCAGTCGATTGCTGTTTTCTTTTCTATGTCGACGTGCACGGCTGTAACAGTAACAGGTGACTTACAAGCCCAGAAGTAAATCGAAAATTCTATTTTCTGGAGATTTAAGTGAGTATTCTCAAAGTAACTTTGATATAATACACATTTTTTAGATTGGCAGTGGTGGTTTTTTTGTGTGGCTGTCTTTTGTCAATAACATATCCTTATGACATTTATCACATTTAATTAGATTTTTTAATATATACAATTTTTGGAAAAATGCTATAGTTTTAAAGGGGTTTGAAACAAGCGCACTAACGGTAAAGGTGTTACATACCAGTATCTCAACGGGGGGTGTCATCATTATTTTTGTTGGTTATAATTTATTTATTTTTTTCAGTCACTGCATGCTTTTGCTACCTGCCCCAGGACAGGAGACACCGTTCTGACAGAATGTTTCATGTTTCTTGTGGCCCTGCTAATCTCCACCACTTTAATTGCTTGGCCCGCTAAACTAAACCTATATAGAGAGAGAGAGAGAGAGAGAGAGAGAGAGAGAGAGAGAGAGAGAGAGAGAGAGAGAGAGAAGGTTTTTAAAAAATCTACACAAAAGATTAAAACATCTTTTATTTTCAGGATGTTTCGGGCAAAAGCCCTTCTTCAGCTGTTTAGAAAGAAAAGTAAACACAGTGCAGTAAACTTGTTCTTATTCAAGATTAGTAATTATACAAAAATTCTGTGGATGGTGTCATGATTATAAGAATAGTTCCCAAAGGGTCCAAAGTTCCACAAAAGGAACACAAGTTTATCTTCAAACTGGGAACCCCCCCAAGCCTCATTAGAAAGCGTGTTCTTCAAAGCAGAAGGCCATCAGAGCTCTGGATCATGAAGAGGCAATTTGTTAAGAAAGGTTAATAGATTCTCTTTGAACATTCACCGACTCCCATTGTAGAGAAGGCGAGGGGGAGAGTGAGTGAAAGTGTGAGGAAAGGTTAACTGATTCTCTTTGAACATTTCACCAATATCCATCATAGGAGGAGGGGAGAGAGATTACCATTATATTATACATAGGGCTTCTGTTTTTTGTTTTTTGTTAATTTAAATTTCTGGTGCTTATTTTTAGCTATTTTTCAGGTCTTTCGCTTTTTATATACTGTATGAAATTATTGTTTTTGGTTCCTTTCCAAAATGCTTAGCCGTTTTATTCAGTCACAATACGTATAGTAACTTAAGCATGCACAATACGTGTACTCGATACATATAGTGCATGCTTAAGTTGTACCTTCTTTTCTTTGCTGTCTTCCACAACGAAATCCTTATGGTCACGGGCACATTCTTCCACTGCTTCAGAATGTCAATACGTATATCCACTGCTTCAGAATGTCAATACGCATATCCACTGCTTCAGAATGTCAATACGTATATCCACTGCTTCAGAATGTCAATATGTATATCCACTGCTTCAGAATGGTCAATACGTATATCCACTGCTTCAGAATGTCAATACGGATATCCACTGCTTCAGAATGTCAATACGGATATCCACTGCTTCAGAATGTCAATACGGATATCCACTGCTTCAGAATGTCAATACGTATATCCACTGCTTCAGAATGTCAATACGTATATCCACTGCTTCAGAATGTCAATATGTATATCCACTGCTTCAGAATGGTCAATACGTATATCCACTGCTTCAGAATGTCAATACGTATATCCACTGCTTCAGAATGTCAATATGTATATCCACTGCTTCAGAATGTCAATACGTATATCCACTGCTTCAGAATGTCAATACGTATACCCACTGCTTCAGAATGTCAATACGTATATCCACTGCTTCAGAATGTCAATACGTATACCCACTGCTTCAGAATGTCAATACGTATATCCGCCTGTATAAAAAGAGTTGCAGCACTTCAGATTGAGTCACCCTGACTTTCAACATGGATCCTGTGTGAGTATCAGCTGCTATTATCATTGAGGAAACACAAACTAAACCTTTTTCCACATATTTTATTGCATTTAGATAGCGCTTTTTATACAAAAGTATCACAAAGCACTGTACAGTACATAGCAGAAAAAAAGAAGCACAATACATTTGTATAGCATGTCACACATACAACTGACCATTTAAAAAACAGTATACACATAATACAAAAGCAGCAATTTTAAAGTTACATTGAAACCCACTAAGATAAGAAAGCCATTTTATATAAGTGCGTTTTTAGTCTTGAAAACTGTAACGAACCCAGCTTCCCTGACAAACGAAGTGTGACAAACCAGGTTGAGCTTGCCATATGCAGGACCGTCTTCACTTGTCTTTTTGTGTAAAAGAACAGCACTCCAACAAGCACAGGTAGGTTTTTAAAACAGGGCAGGCCTGTATGTTTATTTTAAACACAAAACAAAATGACCAAAACAAAAACCTAACTCCTTCCAGGAGTGCTAACTAAACATTTCAGGTTTCTAAGCTAATAAATTGGACGGCTAAGCCGTTTACCAGTATCAAAGAAAAATATCCTAACAGTACCTTTTCTTAGTTCCAGCTCCCTGGTAGTCTCTCTCCTAATGGAGCCCTGGGCTCTCCTTTTATATGAGGTGGCTGTTTCCAATTATCACCAATTATTCTATCTGGAGCAGCCACATTCTCACATTTTTTAACAGGGACAGGAATTAACCCCATCCCTGCTAACCACCACCAAAACACACAAACACCCACACTATTTACAGGCAGCGCTCTTGCTCTGCCACACGAAGGCAGAGCATTCCATAATTCCGGAGCTCTACAAGAAAAAGCCCTTCCTCCTGTGTTGCTTTTGCTGATCGGTGCTAATCCATTCAGGACCTTGTAAGTTAACAGCAAAATCTTAAAATCAATTTTATGCTGCACAGGGAGCCAGCGTAAAGAGGCCAAGGGGTAATATGTTCACTTTTCCTGGTTTAGTCAGAATTCTAGTGGCGGTATTCTGAACAATTCTGATACCACACGTTTTGGGACATCAGAAAAAAGTGCATTACAATAATCAATTCTATATGAAACAAAGGCATGCATTAGTCTCGGCATCAGATACAGAAATAATTGGTCTAAGTTTGGCTATATTTCTCAAATGGTAAAAAGATACTTTAGTAACTTCCCTAATATGAGTCTCAATGATAGATCAGGATCAAAGACGACCCCCAAACTCTTAATTTCTAGTTTAAGTTTTGATGAGAGACTGCAAGGGTCAAGCTCATGTAATCCCACATTTCCTTTTAGTTGTTTCAGTGAGCCCACTAGAATAACCTCTGAATTCAACATTAGAAAATTCTATGACATCCAATGCTTGATGTCTGTAAGGCAAGTAGCTGATAACACCTAGGGACAAATATAGCTGTGTATCATCACATGTCCCACTGTATTATATGATTTTATGCATACAGCTCAACCTTCAGTGAATGTACAAAAGTTGGGACAGCAATAAATTTGGCTTCCTAACAAACTGGAATAATGGCCCTGAATATCAAAGCTTTTCCGATCGTCGAGGAGAGCTTTTGTAGCGCAGTTTTAACTTTCCAATTGATTTTCGTGTTCCAAGCAAAAATCTAAAATGTCCAGGAAGAATGATAACAGTCGCAAAACCCCAATCCTGGCAGTATGAGGAATGTTATGCATATTTTCCGTCTAAAATGGTTCTGCCTTGAAAGAGTCCTAATGGAGATGGAAACCTATTTCAAACAGGCTCCATGCTAAAATAAAAAGGTCTGCTGTGGGTGGAGTGACTCTTAATTATTTATTCATCTAAAGCTCCTAAGAACCACAGAAAATTATGCATGAAATGCGATCTGCCAGCGGTTAAAAAAAAATTAACCGAAAAATGAAACCCTTTCCAAAAACATGCCCAATGTATTTAAATTGGGACATTAGTGAAGACCGTGTGTGTTCATGAATACATTAATTATTGTAGTAATTCATAGTTATTTAATCAGAGGCTGCATATTTCAAAGCACCCCCTGGCAGAAACAAAGGTCAGCGCCGATGATCAAGACAGGGTCCCAGATGCTGCTCAGAGAGCTGTTTCCACTAGATAGGGTCATTGTGGGCTAGCATATCAACCACTCATTCTGCAGCCAGACAGTGCCATTGTTTAATAAAGAAAAATGTAGCTGCTGGTAGATGGAGATGGTGCCACTCAATAGTAATTGAGTGTTTGCAAACACTGCAATTGATATTGCATATTAACCAAGAGAAGTGGGATTCATCCGCTCCTCTTTATTAATTGAATAAAGAGTGCATTAGCAAATTTAATAGGAGCCAAGCATTAGCAGGGAGGCTAGATGAACTGTCTAATCAATACAGTTTGTAAAAAGGCAGGGGAAGATTTTCTCAAGATTCAAGGCTCGTATTTAAAGCCGCACAAGCAATTTTTTTTTCTACTGAGCGGACTACAAACTTCTCTGAGCACTACATTTCTGTCAAAGGGCAGTTTAGTTGAATACTAAATAAGTGACTTCATAGTTACTATAAACTGCCCAACTAAACAATGACCACCAGCAAAGGTCATTGTCAGTAAATGCAACAAATAAACTTGAAAATATCAGCAAGAACAAGGCACTATAAATGTTCAAGATTTTAAATAAACTAAGGTTTTAACATTGTCCAACCACACTTTCCATCCTTTGAGCGCCTTCCTATTAATTACCAAACCAAAGAAATAACACATGGCACTCACACACAGAATTATCTGCAATCAAAGAGAAACGCAGGAAGCACACACCAATGCACTTATCAAAAAGTCCATGTACTACTATAACATAACTTTTCTGCATTTACATTAATTTTTATTTTAAATGGTATTGTAAAGATGTTGCCAAATTAATAATAATAATAATAATAATAATAATAATAATAATAATAATAATAATAAAATTATTTGCAAGCGCTGTCTTCTCATCAGTGTTAAGTTTTACACTATGTCGAGAGATCAGTGGGTGGGCACTGCATGTCTTAAAACACACTCGATTGGCTATTGCTGGTAGTTCTTTGTTTCTCTTAACCAAAAGGATTTCCTCAATGTCCAAACTGATATACGCAAAGCAGGTGATTGATATCTCCGCGGCGGTGCAGCATTTATATCCAGAAAATATATATGTATATATTTTCCTAAAGCTAGAGGAGTGCTGTGCGTGAGATGTTATGAAGTGAGCGTGTGCGGTGCTGCGCAGCATGATGTTTTTGGTGCATGGCACCCCCCAGATTGCTGCACGGCCGCGCATGCGCGCAGCTTAGAAGGAACATTGTGCACAAGCATGTTTGATATTACACTAAAATGAAAAATGTAATAACTTTGTTTGACGTTTCTGGTGGTTATCTGTGAATTTAAAAAAAATATATATATATTATCAAGATTGATTACACCAGTGTTCATCATTACAATTTCTTTCTACATACAGGATTATTACATTGTACATTGTGATAAAAAAAAAAAAATAAATAAATAAATAAACATGAGAAAGCTGTAAACATTTACATTACATATGTTCTGTAAGGTGTATTGTAGTATAGTACCATACTTCAATACTGTACAGCAACTTACCTACATCGTTCATGTGATACGTGATATTGAACTAGAATCTGCACTGCACACATGCGTTCCTCACCACCCACAGAAACACCGTGTCCAAGATACCTGGTCTGGTGAACAATACTGTGACAAGATTATAGACTTACTGTATTAAGAGGGAGAAAGTCTGATTGGTAAACAAAGATGAAATCATTGAAAAGTGGACCGCACTATCTGAACATGCAGTCGATACCAGTCCATTTCTAGTATTTGTACACGTGCAGAACCTATGTACAGTACAGACATATGTGTTGCTGTTCATTTTTTTCTTGCAGTTGCCAGGATGGAATTTAGCTGTGCCTTCTGTTTTGTTCTAAATTCAGATTTGCCCCATTTAAATGCATTTAATGTCGGAACAAAACAATCCTCATTTGTAACCAGCACCAGATGACAGTCTTGGGACACAGACTTTTGAAAATATCAACTTAAAAATAAGCTTATTGCCAAAGCATCCATCCCTATAGTACTTAGATAGAGTCGGTAGACTTAACAGCATCTACTAACAGAAATTAAATACATGAAATGACTACCATTTCAACTCAAATTCTTGTTGCCTTCAAATTTAAGTGTATTCTAATATCTCTCAATTTTGCGCTATTGTGTGCTTTATAGTTCTTGGATTGAGACTTTATCAGAACTTAATCAGGTACTAATATACGCTTATGACCCCAATGGATTTGGAGTGCAGTATAGTGGTCCTGATACAGTAGCACACTGCCTGTCTTGTAAGGATATGGTACCATGTTACTATGTTTGGAACTCATATTTTACAGCAGTCATGGTTATAGTATTGTAATGGATTCAAAGTGTGTTGGTTGTTATAGAATTGTGACAACTGTGACCCTACTGTGACCGACCATTGCCATTGCTGTGTCTGGAGATCATTTGGGAAGGATCTGAGATCAGAACTTTACGTTAGACTCATAGGACAGTTGTTTTTATATTAATGTATTCTGCAAGACTGAATTGAGGGTCGATGGGTTGAGCAGATTAATGATTTTTCACTTCCGTTTTACTGCAGTGTCTTCCACTGACCTCCCAGAAACCACACATACATCTTAATCCCGTGAGAAATTAAACACACCTTCCAGAACGGCATGGACACTGTACAGGGTGGTGCTTCATTCTCCTGGAGACTACAGTATCAGAGAAATGGCACTTCTACATTCTATTAAATTCATTCTTCAAGCGTTTTACAAACACACCGCATTGTTAATATATTCTAACAGAAAACACTGCAGTGGTATAGATGTCTAACACTTATTTATATAACAATTTAGAATGCGTTTTATACATTTGATTCCGTTTTAGATATTTTCTTAAGTAGATCACAGGAAATAATCTTCAGATGAGCCATTACAGTTACCTTGCGCATGTCTTTTAACTTCACCTCTATTAAACCTGGCTGTGACAGACAGGGCGTGTTTTAAAGAAACAATGTTGCTTTTTTTTATTATTATTATTAGCTCCTGAAAAGGTTAACGCTCTTAAGCTCCTGGATCAGGATAGCTGCGTCCGGCCCAGACCACCTTGGAAGAACAATTAAGCCTGGTATACCTCCTTAACCCAGCAGTGCCCATTGCTGAGTCACAATAAGCCTCGTACACCTCCCTAACCCAGCAGTGCCCATTGCTGAGTCACAATAAGCCTCATACACCTCCCTAACCCAGCAGCGCCCATTGCTGAGTCACAATAAGCCTCATACACCTCCCTAACCCAGCAGTGCCCGTTGCTGTGTCACAATAAGCCTCGTACACCTCCCTAACCCAGCAGTGCCCGTTGCTGAGTCACAATAAGCCTGGTACACCTCCCTAACCCAGCAGTGCCCATTGCTGAGTCACAATAAGCCTCATACACCTCCCTAACCCAGCAGTGCCCATTGCTGAGTCACAATAAGCCTCATACACCTCCCTAACCCAGCAGTGCCCATTGCTGAGTCACAATAAGCCTCATACACCTCCCTAACCCAGCAGTGCCCATTGCTGTGTCACAATAAGCTTGGTACACCTCCCTAACCCAGCAGTGCCCATTGCTGTGTCACAATAAGCCTGGTACACCTCCCTAACCCAGCAGTGCCCATTGCTGTGTCACAATAAGCCTGGTACACCTCCCTAACCCAGCAGTGCCCATTGCTGTGACACAAGAAGCCTGGTACACCTCCCTAACCCAACAGTTATGCCAAGCCAAATTTATATTTCTATATTTTATTTATATTAATTATAATTTAGACATACTGTATGTCTAATTAATTTATAGATATCTCAAAATATTTTAAGATAACTCTACATCATTTTAAACACCCAGCTGCCCATTTATTTTGGCAATTTCCATGTTAAAAATGCTCTAAGATTTTTCATTCTTAGCCCTCAAATAAGCAATTTAGACAGTTTTCAAAACAATTTTTGCAATATTTTTTTTTTAAATACACACTTTTTTATTGTGATTGTGATAAACAGAAATACAATATTTCAATAGAACTTAAATAACAAAATAAGAACAATTTTTTTTCCAATGGCAGCATTATATATAAGTATAAATAACATGTTTTTACAATGGCAGTATTATAATAACATTATAATACTTGTGCAGGCATATCACTTTTTAGAAATGATTTTTTGTGTGATAGATTTCAAAGCAGACGCACTTCAAGCCCTCATCAATGCTAACGTCTTTATCTAGCATATGTACATCAGAAAACTTGCGTCACAAATTTTCAATCACGCCATATATATATATATATACAGTATCTTCCCCAGTTTCAGGCACGGGTGTATATGTTATATGAATTATAATCTGTGAAGTGTAGGTACAATAAATAAATAGGTCGTTTTGACCAGTACCAAACCTGACAAGGCTTCCTTACAACCTGTAACACCAACAAATAAATAAAGAAATCTCCTCGTTTTATTCTCTGTAGATACACAGGCATCCATTTTTCACTCTCAGCTGTGTGTATACAGATGACCCGGTCTATCAAGTACATTTCTTAGGGACTGCTGCTATCTGCGAGTAAAAAACAAAACTGCATACACTTTTACAATACAGCTTTCTTATTTTTTCATTGAAGCACGTTAAAAAGACGCGTTAAACTTTGCAGATGCACACATAAGCGCCTGCACGCTATTCTCACGGGAGTGACAAATTTGGACTTGCATGCGCGCCACATGGAAATCGCAGGATAAGCAGCTGGGTGGTTAAGATATCTTAAATACATTTAGAGATATCTCAAAATGATTTCCAGATATCTTTAAATGGATATATCTTTAAACTGTATAAATACAGGCACACAACCATACTGCAGGGTGAGACGCAAATGCGCTCTTTCTTTATTAATAATATAATTGATACAAACTAACAAAACACATTAACAAAATAACAGGCAGAAGGGCCCAAACAAAAGGTCTATACAAAACTCACGGCACGGCACAGCACAGCACAGAACATGAAAATCACATCCCCTCACATGTGGCTGGCTCAATTAACGGCTCCAGCCACATTCCCATGTGTGTTTTTGCAGGGAGGGTTTTAACTCCCTCCCTGCCACGCACTATCCCCCACAGGGGTACCCCATCACACCATTGCATTGTGATGGCGTTTGAGCTTCCCTGCTGACCGTTGCATTGTGATGGCCTATGAGCTTCCCAGCTGACCGTTGCATTGTGATGGCCTATGAGCTTCCCTGCTGACCATTGTGTTGTGATGGCGTTTGAGCTTCCCTGCTGACCGTTGCATTGTGATGACCTATGAGCTTCCCTGCTGACCATTGTGTTGTGATGGCGTTTGAGCTTCCCTGCTGACCGTTGCATTGTGATGGCCTATGAGCTTCCCTGCTGACCATTGCATTGTGATGGCCTATGAGCTTCCCTGCTGACCATTGCATTGTGATGGCGTTTGAGCTTCCCTGCTGACCGTTGCATTGTGATGGCCTATGAGCTTCCCTGCTGACCATTGCATTGTGATGGCCTATGAGCTTCCCTGCTGACCATCGCGTTGTGATGGCCTATGAGCTTCCCTGCTGACCATTGTGTTGTGATGGCGTTTGAGCTTCCCTGCTGACCATTGTGTTGTGATGGCGTTTGAGCTTCCCTGCTGACCATTGTGTTGTGATGGCCTATGAGCTTCCCTGCTGACCATCGCGTTGTGATGGCCTATGAGCTTCCCTGCTGACCATCGTGTTGTGATGGCCTATGAGCTTCCCTGCTGACCACTGCATTGTGGTGGCCTATGAGCTTACACAAGTGCAGACTAGTTATCAAATTACATCATTAATTTTACATTTAGTCTCACATTGATGATACAAAAAATCCTTTTTGGGAACCAACTAGTAGCATCTTGTAATGGCCAATGTTGCAGGAAAACTGGTGGTGGGGTAGTGGGAAATTTGTGAAATGTATTTCGTGACACTGGAGCCATTGAGTGGGATTCTAATTTACACTCTGCTGGGGGCATATTGCTGGGATTAGATATTTCGCAGATCTTTTCTGTGGGAACACTGTAGGTCCCAGATGTGTTATAACTGATTCAATGGGGGCCGAAGCAATGTTTAAAGTAGAAATGCTATCTTGCCTGTGGACCCTGGAGAGGAATTTGTTGGAACAAGATAACCTGTCAGCAGGGCTTTGAAAGGTTTGTTTCTCTTAGACTTGCTTCCTTCTTTTCCACAAGCTTCTCAGCTCTATTACATGCAATGACTCCAGTACTGCTTAGGCAGTATAGAATGCTGAGGTTCTTTCAGTCAATCCGAATTGTGCCTGCTGTATACCCACTCATGACATCAACCGTTCCATATTGAGTTTCTACCGTGCTTTACTCTCAATATCGGTACGTTTCATGTCACCTGCTTCAAATATTCATACTTGATGCACCTCTTGGAATTTCATTCAGCTGCAAAGTCCATTCAGAATGGTGACATCACAATCAGCCGCGTACCTCAGCCACTTAACGGTATTCTCTTCATCAGCCTTTTCCCTCTTTTCTTTGAAAATCACAATAAATGAAATAAACGTTGGTTATGAATAGAAACTAATATAGCTGGATTTTCATGTTTACCCAGAATAAAGCAGGATATAATAAAGTCTATAAGCATCTGTGTATAGGTTATACCATGCCAAATACCATTCTAGCACCATGAAGCAAGCTTTGACAAAGCTACTCAATATAATACAAAATACCATTCTAGCACCATGAAGCAAGCTTTGACAAAGCTATTCAATAGAATACAAAATACCATGCCAACACCATGAAGCTATTCAATATAATACAAATGCTACAAAAATGAAATACAATATCTAATAAATAATGTTTACAAGTTCTTGATTTATATATTTTACTTAAAAATTGTTATTGATAATAGGGAGTGTTCTGAACCTTGTAATTAAACAGGGCACAGGATAATAACTTGAATTCAGCCCCCGGTCTATTGAGAACACTGGTAGGTCTTCATTTTTAAAAGCCAAGATGCCATTAACAGGCTGAGAAAAAAAAGTGTGTGAGAGACGATGTACAACTAACTATAGTCGTAGTACCAGTGTTGTAATCAAGCCACAAAAATTGGGACTTGAGTTGTCGAGTGTTTGACATGCCAAGCTCGAGTCGAGTCGAGTCACAGAGTTTGCTCGAGTCCAGTCGAGTCACCTATCTAGTCAGTTCAAGACATTAGTTCTGACAGTTTGAGACAGTTTGAGTAATTCATTTTACAGGAGATTAGCAATCTACAAGCAAAAAAGAAAAGAAAAATTCAATTACAAATACAAAATTGAGATGCACAATAATGTGGTCATGCTTGTCCCACAAATGTGCACCATTAAAGGTCCAAGGTTTCTGTTTTTTGTTTTGTCTCTCCATTTCAGTGAATTCACGATTCCTTGGCCTAATTATAAGCAGATTTTGATATTGACCATACAGAGGCCCTTTTACCTATGCTCAATTGGGTTGGCTGTACAGTAATGGATACCACAAAACATAAGAATGCATTTAAATATGTATTTGCAATTTTACTGAATGTTTTTCACTTTTTCTCAACAGTGAAACTTAAACATATGAAAGGATATTTTGCCTTTGTTTCATCTAGAATTGATTATTATTGTTCAGTATATTACAGTATATTACCGCTAGAATTCTGACTAAAACCAGGAAAAGTGAACATATTACCCCTGTTTTGGCCTCTTTACACTGGCTCCCTGTGCAGTATATAATTGATTTTAAGATTTTGCTGTTACTTGCAAGGCCCTGAATGGATTAGTTACTGACCCCGTGTCTTCCAAATCACACTCTGAGATCACAGGATGTGGGGCTGCTGGTTATTCCTAGGGTCAACAAAAGCAACACAGGATGTAGGGCTTTTTCTTGAAGAGCTCCTAAATTATGGAATGCTCTACCTTCGTTTGTCAGGGAAGCTGGGACCGTTACAATTTTCAAGTCAAGACTAAAAATGCACTTTTATAAAATGGCTTTCTTATCTTAGTGGGTTTTAATGTAACCTTAACCCTTTGCGGTCCAGTTATTCAGTGCGTCATAGGTGCGTCAGGTACAATTTATTTTCGCACGCGCAGTTTATTTTAGACGCGCTGTTTAAAAGTATTTTTTTTTCACAGTAAAACAGGTTTAAAAGGCACTGCATATCAACAGGACACTCAGTACTGCAACTCCAGCCCCACCCCACCCCTCGTTCGCTGTTTTTTTCACATACCTCTTGATAGTAGTGCATACCGATAAATCATCTCTTGATCACTCGTTTTATCACCAAACTCCTCAATAATGCGATAATTATTTTATTACTATAACATCTAAAAAAAGCTCTGCAAAGATATTCTTTGAGTGCTGGATGCAGAAGCAGCTATCTTGTTTGTTTATGTCCGTGTTATCTATGTGATGCCGGGGCTATCTGTATTCATGAGATACGCCCCTTTTTTTCGGCTTCTCTCGGCTCCTATCGATCTCACTCGGCCATTGAATGGTTTTCTCTGCTTTTTCCGGAGAAAAAAGAGACCTGTTTTTTGCGTCTTTTTGATGATGTCGGACAGGGTCCGACATTGGACCGGAAAGGGAAAATTGCAATGTCGGACCAGGTCTGACATAGGACCGCAAAGGGTTAAAATTGCTGCTTTTGTATTAAATGTATGCTGTTATTTAAATGGTCTGATCGTGGCAGTTGTATGTGTGACTGTGGCAAAGTGGTAAGTGGTACATGCAAGTGCAGTGCAGTAATCCAACAAGAAACGACAGACAAACAAAGTACAGGTGAAAAGGTTTCTGTTTATTTTAATCCAGGGGTCTGATGTCCAAATAGAGACAAACAATGATGGCTGGCAATACACAACGATGTGTATTGCACAGTAAATGATGATGGGTTGCAGTCCCATTTACAATGAACAATTATCCCACAAGAACAATAATCTCAAAGCAAATACCCAAACACAAACACGGTCACCTCTCCCAGTGAGTGCTGTAGTGCTGGTTGTGAATTTACAATGTTATTTTAGTGAACAGTCAATGCGTTGTTGTCCGGGTTTTGTGCTGGCCGTGGGTGACAGCTCCGGATTGTGTTTAGCCGTCTATTCTAATACACAAGGCAAACAAGACGATATAGTCAGACTGACAAAAACAAACAAAACACTCACGTTCTTTTTAAACACAGAAATACTGGTCCTTTCGGTTCATTTTCATGACCACAACAAAGGAACAGATAAGGTCCCTTTGACCCCTATTTATACCGTCACTCATGACCCCTTGGTAAACGATGGCAGCCGCTCCTCCAATCCGCGGCTGTCACATAATTTCCCTTCCGGGTCAATGAGTTAGTGCACCGAAGCTCCGCCTCTTTTCTACATGACCGACTTCCTTTTAACCCTCGGAACGAAGTGTCAGGCCAAGTAGTCCAGAGTACTCTGTTCCTGTTACTTAGCGCCCTCACAGGTCGGGAGGGAGATTTACCACCAGAATCATTGTCTTTCTATCACAGTGACATGCTATACAAATGTATTCGGTTTGTTATTTTTATTACTGCTATGCTTTATTTATTTGTTGCATTTATATAGCGCTTTTTATGCAAACGTTTTGCAAAGCACTGTAAAGTACATAGCAGAAAAAAAGAACAAACCACAATACATTCGTATAGCATGTAACACATACAACTGCCACAATCAGACCATTTAAATAACATTTAACAGTATACACATAATACAAAAACAGCAATTTTTTCTACCGCATTTAATTTTTAATCTGACTTTAATAAAAATCTATTGCTTGACCCACCAAATAAGTAATTTCTTATTGATACTTGGTAAGAAATAATAAAAAAGACCCCGTTTTTTTTTTTTAGTCTGGCATTTCTCAGTGCTGGCAGGATGCAGACTGATTGATTATTTCTCTCTACTCCTTAGTTCTTGTGAACTCGGCGAGCACAGGTACTCTAGATTCACCTTCCATGCTGCTGACGCTCTTCTCTCTGTCTCTATGCTGTCACGTGTTCCTCTCACTCATAAAGAGGCAGGGCTTGTACGCATCAGAAGGGGGGCTGCGGTTACTGAAAATGGAACTGATCGTGTCATTTATTTTATCATAAAGACTATGACTCGAGTCGAGTGGAGACTTTGGGGCCAGGACTCGAGTCAGGTCGAGTCTTTTGAGCAGAGACTCAAGTCCAGTCGAGTCATTTGATGACAGTAAGTCGAGTCACTGACTCGAGTCATTACAACTCTGAGTAGTACTAAGGTAATTGTGATTATCATGATCATTCTTAGTCAATAATCGTTGAAAGAAAATGTTATTGTTGTCCAAGAGTAGCTTGTTTTAAATTCCATTTTCAAAGTTTGTACATACTGTTCTCTTACAGTTTGGTGTTTGTAATCACTCTGAGTAATTTCAAAATGTAGCCAATAGCTTTGTAGAAGAGTCAGTGCCATCTAGTGATGAGGTATTAAACATTCTTTTGATATTGCTTGCCCCCAGCTGTGCACTAAATGGCTCTGAGAAAATGCTTACAAATTAGTTGCATTAGTTTCTTTTTTTTATCACATGATTTCCCGATCTGTGACTAATAGGGGTAGTACAGAGGGAAGTGGGTTCTGTACTCGGTGTATCTTTCTCTCACACACATCATGTTCCTCTTCACATCATTGCATTGTTTGCTCTGTCCTAATGATTTAATTCCAGTCTGCTCACTGTAGCTCAATATTAACCCAGCAGGGGAGAGATAGGAGATGAGAGAGGGAGACTGCAATACCACAGAGATAATCAGGGAGGGGGGGAGTGCAGAGTTAATCAACAAGGACAATAGGGGAGAAGAACAAGAAGAAGAAGTTCACCCTTATATTCACTCTTCAGTTCCACATGTCAAGCCTCTGTTAAATGACCTCCCTCATAAGACCAACATTCAGTAAACTAGCAACATCTGAAAGCTTGAATGCAACATGATTAAGAGAAAAACAAAACCTGAAATCAGACTGAAACAGAAAATTAACAGAAAACTAAAACAAATTATACCAAGAAAAATATTTAAACAATGTTAAGAAATAAATTGGCACATGTGTTTAATTCAGAGATGAATGTGTGACTCACACACACACACGCTCACACACACACACACACAATCAATCTGCCTGAAAATACATAAATACAGTATTTTTTGTATTTTTTCTGCTAGTTGAAAGAAAATCTCCGCTCTTGTGCACACCCTCTGAATGTTGTCTGGCAATGTTGATCGCTGTCCTATCTATCTGTTTAAATTTAGTACAGCAAAAAGTAAATTAAATAAATAATTGAGAATAGGGTTTGCTGTCAGCGGCAATACAGTAGCCACAATACTCTAGCAACTAGTCTCCGATTTGAATGATGAGTTGAAATCAAACAACTGCACACAGTCAGATTACTTTCAGCAACTTTATTTAAGCATATCGCAGCAACAACACAGGCAGGTCTAAGAGGAGGAGGCTTTGATTTTATGAACACACACTGTGAACAAGTTATAGATACACAACAGGATCGGGATTAACAGATAACTAGATATTTTAATTACTAAAACTTTTTATTGTGTTTATTTCACTAATAAATGTTAGGACCTAATGGTTACTTAAATATTGAAACCTACACAAATACATGAACATGCACTCAAATCCAAATCAAAAATAAGAAGTTAGCTGTACTTTTATCCTTTACATGTTTTACAAACAGTTCACAAACCATGTTTGCTTTTCTGTATGAGGTACCTGAACTGAAGAAAAGCTCCATGTAAGTAGAAGCTTTGTTTTATTATTTGACAATTGGAAATACGCACAAATCATATTAAGGTGGTTCGGTATTGTTTAATAGTCCCTTTAGGCAAACCACATTTCAATGATATGATCGTCCTGGAGATAATAATATCGGTGTTGTAGGTTGTAGACCTTGGTGTTGAAATAGCCTGGAACAAAGAACAATAGTGGGACATGATTAAAGTATTTAAAAGTTTACAGTTAACCCAAACCAATACTTTACACACAGTACAGAAACCAGGACCAGTAGTCCAGCGGATAAGCACACTGATTGCGCACTTTTACCGAGAAATGTGAAACTTTGCATA
The DNA here is from genome assembly GCA_030684275.1 of Acipenser oxyrinchus oxyrinchus. Lineage (NCBI taxonomy): Eukaryota > Metazoa > Chordata > Actinopteri > Acipenseriformes > Acipenseridae > Acipenser > Acipenser oxyrinchus. The sequence continues at coordinate 292,975 of CM060284.1, read as the reverse complement.
CTTATACAACTTTAGGTGCTGAACATTTTCTGCGTTAGAGCCAATAGATCAGAGTCCCGTTGCAGCCTGTAACACTGCCTGGTGACCAATGCGAGTAAGCACTTTACCAGTTGAAATGTTTTCATCCATAGTTTAATCAATAAATGTCCATTTAAGGCTCAAGATGGCTCAAAATGTTGGTATGAATGTGCGGGTTATACAGCAATCAGTAAAGCAATAGCTTCTCAGCTCTTGAATTGGCAAGCAAAAGAATGACAAAAAGAATGAAAATCACTACATAATATTATGGTATCTGTTCCATGTACATTTTGGCCTGTGGTTTCTAGGTTATAGTTCTTGGCAATTAAACTATAAATCTGCCTTCATACTTGTGGATTAAAATTATACATATATATATAATATTCTTATTTCAAAAGTTTCTGCACTGAATTGGAATTGAAAAATATCTAACTGCAATTTTTTAAACAATGTTAAGAACAGTAAAAAATAGTAAAGATGTACACATCATATGAATGGGAGTTATTATATTAACTACACAATGTTAGTATTATTTCATGGACTGGAATTCGAATTGAATTCAAATTGATTAAATGGAACTGTCATTGGAATTGGAATTGGAATTGAATATTTATGGATAGAATTGGAATTGACCAGATTGAAATGAGATGGAATTTTAATTGGAGTTGAATTACAAATAGGAATTGATCCTAACTCAGCATTGCAGTTTTTACAGTCCTGTACTTTTGTCAGTCAGTGATGCACTGCCTGTCACATGCACAGAGGGCAGTGCACTGAAGTCCTGCTTTTGCACAGCTACATCGGCTGGAACACCCTTTTTTGTATCCGCAACAGACCAGTTCCTGGCAACTCTTAGTTGCTTCGGCTAATGTTGTCCAGAAATGTTCCCTTCAGTTTCCAGCCCCAGCAAGCAGGGTCGGGAAGTATTGGTTCAGCAACAGTACTTTCTCCCCAGATGTGACCACCTTAATATACCGCATGCCTAACATGCTGAACCAGTGCCGCTTGGGTAGGAGGGAACCCTTCAGTAGATTGCCCTTTCTTTGTAAAGAGGTGTTTCCGGGCATTGCTCACCTGTAATGTCAAACATACCACAATTTTACAAGTTATAAATCAACAGATAACAATGCATATATGAATGTGCGTGTTACCAGGGCTTTTACAATGACATCATTCTGTATCATTTCCACTATCAGTCTCTCATCTGACTCTGGCCACAGCATTTCATCCACATCGCAGAGGATGTTCTCTCTCTTAATTCATCTTGGGAAGAAATGCCCTGTATGGCAAATCCACCCTTGTCAGGCTTCTGCCCCAATTATTACCAGTATCACAACCTTGATCCATTGTGTAAGTGTGACTTGGTCATAGAATAATTAAAAATGGTCACGTGAATCAAACCTTTGCAGCACCTACATAGCAATATCATGATGGAAAATGACAGTGCCACTGTTTATCACAAGGGAGAAGTGTTTCATTCTGTAATTACACTGAAGCAAGAGTTAGCTATTTACACAAGTAACGTTATTTTAGTTTAAAAAACAAAAACAGCCCCAACAGGGTCAACAACTGTGTGCACGTTTCATTTGAAACACATGTAGAGCTTGTTAAGGGTTTTGCATTGTATTTGCTAATGAGTGAAATCTGACTAGTTTGGGAGACGAGTTAACTGTTTTGAAAACTGTAAACTGTTGAATATATATTGTATTTTATTCCCATATATAGCAATTAAGAAAAACTGTAATAAACCTTTTCTATCCTGAATTTTCATTAGTCCACTTCTAGTGCCAATAATTTAAAATCTTAAATAAATACGCACACACACATACACACACACACACACATATAGTTTGGATTTGGTTTTAAAACAATTCAACATGTAACCTGTCCTAGGTTGCACAGATGCCATGCAAACACATCCTATTCCTGCACATATTCAAGTTCTGTTTACTATTGCATATGTGCAGGAATGGGGCAGACCAGAGACATAACTGGCATTTCACAAGCCTCTGAAGTGCATTGATACCCGGGGTTTTGAACTTGATCATTTCACTCAGTCCTCGATACATTCAGTTTCTCTACAGGAAAGAACAGCAGATTGGAATAAAACAGGATTTTCATTCAATTGCCGGTTCCCCAGTACAATCTGTGCTATAGACTGTACTAATGTAGCAATTAAAGCACCAAGAGTGAATTAATTTAATTTTGTGAACAGAAAACAGTACTGTTCAATTAATGTGCAGGGTATATCTGATGCCTGTCACCATCTACAAAATGTTGTGGCTAAATGGCCAGGCAGAACCCACGATTCATTTATTCTTCAAAACAGCAGTGTGGGCACTCACCTAGAAAACGGAGCCATGACAGACGACCGCATTTAACATACTGTATATGGCTATATTGGAGCTTTGAAATGCAAATATCCATGTGCAAACAGCTTTTGTGACACTGAGATTTATTAACACCTATTTGAAAAGGGGTGCTGCTGCAGCCCTTTAGAATTACATTCACGCTAAAATGCAGAGAGTTTGCCTTCAGTAAGAGAGATATGAGTGACAGCTGTGAGTAGGCGGGACTAAGCGTGCGTACGTGTGGAGAGGTAGTGTGAGAAGGAGAGTGCAAGCCAGTCGAATATATGAAGTGAAGAACACAGTTTCTTGTGTATAAAGACTAAAAAGTTAATCGGTTGTCCAAGATTGTTTGACGTTTTTTTCTTTAAGGAATTAGAGAAAATAGTTATTTGTTTGTTTTGTTCAGAAGAAGTGTGGGTTTTGTTTTCTTTGATTAGACATGTGCAGATTAGAGAAAGAAGCTGCCACCTTTTCACAGGACTGGAATATATCAGTGCAGACCCAAGATTGTCTCTTTGCAGAGGAAAGCTATGTGGAATTAGGCCCATTCTGGCTTAATTAGTGGGGATAGGATGCAAGAGTGAGGTGAGCGCAAGAAGTTAAGTGAAACCAAACAAAACAGAACTTTGTAATCGCAAAAATAGTGACTGTGTTATTTTATACAACGGCCGGTTTGCATACCAAGTGCCGTTAGAAAACTGAAACGAAAGTTAAAGACAAGTTACCTATAACTTGATATCCAGTGTGAAAGATTTCACTGATGTTAAGGTTTGAATGCCTTTTTTATGCAGACCCAGACTCAGAAATAGAAGGTTTTTAAGCACTTTCGTGCCGTTTTATTAATTACAGAAATAAAATAAAAGCAAAACAAAAACCTAACTCACACATGGAGTTCTAACTAAACTTTGCACAGTCCCTAAACTAACAAACCGGACAAGCTAAGCTGTTTACCAGTCACAACACATTAACGTTACAACATAAACACAAAGGTTTACACACTCCCATTTTTTTTTTTTTTTTTTTTACACCACACAGACTGGAGACTGCCGGAACAACCATTTCATCCTGTTTTAAATACCTGCTACAGACATGTGACAATTAACTTTAATGAAAAATAATTACACCTGTGGCTGTGCGGACACAGCCACACCCCCACATTTCTCTGGCAGGAACAGACATTAACCCTATCCCTGCCAATACGCAACACATTTCTTCCAGGCAGAGATACGCTCTGCCACACCAGTTATTTGGAATTATTTAACTGTAATTCAACTTTGAAAACTGAAAAAATATAAACTGCATCACCAAAGACTGACAGCGAGCGCATGTAGTGCCTGTAACTGCTATTGCAGTGGAAGGCGCCATTTTAGAGCGAGTGCTGAGCGAGAGCCAGCGTCAGTTAAGAGCTGAACAGCGTCTGTGAGGTCACTGCGCCAGGAAAGGCAGATGAGGGTATTGCAGTTCAGAGAGGAGGGTCTGTTTGTTAGAGAAGGGTGAATTAGCACTGCGTGGTATGCTGGAGACCTGCCTAACCAAAGACACTCCAGGATGACTGTAACCTGTACCAAGACACGTAACTATGAATGTTTTCATGTTTCAATTGTTGTTTGAAAATCCTTATAATTATTTGCAACAATCATTTATTGTCATTGAACATTAGAACCGCCGCGGTTATACTCGTACCTAAAACCGCCGCCGGCAGTCATTATGACGGTTACATTTTAAACAACATCAATATTAAAATGAAAGAGCAGAGCTATCAGATACAACTCAAAAGTTTTATTCAAGCACATCATATCAAACATCTGCACAGCCGAAACACCTTATTTAAATGAACAATTAAACATAAAAGGGTTTATTATTTTATTTTTCATTTTTTTTTAAACTTTGTTTTATTGGGGAAACAATTGTTCACAGAGATCATAATACATGTAAGCAGGAAACAATGTACTGAGTGGGACTGAACAATACAGCAGTGTTATTATTATTGATTTTACATAGGTTTTATAGGTAAGCAAGCATAAGAATAACTATGTAGGTCACAGAGTCATTAGTATAGGAAAAGAGAAATCAAGGTAAAGAAAACAGCTCCAGGTCATGAACGTGCAGCAGAACGGGCTGCCAGGCTTTGTAAAAGGAGTCAGTGGATCCACACCGTGTATACTTAATTTTCTCCAGTTTTAGGAAGTACATTAGATCTTCAATAGTGTCAGGCATCTAGCCAGCAAGGATGCAAAGGCCAGGGTGCTTCTCTGCAAATTGGACAGGGGAACATCATTAGGCATTACACCAGAGAGCAATCAGGGGGGTAGGCTCAATATGTGTCTGCGCAATGTTAGAGAATATCTTAAAAATAGAAATCCATAGGGGACCCAGCCTGGGACAGGACTAAAACATTTGCAAGAGGGATGCTGGAGCTTGTTTGCATCTATCACAGGTCGGGTCTAAGTCTGGATGGATCATAGCCAATTTCAATTTAGATAGGTAAATACGATGTAAAACCTTGAACTGTATTAACCCATGCTGGGCGCAGATGGAGGAAGAATGGACTCTCAAAAGAATGGAATTCCAATCATTTTCAGCCAGGCCCAAATCCTGTTCCCAAGCAGATATCAGTGCGGACAGGGAAATGTTGCAAATGTTGAGGAGGCTGTGTGGTCCAGTGGTTAAAGAAAGGGCTTGTAACCAGGAGGTCCCCGGTTCAAATCCCACCTCAGCCACTGACTCATTGTGTGATCCTGAGCAAGTCACTTAACCTCCTTGTGCTCCGTCTTTCGGGTGAGACGTAGTTGTAAGTGACTCTGCAGCTGATGCATAGTTCACACACCCTAGCCTCTGTAAGTCGCCTTGGATAAAGGCATCTGCTAAATAAAATAAAATAAACAAGAGAGATAAAACATGATTATAAATTTTGGAGATTAAGCCCATACAACCAAATTCGTTGAGGATTGAAAGAACCTGAGGGATGGATGAGCTGGGGTCAGATATGTAAAGAAGAAGGTCATCTGCATACAGAGAGACCTTTTGTTCTCAGCCTTCCCGAACCACACCCTGGACCGTCTGGCCATTGCGTAAGTAGATTGCAAGGGGTTCAATAGTGCAGCGATGCTACGATTTGGCCGTATACTATTTTGGAGGTTCTGCTATGGCGCTACAGCAAAGGGGTATAACACTACGATTTTTATTAAATAAATAAAAAATGGATAGTCCCTGAACGTTTATGAAATATTATTTTAATACCCTTGTGTCTGTTTTCATTTTTAATTTATTTAACAAATTAATGGTTCTTAAATAATACTGTATTTCACTGACAGTTTATCGTGGCATTTTAACTGACATACTAAAAGCTCTTAGCTGGGTTGTTTAGTAACCAGTTTAGGGGTCCTTCAGAAACCGCTGCTCATGGTTGTTTGTCAGTAAGGCTGTAATTAAGTCACGGTGGACACGGATTGAGTGATTTTAGTAAAGAACATTGAACTTTACCACCACAACTTGAAATTCCACCTTAACCAAAAAAAACCAAACACTTTCACAGTTTAGCTAGTGATGTTGAACTAGCTTAGTTGCTTTACTTTGCAATGCAGCCGTTGACACCTTGGATTTTTTTCAGCTCTGTCAATTGATTTAAGCATACATGCAGGTGCAACTCTACTGCCCGATTTTGGCAACCTGCATTTTTCAATGTCTGTCGGGTCTTTGACCCAAATCAAGCGAAGTATCTCGGCATAGCTAGCAGTGTTTTTGAGGCCATTCTATTGTTTGAAGACAACTGTGTAGCACAGCATGAATACCGTGCTTACTACGAAATTGTCTGTGAACTGAAATGCGACATTCCAGTTCTGGAAAAACATGTTAACGAGATTCCCAGCTCTTGCTGTAATCATTTTCTTCATAAAAAAATTGTACTTGGGGATGACCAGCACTCCAGAAAGGCATCAAACACGACCAGCATGCTGTATCAGAATAATATGTAACCAAACACGAACAGCATGCTGTATCAGAATAATATGTAACCAAACACGAACAGCATGCTGTATCAGAATAATATGTAACCAAACAAACCAAAACGTGAAATAACTGCAAACTGAACCACAGCAGAAGCACCAGATGCACACAAAGAGTCTTCCAACTTCAAACAGTTCAACAACTTCAATGTGAAACCTACAGTTTTTGTTTGCTGTCCTGTAGAAACCCCACCAAATGTCATGTAAAACGAACATTTTTGTTTATAGTTGTATACGCTGTGAAGCTTACTGATTTACAGGATTAAAACTTGAAAGTGATGTTGTGAAAACCATAATAAATAAATATTTAGATTAATTTTCCGTTTTTCCTACTTCTATAGGCAGACCAATTTATGTTTGCGTAGGTACTGTGTATTGTATTTTTTTTTAAAAAGTTGAATTTTCATCCCCATGACTTCACACACCATTTCCCCCATCCTCCGTGATTTTGAACAAATTTACCCTGACTGCTCCTTTGTTTTTAGTAGAAATTTTCGTGACAAAATCCCAGCCTTACTTATCAGCTATTAAAATAGGAATGCCAAATCAAACAAAAAATGTCACTCTCCTCCACCTAAAAGATCGAGGTTGGCGTGTCAGAAATACGGAGAGGAATTTACCACAGAATGGTTATTCATTAAAAGAAGTCGAGTGTCTCAATCTAATGTCTGTGAATACTGAAGGACAGACTTCTCTGTGAAACATGGTGGGCGTCATGACTGTATCACTCACATAGGTACGAAGAAACACCAGCAATACGCAAATTCTGACACTCCCCATTACTGTGTTTGTGCAAATGGGTTTTGAGGTTCAACTTGCTTTAAATAATTGTGTGTTTTGATAGTTGCAGAATAGTAAAAATGTAAATAAAAAACTATGATAAATCTTTCTTGAGGTGTTGTTATTTTTATAGTTTTGAGGTTGGATATTTCAGTCCAATCAACCAAAATCAGTGTTGAAGTATTTTTATTGGGGTTGTTAATTTCTAAATGCCATGTGTTTACAATTACCAAAATTATTGATTGAACAGCAACAATTAGAGCATTGGCTTGCCAGACACTAAGAACGTTTTAATTTCTAGGGCGAGCAGCCCCTGGCCTTAAAAAAAAAAAAATCTGCTGCTATATGCTACTATATTTCCGCTACTATGGTACTATATTCTACTTTCATAATCTCTGATAGTGATAACAAATAAAAGTGAAGAAAGAGGGCAGCCCTGCCGAGTGCCACGGTGTAGAGGGAAGTAAGTAGAACTGAAGGCGTTTGTATGAACTGAAGCTAATGGAGATGTATATTGCAGTTTGACCCAGGCAATGAAGTTGGAGCCAAATCCAAACCTCTGAAGAGTAGTAAACAGATAGTCCCGTTCAACACGGTCAAATGCTTTCTCATCGTCGAGAGAAATAACCGCCTCTGGAGTAGGAGAGGTTGACTGTGTATAAATGATATTGAAAAGGCGTCTGAGGTTAGAAAGGGAATGTCTCTCCTGTATAAAACCAGTTTGGTCAATGGAAATTATAGAGGGAAGTACAGCTTCAAGGCGATGTGCTAATACCTTGGCGAGAATTTTTACATCCATTGGGCTATAAGCTCCACATTCAGAAGGGTCAGCTAAAGATTTTGATCTATAGAGGTTTACATAAAAAATTTTTTAACTCTTCATTAATTTCAAAATGGTCTGAAGTTACCTCACCTGACTGAGTGCGTATTTGAGGAATCAGAAGAAAGGCAGAGGCCTGGCAAAGCTGGTAAGCTATGATCTTATGGGCTCTGTGTCACCATATTCATATACTTTATGCCGTGGTCTTAATAACAGTTCTGCTTGTTTTGAGGATAAAAGATCAAATTCAGTCTGAAACGTTAAACGCTCCTTGTATAAATCAGGGGAGGGAGAAACAGCATATTTTCGATCAAATTGCAAAATGAGGTCTGACAGTTTAGACAGCCTCAGTGCGACTCTTATTAATTTGGGCTGTATAAGAGATTATCTGCCCTCACAGATAGGCTTTCAATGTATCCCATAGAGTAGTGGCACAGATTCCAGGCATAGAGTTAGTGTTGAAGAAAAAAAGTGATTTCATTTAGTTACAATTTGAACAAAATCCTTGTTTGAAATCAAAAGAGGATCCAAGCGCCAGGACCTGCGTGGTGAAATCTGGTTTGGTACGGCTAATTCTAGGACCAACGGTGCATGATCAGATATTACAATGCTATTGTATGTACAAGAAAAGATAGAGGGGAGTAATTTATTGTCAATGAAAAAATAGTCAATGCGGGAGTAGGCGTGATGAACAGGGGAAAAGAATGAATACTGTCTTGCAGTGGGAAAGAGAAAACACCATGGGTCAGAGACCCCATAAGTATCCAAAACAGAGCGGGTGGCAAGAGAAGATTTGGAAGGTGGTGAAGGCTTAGGAGAGGAGCGGTCCAAAGCAGGGTTTAAAATGCAATTAAAGTCTCCACCTAAGATAAGATGATGAGGGTCAAGATCTGGCAATGAAGACAACAGGTTAGAAATAAATTGGTTATCATCAAAATTAGGATCGTAAACATTGGCCAAAATTAAAGGAGTATTAAATAGTTTGCCTGTTACAATAACATAGCGGCCGCTTGGATCAGATATTACTTTATCTGCCAGAAAAGGGATAGATTTATTAACTAAGATAGCTGCACCCCTGGCCTTGCCTTTAAAATTGGAGTGAAAGGGCTGCCCCTGTCGGATACGAAACTGGTCGGAGTTCCTGAGGTGAGTCTCCTGAAGGAAAGCAATGCCAACCCTTAGATGTGATAGGATTTTATTACACTTAACTGGGTGATTTAAACCCTTAACATTCCAGCTAATAAAATTATAAGGACATCCACCTCCGCTGACAACCTACTGGTATTCACCATAGTGAAATAGATAATATCCCATGTACAGAGACCAGAGCTGAGTCCTCAACCCCTGACAGAGAGAAAAGATGTGACTCCATAAAGAAAGATAAGATAAAGGTATAAAGAGAGAATGAAAGAAAAAGAAAAAAAAAGAAACCAAAAGAAAGGAAAAGTGTCACAAGGCCCTCCCCCCAACTCCCCCATAAAACCCTCCCAATCGGGGTGAAAGCTTACTAACTTTTCTACAAAACTTACTCTCTGGCTGTCTGACATCTCCTCGTGCATACAGCACCCTAACATACAACTGTGTAAGAGCCCCAACACACCCAACAGAGATATTGAGGTAAAAAATAAGACATTGCCACCACCACCAGGCCAAGGGAAAAGCAAGGGTTGCAGCGATGAACTCAGCAACAAACTGCAAGCCAGAAGAAAAAACAAACAAAAAAATACCAGAGATGGAGAAAATACAGTACACCATTTATACAGATTGTGTCAGCACATGTGTATACCCCACTCAAAAAGAACCGGCTGTGAAGGATAATTAAGATTAAATGAAGAGAAGAAGGAAGGAAGAAATCAAATGGAAAATAATAATAATAATAATAAATAGGATAAATAAAAACAAATAAATAAATAAAATAATCAAAAGCAAGTATTACTAGTAATAGGCCTAAGTAACAACTTAACGGAAAAGAAAACGTATTGTATAGCCACATACATTCATATCAGACCTGGGACAAATACAGCTGTACTTGATATCTTACTTGTAAACACCAACTATTTCAAATAGGCCTATTTTAAGTATTTAAATACATATATTCACAAAAGAAACATTATCTGAAGATATTCAAACACCAGTCGCAAAAAAAGTCCATTATAGCATTTCCAAACAATAACTATACTCTTACCATTTGTATTGGACTATCCCCAGACAATAGTTACCCCCTGTTACCAAAGTATCTGCATATTCTACTTATTCTCAAATAAGTAACTTTTCACAAACCATATTTATATATCCCAGGTCCGATTCGTATACATATACATTCTTACAAACACATCTACATACAAATATACAAACATACATACATGCACACACAGAGACAAGCATACACACACATGCACACAAATATACAGACACAAGATATGACAGTATATATCAATAATACTACCAGAATAACGGCATTGCCTTAGTATCTCATTTCAGATACACATAAACATATGCATAACGGTCGTATTAGTGAAGGGAAGAGAAAGGAAGATAAAATAATAATTTTTAAAAAAGCATCACAATTCTAACTGATCAGGTAGATGCCTATCAACAATAATATTAACCACAGTAAAAAAAATAAATGAATACATACATAAATACGAGTTTTAGTCAAGCAATGCAAATAGTAAAGACAAGTCCAATGTATATTACTTTGAGGCAAGTTCTTCTCCCAGTATGTCGAATAATAAAATTAAATTGCAGATGAATGAATTGGTGGCCGGACCACAGCTTCCTATGGTTAAGTTCAAGACGATAATCCGTTGGAAAGTTAAAAAAAAAAGTTTGCTGGAGTAAAATAAGAAAATATGTCTGTGTTCATTAAACATTGCATTATAACTGCAACATCAGAAAACATAGTCTTTGCTCAAGTTGGAGTTAAAGAGCAAAAAGAAAAGCAATTGTTGACCAGTCAAGCAAACTTATCTGCCTCAGTCATTGTGGGATGGCCCGGGATTTTGCTGAGAAGGGGCGATACGCTCTCTGAAGAAAGCGGCTGCATCTTCCGGGGTTTCGAAGGTCTGCCTGACACCGTTAAAAGTGATCTGAAGCCTGGCAGGGTGTAACAGACCATGCTTTACACCCGCTTCCCGTAGCTGTGCCTTTACATTGCCATAAGCAGCCCGACGTCTTGATACTTCCACGCTGAAGTCAGGGAATATGTAGACTTGTTTCCCCTGGAAAATAAGAGGCCCCTTCTGTCTGGCAAGACAGTAGTATCTGCTCCTTGGTTTGGTAGTGATGAAGCCTTACTATCATGGGCCACTGTCTTTCTCCACGTCGAGGTCTAGGAGCAAGGGAGCAGTGCGCTGTGTCAATCACAGGGGGTGAGTCGAACTTTTCCAAGAACTTTGAGAAAGAACTCTGAGGTGAAGGCTGTGGGTTTTGGTGCCTCAGCCCCTTCTGCAATTCCAATTATACGGAAGTTCTGTCTCCAACTTCTGCATTATAAGTCGTCAACTTTGTGTTTCAGTGTATTGTTTTCAGCAGATAGATTTGTGCGTAGAGATTCTAGCACCAAGACTCTGGTATCTATATCGTTTACAGACGTTTCCACCTCCTGAAAATGATTGTTGTGTCTCGAGTGTAGCTTGCCGAGTGCAGATTGATGATCGAGTTTTGGTTCTGAATGACTCGATAGTGGAGTGAATCTTCGTGACTGCTGATATGAGAGGCCATGCTCTGGCCTTCGCCATTTTCTGCAGCTGCTGTGCTTACTCCAGACAAGGTTGATTCGAGTTGTGAAGAGTCTGTCTGTTGCAGTTGTTTACTTTTTGGCTTGGACATAGCGATGTACTTTTGGAAACAAGTATAAAGTACATTTTACGTTTACAAAGAAATAAAAATGGCAGTTTAGGCGAGTTAAATGAGTGGACTACTTGGCTGGCATGCTCAACAGTGGCCCTTATTTTCTAACTTATCACATATAAAGCACTACTTAAAAAAATGAAAAACTATAATAAAATAAGCATTTCAAAAGAAACTAGTGTGTAAACAGGTATACAGTATGTACATACAAAACTGTAAAAATGAATATTGTTTTTATTTAAAACGAAATTGACATGTGTTATCTCTTGCGTGTGTCATTCGGTGCAGCACTGAATCCAGGTTGAGCAGCAGCAGCCTGCTGCTTTGCAGTTTTCTGATCGAAATGTTTCTGCTGAAGCGCTATGGCTAGCTTCAAGCTGAAATCTCTCCTACTGATATTTTCCCTGGTGCATTCCTTGTATAAAATGAAGGAATTGATGGCTGCCAGTCCAGTAGAGATAACAACGGGTATATATAAAAAGATATTGTAGGCTACATTCAAAATAAAAACATGTATTGTAAAAGGCTGTCAAAATGATTGCTTTGGCGGTTCTATGTGGGTGGGATAATAACTTCCTTATTTTTGCGTTCCTGCCTTTGAAACGCTGTCAGGGTATTTAATACATGTGTTTAGGAAAAGTCATAAATGGACAACCGCATAACTTTCAGACACGCAGAGTAATTTAAATTTGAACACCTCAAACCGTCAAAATGACTGCCGTGGTGGTTCTAGTGTTGAATAAACTCAACAGTGTTATTCTTTTAAAATTCTGATTAATGTAGATTATTTTTTAGACTATAAGTTTAATAACAATATGAAAACATTATATATGACAAACATCGCAATTTCAGCAATACTTGCATCAATAAAGAAAACTGATGAGAACGTTGTTATTTTACGTATTACACTGACTGCGAACGTTTAGCCAATTTAATAGGAATCTGATCTTGAAGTACCATCTTCTAACACAAGGAAATGGTCGTATGCATGGTCCATAGTGTGTGCGTGAGTCTACGAATGTTCTCACGCAAACTTCTGTGTTGATAAATCACATACCATCTGTTTGAATGTTTGTATGTACGGTTTTGAAGGGAATACTTGCGCATGCACAAATCTATAACTATAGGCCCTGGATCCAACTTGACAAAGTTCTAAGATCACTTAGCTACTATGAACTGGGTGCGCTTAGATGGGCCGAATGGCCTCCTCTCATTCATATGTTCTTATGGTGTTCCTGAAGCAGAGATTCAATGTTTTCCAAACCATTTTACCAGTCCTTGTTTAAAATGGAGACCCTTAAGCATCAACCATGTCCATCTGCATGTCTGTGACATTCTATAAGATGAACATGACACACGTTAACGCCTCTCTCTCTCTCTCCTCTCACTTTGAGCTCTGAGCTGATCCGCTCTGCCTTTATAGTAGTAAGCTTTGTGTTTGTGATGTTAACGCCTCTCTCTATCTCTCTCTCTCTCTCGCTCTCTCTCTCAGCTCTGAGCTGATCCGCTCTGCTTTTATAATAGTAAGCTCTGTGTTTGTGATGTTAACGCCTTTCTCTATCTCTCTCTCTCTCTCGCTCTCTCTCTCTCAGCTCTGAGCTGATCCGCTCTGCCTTTATAATAGTATGTTTTGTGTTTGTGATGTTAACGCCTCTCTCTATCTCTCTCTCTCCCAGCTCTGAGCCGATCCGCCCTGCCATTCGGTCTGATGCGACGGGAGCTGGCCTGCGAGGGCTATCCCATTGAGCTGCGCTGCCCAGGAAGTGATGTCATTATGATCGAGAACGCCAACTATGGCCGCACGGATGACAAGATCTGCGATGCGGACCCCTTCCAGATGGAGAATGTGCAGTGCTACCTGCCAGACGCATTCAAGATCATGTCTCAGAGGTAGGAGAGGCTGTTCTTATACTAAAGCTAGGCATTGGTTGGAAATAGCCAGGTCTGCTGTAAGTTACAGTGGCTACTCTTTTAACAAATGGGTACAAAATGCATAGCAGAAGGGCCACTAGAATCAGCACGTTCCTGCATTTTAAATTGAGATTCATACTTATGTAGAATATAAAATCCATATTCTGCATGTGATCAGCCTATTACAAAGTATGATTATGCCACATGTTCCAGGTGGTACATTCCAGTAGTATGTATAATACAAGTATGTAGCATACTGGTAGAATTCTCCCAGACGTGAGAGAGGTTTGTTGACCTTCTCTTGTTTAGACTGGATTTCTGACGATACACTATGTGCTAATGACTGATTCTCAGCATCGGCATACGATCAAAGTTGCATGTAAACGGGATTCTAAAGGAATGGCTTCCATATCATGCAAACACAAGGTATAGAATACATGTTCCACCTATTCAGCTTATTGCAGTATGCAGAACTAAGTGAGTGTAAACATACTGATTATGTCTGTATTTATGTTGCAGTGGGGCATTGCAGGGGACCAGTTTAACGGTGGTAGCTGTACTTTGCAGAAGATGTGTGATAGCTTTTAAAATCAGGATGTGAAGACAAAAACAGAAAACAATAAACAAAGTGGATCTAAAAATTAATATATTAGTAAGTGTAAAATAACTGGTATTTCACATTCGTTTCTTTTTTAAACAGCTCACTCCCTTCAGAAACCTAGACTATTTAGTCCTGCAAAAACTCCGGGGTAAATTCTCTTTTTGAAAAACCTGAGAGCTCCTCTTTCTTCTGATCTAGCCAGCCGAATGGTAGCGGCTACAATCAATATGTTGTCTGTCTCGGACTAGTTGTGAACTCAACAGTAGCAAAAATACACCCAATAGTTCAATATACAGCAATATGTGTGTGAGTGGGTGAGTGTGTGTATATAATCCATTGCTTCAAACACTTATCTTAAAAGGCCTAAGCCAGTGGAGGGCTTGCTTAATGTTAGTTGTTGGATTGTATTCCACCCAATGAAATGCATCTATATATACACGTTTTAAAGTAGCTAATAACAAAAAAAAAAGCCAAGAATCGACATCCATTCACTATATAGGTCTCAATGTGCCGTTTTGAAATAAACACGTCACAGTAAACATGGGGTTTCATCAAACACACGGAAAGCTGTTCACATCACTTGTTTTCAGGAAGTCTTGCATAAAACACTACTGAGAAAGTGAAACAGTAAGAGACTTCCTGAGCATAAGGCATGGAAACTGAGCTATCTTTAACCTTGTATAGTGCCAGATTAACAGCTTGTTTCACAGACCACAATTATCACTAATCTAGGGTTTCCTAATGTAACTCTAGGTAAAGTGCTAATCTGGGTCTGTGAAACAAATGTTAATGTTTTTAATTGAAAATCCATGTTTGCTATAAACTGTACAATTGAGACATTTGTAGAACACAAGAGCTCATACATAAGATGTGTGGACTTTTTTGGTTAGTAACAACCATATTAATGGATACATTTTATATTGTAACATTATGTAGACTTTTGGAACAGTAGGGTGTAGGTCATGGTGGTCGTTTCGTTAAAAAAGACATCTCTGTCTGTATTTGAAGCACATTATTCATATAGATTGTAAAACACTTATGGCTGAACTGGTACACTGTTTTAGAGATTTACTGAATAAACAAAACTGGGAAGCTGCCATTTATTTCAATACATCAAATGTGTTTGCCTAGTGATGTGTTACTGGGAAGAATCAAGACAAACAGAAGACAGATGGAAGAGCAAGGGTTTAGTGAACAAACTGATGAATTCTGAGGCTGTTTGTCTCTTAATGTCTCCAGAGTTTGAGCAATGGTGTACAGCACAGTTTGCATTGTTAACCAGGCCTGACACTTTCTGGGACCAAATTTATCAACAGTGATTGCAGCTAACAAAACCATTTCATAACTCTTATGGGTCGTGTGCTTCCATTCGTCAGAGAAGTCTCATATATCCAGTTTTTAACTGCTTTTTAACTTAATGTTAAAGTAAACTTGTTTTTGTATATTAAAACATGACAGATGGTACTATACTTGGTTAAAGAAATCTCTGTTTGCAAACCATGCTTTCAGATAGTGTTGCACTTGCTTAGTCATTTCACCTGAAGGGTGAAATTGTCCCCACTCCTTCACTGGCTTCTTTCCTGCTATTAACTAACCAGCTGTTTCCACTATTGACTGGCATGCTTTCAGACAGAAACATGCTTTGACCAAGAAAACACTATAACACGTGTTTCTTTCAAAACTGCACGTTTGAGACCTTTGTAGTTAACGTAAGTGCAACATGGCTAAGATCTCTGGAATTATATTGTTGGCTATGATTACTTTAAATAATATTAAGAGATATATTGTATCACAAGTGAAATATATTTGCCATTCACAAACAAACAGAACAAAAGATAGCTCTCAGGAGACATTTCAAAAGTTATGTTGAGATCACCATTTTCTCTGATTCCCAACATTTCAAAGCATGTTGTCAGTTTTAAGCATCATATAACGGTTTGTTACGTTGAAATGACAAGATAAACCAGGTTCAGAAGAAACAGCTGGAAATGCATTGGAGATAGACTTAGAGGAGATGGTAGGAGACACTTCTTCACACAGAGAGTGGTGAGGGTATAGAATGGGCTGCCTAGTCATGCTGTTAAGGTAGAATCACTGGGATCACTTTGAGAACAATCAGCTACTAGGACCCAGGCGAGCATAGATGGGCCTCTTGTTTGTACATGTTCCTATAATAAATGTAATGACCTCAGTGACACACAGTACATTTAAAATCCTGTTATCCTGTGGTGAAACAATATAGAAACATTTCACAAAGAGCTGATTAACATTAAAATTCGCTGATTCGGTTGAAGTCAAACTCACTTTTTTATTAAAAAGCAGGACCTTAAAACAAGACCAAAGCACATATCATGTAATAGCTACAGTATAACTAGACTGATCTCAGATCTGCTTGGAAACTGTGATCTCATTGTACACTGCACCCGTCCTCTGGAGGACCAAGGCCAGCCTTGTAGGTGTCTGCGACCAAGCACCTGCACAGCAGGCTCTGCTGTAGCACTGAGGAGCAACAGTCTTTGTCAGTTTTACTTCTCTAACCCAAGGGAGCTCCAGAGCCAATGCAATGCTCCCTCCGCAATCACCAACAAAGACTGCGCTCCCCTGACTGTGAGACTCACCCTGCACACCACGTGGTCATGCTTTTACCAGGTGAGCCATGCTTAGTTATTCCAATGCAATGCGTGAGGAGTGAGGTGATGGACAGTGGGAGCAGCCTGTTCCTACCCCCGCACTACAGATTACAGCATGCCACCTGTCCCGACGGTGCCGCAGGCAGCAAAGGGGAATCTTGTGAAAACTCATCCAGCAGCACTCCATTACTGCTGCCGCCAAGTGGCAGGAGAAAATTAAAACATTCATTAAAATAACATTAGGGGCCTTCAAGTAAATGCCTTTGGAAGACAAAATCCTAAAGGATTTGATTGATTTTTTTATTTTGTTTTTATTTTGTTTTAAAAACACAGTTTCGTTACAATGTGAAGTGACATGTAGATTTTAGGATAATATCTTTATTATCGGTGTCGCCTATGTTCCTAATGTACAGTATAATTTCAGGACGTGCCCGAGTGTATTTGCAGCGTAACATTAGCCTGCATGTAATAATGATGAATGATGAATGGGAAGAATAATTAATAGGTTGGATAATATTGGGTGAAGGCCAAACAAATACATAAATAATAATAATAGTAATAATGAATATATTTTTGTTTGTCTATTGTTTTTATTTGCATTCAGTCGTGTATTATTTACAGTACAGGCGGCTACACTGCTGCTGATTGTGAGGATCTTCTACCTACACTTACATGTCAGATGAAAACACTTTTTTTTTAAAAAGCCATAGTTTTATGCTCAAGCCACAACATTCAGTATTAATGAAAATGTATGATTGGTTGCTGTCAGATTACACTGTATGAAACGAATGTGTCCTGGTATAAATGGCACATCGCACCAACTTAAATTGTGCTGCGAATTGTGAGTGAAGATTCTGCGTCACTGCGGTCGAAACATGCAGATCCCACTGTAATCTGCTAAGAAATAAATAATAAAAGAATAATAATAATATGCAAATATCTGATATTAAAGTCAAGGCTGGGAATGGGGGTCCCCATTGCTTCCCTTTATACATCTATATGGCGTGTGATCACCACAAACACTATTACAGGCTTGGCATTGATTATACGTGATGTACATGAGTGGCTCATTGAGTACCTGTATATACATGCCTATATACACATACCTTATTCCTTAATGATCTGAAGCAGTCTCTCTCTCTCTCTCTCTCTCTCTCTCTCTCTCTCTCTCTCTCTCTACTGTTTAGTATCTTTGTGAGATCTGAGCCCTATTTGAGTTTGGTACTGTATGTCTTGTATAGTAAAGAGGAGACTGGTCTTCTCCAGATCGGAGTCCCCCCAGGTTTGGCAGGCCTATTTTAAGCACAGTGACTAGCAGCAGAAGGCTATCTGGTTGGCACTAATTGCTCCTGTTGGGTTTGCAGGGTTGGCACAGTAGGGGAGGGTGGGGGATCCTGCCAAGAGATGCCCGCTGGGGTCTGCGGTGATGTCATCAGCCCCCCCAGACGAGCCTGTTTGTGCAGTGCCAGGGGACTGAGGTATTTCAGTTAATCTCTCAAAGAGGGTGTATAGGTCACTTATATAGATAGATAGATAGATAGATAGATAGATAGATACAATATGCTACCTCTATACATCAAGATAGTCTCATTACCTGACCATATATTGAAAAGTTCATTTGGGATACATTATATTTATGGTGCATTGTGCTTATAAAAACAGAACCCTTTGCAGACCACAGCATTACCAGCAAAGAAAACACAATGGATTTTGAACACATTTTGTACAATGGTCTTGGTGTCTGTCCGGTAAAGATATGGTACTATGGCACTAAAATTGATGTATTTAGAAGCTATGTATTTAGAACTCCACTAGCTGTTCTACATACAGTAAAAGGCTTGGTCCAATGGTGTGCTACCAATATGTAAGGAGAAGCATCCATGTAAAGATTCCCCTCAGTTTGTGTTATATTAAGCAGGTGCTGTCTGTAAATAGTATTGTAAACACATAAATTATGTTGATTCTTGTTTGAGAGCAGAGTTACAGTTATAGTCGGCAATGCTGGTCCTGGCTGCTCCAGCTGAATGGAATGGTTATAGGTACTACGCCGTGTGTAGGGTGTCTGATTTATTATAATAATGAACTCTTTATAAATCACAAAAGAACAAATCTTGAGCTGTGAAACTTCTGTTTATTAAGAGAACAACGCTTGAGCTCTGGAACTTCTATTTATTAAAAGAACAATTCTGGAGCTCTGGAATTTCTATTTATTAAAAGAACAACGCTTGAGCTGTGAAACTTCTATTTATTAAAAGAACAATTCTGGAGCTCTGGAATTTCTATTTATTAAGAGAACAACGCTTGAGCTCTGGAATTTCTATTTATTAAGAGAACAACGCTTGAGCTCTGGAACTTCTATTGATTACTTTCGAAGTGTTGACAGGATGGGATCTCTACACAAGATAAGAAGCACATCCTTAACAGAACACACTTTTCTCATGTCAGATATACTATTTCTACATTTGCAGTTTCACACCGAACTATATTAACATGTACACCACATCAGAATGTCCTGGGTGCTTGCTGTATTTGTTCATTAACCAGGCAGCAGCAGTGTTGAGCAGTTTGTTTGTAGTCTGTTTGTTAACATTCCCCACTGGTGGTTTCAGCCGTAGAGACACTAGCTTCCTCTCCCTTGAAACCTGCTTTCCAAAACACGAGTAAGGGAACCAAACAGGTACACCTCTGCTGCTACTGTATACACCTCAAAAAGGAGTGCTAACCAAGCCTTTCAAATCAATTCTAACCACTCAGGGGGAGCGGGAATGAACTGGGACACATTTACTTATTATATCAGCATAAAATTATTATATTCTATTATATTTTTCCTATTATTATTATATTCATTTTTATAAATCGTGTATTTGAAATCAATCACCACTGTAAAACTCCTCTAAAAGTTTACCACAGTAACTCTGCAAACCCACCCCACCCCACCCCACCACCATGCTTTTCCATTGGTTATACCATGCATTTATCATAATTTACCAGGATGCAGGTCTGCTGGTTATTACTAGGGGAAACGAAAGGAACACAGGAGGTAGGGCTTTTTCTTGAAGAGCTCCTATATTATGGAATGCTCTGCCTTTGTTTGTCAGGGAAGCTGGGACTGTTACAATTTTCAAGTCAAGACTAAAAACGCACTTTTATAAAATAGCTTTCTATCTTAGTGGGTTTTAATGTAGCTTTAAAATTGCTGCTTTTGTATTATGTGTATACTGTTATTTAAATCTGTTATTTAAATGGTCTGATTGTGACAGTTGCATGTGTGACATGCTATACAAATGTACTGTGGTTTGTTCTTTTCTTCTGCTATGTACTGTATAGTGCATTGCAATACTTTTGTATAAAAAGCACTATATAAATTCAATAAATAAATAAATAAACCACAGATAGGTGGTTGATGCAATCTAGATGGCTTCCCAGATGCTGTTAAATGCTCTAACAATCTGTGGCTTATACCCACAGGTCAACCAACCTGTAGGTCCACAGGTTTGTATCGGCCATGCCTGTCTATTACAACCCTGAAGTGAAGAAGTCATAATGACTTGTTTAATAGCAGCTGTCTGTATATATAAAATAAGCTCATTTTTATTATAGTAAATCACAATGTTTTTTTGTAACATGGATATATATGGTTATAAAATCAATTTTTTTGTCCCAGTGGTGGGTGGTATTTCTCGATTTTAGTTTCAATTTCTTGTTTTGCACTGCAAAAAAAAATGAACTTGACGAAAAAAGAAACTCAAATCAAGAAATAGTGTCTGCCACAAGGCAAAATATCAAGGTTATATGTTTAAAAAATGATATATATATATATATATATATATATATATATATATATATATATATATATATATATATATATATATATTATTATTATTATTATTATTATTGTATTGATCTTCAGTGCAGCAATAGTTATGTCCACATGCAAAATCCATTTTGTGGCTTGTCACACGCTTGTTCACTGTTGTCTGTATTTTAACAAAAAAAAACAGCATCTCCTGCATGCTACTTTAACGTCTTTGGTACAGTAGCCAAATATGACTAAATCAAACTAGTCATGAGCCATACATGCATCAAGAGCCATCCGCTGGACAGCCCTGGGTTATAAGTATATTAAACCCAGAATAAGCCAACCCATAACTATACTAAAACCCCCAAAGTTAAGTCAAGTATGCTCTCATCTCCATGCACTGCAAAATTAAGGCCTGTTTCAAATAGTCCCGATTAATTGATTTTCCCTGAGGATTGCTTGCAGACTAGAGCCAGGAAATTCAATACACGTGTTAGCAACAAACAAAAAAAGAAACCGTGCTCCAGGCTGTCAATAGAAACTACGTCTTTCTTATATTCTCAGTCTCTGTCTCCATTCTGACAGCGAAGATATAAAAAGCACACAAAGGAAGGCACAGTGGAAAAAGGTCCTCCCAGCTTCGGTGCTTTATGTGACACAACAGAGGGAGGCGAGCAGAAAATGTGATTGACAAACGGCTGGAAGAATCCAATTAAGAGGCTTTTTTTAAGGCTAGACTTTGATTATGTGGTGATATTCATAACTTTGTAAAAGCAGCTTCTTTTATTGTGCTTTTTGTTTCCTCTCCACTTTTGTTTAGCCCTGACCCTGCTGACGACATATTCAGTTTTTAGTCAGACTGTTCAGATCTCAGAAAGATAAAGTAAATGGCAGGCCTGGTCAGTGCTGTTTCTTCTTGGAATATGATCTGCTCAGATGCACTTCAGTAATTTTAACTAATATATATATATATATATATATATATACACTACCGTTCAAAAGTTTGGGGTCACTTAGAAATTTCCTTGTTTTCCATGAAAACATACATGAAATGAGTTTGAATAGGAAATATAGCAAAATGAATAGGAAATATAGTCATTGACAAGGTTAGAAATAATGATTTTTAATTGAAATAATAATTGTGTCCTTCAAACTCTGCTTTCGTCAAAGAATCCTCCATTTGCAGCAATTACAGCCTTGCAGACCTTTGGCATTCTAGTTGTCAATTTGTTGAGGTAATCTGAAAAGATTTCACCCCATGCTTCCTGAAGCACCTCCCACAAGTTGGATTGGCTTGATGGGCACTTTTTACGTACCATACGGTCAAGCTGCTCCCACAACAGCTCAATAGGGTTGAGATCCGGTGACTGTGCTGGCCACTCCATTATAGACAGAATACCAGCTGACTGCTTCTTCCCTAAATAGTTCTTGCATAGTTTGGAGCTGTGCTTTGGGTCATTGTCCTGTTGTAGGAGGAAATTGGCTCCAATCAAGCGCCGTCCACAGGGTATGGCATGGCGTTGCAAAATGGAGTGATAGCCTTACTTCTTCAAGATCCCTTTTACCCTGTACAAATCTCCCACTTTACCACCACCAAAGCACCCCCAGACCATCACATTGTCTCCACCATGCTTGACAGATGGCGTCAAGCACTCCTCCAGCATCTTTTCATTTGGTCTGCGTCTCACGAATGTTCTTCTTTGTGATCCGAACACCTCAACTTAGATTCGTCTGTCCATAACACTTTTTTCCAATCTTCCTCTGTCCAGTGTCTGTGTTCTTTTGCCCATCTTAATCTTTTCTTTTTATTGGCCAGTCTGAGATATGGCTTTTTCTTTGCAACTCTGCCTAGAAGGCCAGCATCCCGGAGTCGCCTCTTCACTGTTGACGTTGAGACTGGTGTTTTGCGGGTACTATTTAATGAAGCTGCCAGTTGAGGACCTGTGAGGCGTCTGTTTCTCAAACTAGACACTCTAATGTATTTGTCCTCTTGCTCAGTTGTGCACCGGGGCCTCCCACTCCTCTTTCTATTCTGGTTAGAGCCAGTTTGCGCTGTTCTGTGAAGGGAGTAGTACACAGCGTTGTACGAGATCTTCAGTTTCTTGGCAATTTCTCGCATGGAATAGCCTTCATTTCTCAGAACAAGAATAGACTGATGAGTTTCAGAAGAAAGTTCTTTGTTACTGGCCATTTTGAGCCTGTAATCGAACCCACAATTGCTGATGCTCCAGATACTCATCTAGTCTAAAGAAGTCCAGTTTTATTGCTTCTTTAATCAGCACAACAGTTTTCAGCTGTGCTAACATAATTGCAAAAGGGTTTTCTAATGATCACTTAGCCTTTTAAAATGATAAACTTGGATTAGCAAACACAACGTGCCATTGGAACACAGGACTGATGGTTGCTGATAATGGGCCTCTGTACGCCTATGTAGATATTCCATTACAAATCAGCCGTTTCCAGCTACAATAGTCATTTACAACATTAACAATGTCTACACTGTATTTCTGATCAATTTGATGTTATTTTAATGGACAAAAAATTTGCTTTTCTTTCAAAAACAAGGAAATTTCTAAGTGACCCCAAACTTTTGAACGGTAGTGTATATTGTAGCGTGCACGGGGGAAGGCAGCAGTAGGGCTGGTAGGTGACGTAATCACACACAGAAGACATAAGCCCGATATACGCTCTTTGCAAAGGAGCTGGCTCTTTTGTACAGCGGTATCAGCACTATGCTTTAGTGCGAGAGGTCCCGGGTTCGCGCCCGCCCTCCGCCTGTGTGTGGATTGCCTCGCCCTGTGTGATGCGCCTGCCTGCGGGCGAACCAAGATCGCTACATTGGTGTCAGAAGTGGACGCAGTACCCCGGTACGCACTCGTCGGACTGTAGCCTGGTTAGCAAGTCTGGGGTGGACTTGAGGCTGGCAGGGGAGAGTGTAGTGTGCACGGGGGAAGGCAGCAGTAGGGCTGGTAGGTGACGTAATCACACACAGAAGACAGAGGCCCGATATACGCTCGTTGCAAAGGAGCCAGCTCTTTTGTACAGCGGTATCAGCACTATGCTTTAGTACGAGAGGCCCTCCGCCTTATGTGGATTTTGCCTCGCTCTGTGTGATGTGCCTGCCTGCGGGAACCAAGATCTCTACAATATATATATATATACAGTACTGTGCAAAAGTTTTAGGCAGGTGTGAAAAAATGCTGTAAAGTAAGAATGCTTTCAAAAATAGGCATGTTAATAGATTATATTTATCAATTAACTAAATGCAAAGTGAGTGAACAGAAGAAAAATCTAAATCAAATCCATATTTGGTGTGACCACCCTTTGCCTTCAAAACAGCATCAAGCATCAATTCTTCTAGGTACACTTACACACAGTTTTTGAAGGAACTCGGCAGGTAGGTTGGCCCAAACATCTTGGAGAACTAACCACAGTTCTTCTGTGGATTTAGGCAGCCTCAGTTGCTTCTCTCTCTTCATGTAATCCCAGACAGACTCGATGATGTTGAGATCAGGGCTCTGTGGGGGCCATACCATCACTTCCAGGACTCCTTGTTCTTCTTTACGCTGAAGATAGTTCTTAATGACTTTCGCTGTATGTTTGGGGTCGTTGTCATGCTGCAGAATAAATTTGGGGCCAATCAGATGCCTCCCTGATGGTATTGCATGATGGATAAGTATCTGCCTGTAATTCTCAGCATTGAGGAGACCATTAATTCTGACCAAATCCCCAACTCCATTTGCAGAAATGCAGCCCCAAACTTGCAAGGAACCTCAACCATGCTTCACTGTTGCCTGCAGACACTCATTCGTGTACGCTCTCCAGCCCTTCGGCGAACAAACTGCCTTCTGCTACAGCCAAATATTTCAAATTTTGACTCATCAGTCCAGAGCACCTGCTGCCATTTTTCTGCACCCCAGTTCCTGTGTTTTCGTGCATAGTTGAGTTGCTTGGCCTTGTTTCCATGTCGGAGGTATGGCTTTTTGGCCGCAAGTCTTCCATGAAGGCCACTTCTGACCAGACTTCTCCGGACAGTAGATGGGTGTACCAGGGTCCCACTGTTTTCTGCCAGTTCTGAGCTGATGGCACTGCTGGACATCTTCCGATTGCGAAGGGAAGTAAGCATGATGTGTCTTTCATCTGCTGCAGTAAGTTTCCTTGGCCGACCACTGCGTCTACGGTCCTCAACATTGCCCGTTTCTTTGTGCTTCTTCAAAAGAGCTTGGACAGCACATCTGGAAACCCCTGTCTGCCTTGAAATTTCTGCCTGGGAGAGACCTTGCTGATGCAGTATAACTACCTTGTGTCTTGTTGCTGTGCTCAGTCTTGCCATGGTGTATGACTTTTGACAGTAAACTGTCTTCAGCAACCTCACCTTGTTAGCTGAGTTTGGCTGTTCCTCACCCAGTTTTATTCCTCCTACACAGCTGTTTCTGTTTCAGTTAATGATTGTGTTTCAACCTACATATTGAATTGACGATCATTAGCACCTGTTTGGTATAATTGTTTAATCATACACCTGACTATATGCCTACAAAATCCCTGACTTTGTGCAAGTGTACCTAGAAGAATTGATGCTGTTTTGAAGGCAAAGGGTGGTCACACCAAATATGGATTTGATTTAGATTTTTCTTCTGTTCACTCACTTTGCATTTAGTTAATTGATAAATATAATCTATTAACATGTCTATTTTTGAAAGCATTCTTACTTTACAGCATTTTTCACACCTGCCTAAAACTTTTGCACAGTACTGTATATATATATATATATATATATATATATATATATATATATATATATATATATATATATATACATATATTATTAGTTATTTTTAAATACATCCTGATATTCAAAATATGAATTGTACAATGATTATCAATATTGATACCACAACGAATCAATATATTGTATTAGTGTGACCCTAAATACAAGTAAGTGGTCTTTGTACCTTTCTAAGCTTTCTTCCCTAGCTCTTTTTAGGTCAGAATATTTGATGTAGAAACAGCTGCTAATCTCTTTTATAAACCACACAGTGTGAGTGCGTGTGTTTGTTTTTCCTTTTCTTCTGTCTTCAGAGCTGTGAAGCGAGGCCCCCTGCTTGTATCCTTGCCATTAATCAAGGCGCAATCTCTCTGACTAGAGCCCTTTACCCTTGGGGCTGTGTATGTGTGAGTGTGTGTGTGTGCACGTCTGTGTGCTGTAACAATTGCCTCTCCCATTTTCACTGAGGAGATCCAGCAATTTCTTTGCAATTTAGCGACAGTATCAGCTTTTCCATTACTGCCCTCGCTCTCCCTCGTTCGCTCTCCCTTCTCTTCTCTCATCTTTTGTCTACCGCTCCCCCTTCTCCATTTCCTTTCTCTCTTTTGCTTTCCTTTCTACCTTTTACCTATTTCCTTCCTTGCCTTCCTTCTCTCTCCCCTGCTCCTTCATCTCTCCCTTTTTTCATCTTGTGATTTTTTTCCTATCTCTTTTAATTTCTTTCAAATTCTCTCTTGAACCCCTCCCTTTGCCCCCCCGCCCCCTTCCTTTTCTCATCTCCTATATCCAGGGGTTAAATTGCGCAGGATCCCAGATCTGGTAACTTTTTGTCTGACAGACGAGAATTAAACAGTTTTCAAATGTTGAATTATGTGCAGAAAGAAAGAAAGAAAGAAAGAAAGAAAGAAAGAAAGAAAGAAAGAAAGAAAGAAAGAAAAATCATTTTTGGTTGCAAAATGTAACATAAAAAAAAAAGATTTCCTATTCTATTAACTGAATGACAAAAGTGTAAGTTACAATATAGTTTAGAATGCAACGTCTGAGTAAAAAAGATACGAAACACCAAAAGAAACAACAACAAACAGCTTTTAACAACAACGTTTCTCTGTTCATCAGATTAGTCGCCCCCCCCCCACTGGTAGGTATTGTTCAAACGTAAAGATCATGTTAAAGCACGGCTAGACAAAGGTCAGCATGCAGCTACCGACACCAACGATAAGGCAGGAAACCCGCAAGCTGATGATTGAAGCAGATATGGGAGCTGCTGTAAAACAAGGTCAGTACATTAGGCTATCCCTCTTCCTTAATTATAAGATCTGGTACCTTTTTGTTTACAAATTAACCCCTGCCTATATCTATCTTCCTATTTCCCTTCTCTGACCCTCATTCTCATCTCCCTTGCTCCCTCTTCTCTCTGCCTCTCTCCTTACTCCTCTCTTGCTTTTTTCTCATCCCACCTCCCTCCTAGCCTGCTTTAAGCTCTCATCTGTGCTCAGCACCTCAGGCAGATGCTGATACTCAAGGGTGTGTGTGTGTGTGTGTGTGTGTGTGCGTGTGAGAGTTCGTATGTGTGTGTGGAGAGAGAAAGGGGGGAGGTCAGGGCAGGCACTGGGGTGCGATGATTTGATTGAACAGCCAGAGGGGGTGTATAAGAAAGAAAAGCTGTAATAAAAAGAAAGGAAGAAAGAGAATAGATGATCTAGAAAGAAGAAAAAACACATCTCAGGCCTTGGGAAGAACTAATTAGCCAAGTGAAGACAGTCTGGAAGTAAACTGCAGGCAGATACAATGCAGACATGCCAATATAATACTGTGCTAAAGCAACGCAGGCAGATACAGCACAGACATGCCAATATAATACTGTGCTAAAGCAATGCAGGCAGATACAGCACAGACATGTCAATATAATACTGTGCTAAAGCAGCGCAGGCAGATACAGCACAGACATGCCAATATAATACTGTGCTAAAGCAATGCAGGCAGATACAGCACAGACATGTCAATATAATACTGTGCTAAAGCAACGCAGGCAGATACAGCACAGACATGCCAATATAATACTGTGCTAAAGCAACGCAGGCATATACAGCACAGACATGCCAATATAATACTGTGCTGAAGCAACGCAGGCAGATACAGCACAGACATGCCAATATAATACTGTGCTAAAGCAACACAGGCCGATACAGCACAGACATGCCAATATAATACTGTGCTAAAGCAACGCAGGCAGATACAGCACAGGCATGCCGTTGCTAAAGCAACGTAGGCAGATACAGCGCAGACATGTCAATATAACAGATGCCTTGACCAGACTGCACCCAGCTACCTCCAGACCCTCATCTCTCCCTACACCCCCACTCGACCTTTCCGCTCCGCCTGCACTAGAAGACTGGCTCTACCTCCTCTACGCTCCCCTGCCTCCAGCACCCGCTCCTTTTCCACCCTCGCCCCGCAGTGGTGGAATGACCTTCCTACAGATGTCAGGACTGCCCAGTCCCTGGCCACATTCCGGTGCCTCCTCAAGACTCACCTCTTCAGAAAGCACCTGTAGAACTCCTCTGTTCTTCCCCTGGGACACTTATCACCCTTCCTTAAATGCGCTTTACTTGCTCTTATCTGCCCCCTATTTTACTGCATTTAATCCTGTACTTCAGAGTACTGTAATCTGCCAAGTTTTTAATCTGTAGTATTTTGTATTTAATCATATCCTGATGTAACTATCACTGACACTGTTATCTGCTGTATTATTGTATCGTATTTTGTCACACTTATACTTGCTTGAACCAAAGTCATTGTATTTATCTTGCTCTTAATTGTATTATTACTTGTACTGTGGTACTTGAAATGTATTTGCTTATGATTGTAAGTCGCCCTGGATAAGGGTGTCTGCTAAGAAATAAATAATAATAAATAATAATAATAATAATAATAATAATAATAATAATAATAATAATAATAATAATAATACTGTACTGGTTATAGGACAACATACTCTTCCAAAAACAAACAAAAAAAGCACCGACTAAAAGAATTACAGGAAATGCCTGAGATACACTACAAATTACATGGAAGTACTGGGAATTCATTTTAATTTCTTTCAGTTCATTTTTTTTTGTTGAAATTAAATAAACATTACTAAGAGTTACTTAAATTCAGGTTCAAATTGCTAAGTAAAAATTAGAACTGATTGTTTATTATTTAGAGTTACTGTTCTTTAACCAGCACACATTTGCTGGGACAAAAATAGACTTTAAAGACCTCAGAATCATGTTCATGTGTTTTGGAATGAATTCTCTAAGTATTTGAATTATTTCAAGATGTATGTGCGGTGTCTCCCAGTCGTTACCTAGTAAAAGCACAGCTGGTAGGAGTGCAGGAGATCCTGGCTGGTGACCCACAGGGAGCGTTGCATTGGTCAGGGGGTTAGGGAGGAAAATAGGGAGAAAAGGGGTGACGGGCCTGACAGTGGGAACTGAGGTAGCCTGTTGATCTCCAGTCCTCCTAACTAATCCTAACTGTACAGTGCTTTGTGATGTTTGTACATGAAAGGCTATATATAAAATACAAAATAGAATTAGGGGGGACTTGATTGAAGTCTTTAAAGTCCTAGAATCAGTAACATAGAAACCAGGCCTGGGGGCTGCAATGGGTTACCTTGCCATATTGTTCATGCTGAATCACTGGGATAATTTAAGACCTGACTTAACCAAGTTTTTACCAGCAGGAACTGGATGAGCATTGATGGGTGAATGACCCCCTCCCCATTTTGTACATATTCCTATGTTTCTATGCAATGGTTACATTTCCAATTTGCCATTTTTACATTTAAAAATGGTAGTCAAATGATTTCAGTGTTTTTATTTTCTTTCTTGAATCTTTAGGTGCAACAACCGGACACAGTGCGTGGTGGTGGCTGGCTCTGATGTCTTCCCTGACCCCTGCCCGGGTACCTACAAATACCTAGAGATCCAGTATGAGTGCGTTCCTTACAGTGAGTACCACTGCACACTTACCAATCCCAAATAAGAAGATTTTAAACAACCTGCCACCAAACGCTAATGATTTAACTCTTCAACTCTCCATTAGCAGTGCAGAGCTCCGGAGCTTCGCAACATTTTCACAGAAAGAATAGCAAATAAAGATACACCAAAAGAAAACTGAAAGGTTATCAAACGGCCTGTGCTATACCATATCTAATTTGCCACGGCTGTTACATTATTATCTAAATCTGTAGTAAAACTATAAGATGCCATGGTCAAGTCATCTTACCCTATTTGTAGCAACCACAATTGAAAACAAAGACAATAACATTCTCAGCGTTACAATTTGTTACCAGAAATACTAACAGGAGAACAGAAATATCAGACTTCTCTGACACTTTTATGTTAATCAAGAACAGCTAGACTTGAAATAGAAGAAATCAAAAAGGCAAGATCTTATAATTTAAAAAAAAGTTTTGAACCGAAGTTCTGTGCTTTTTAAACCATTTTCTTAATACAGCTTTCTTTTGTAGCAACATAACATAAATGATGTTAATGCATGTCGCTAGCCAATCGTTTGAAGTTTTGCAACTAACTACAAAGAACGCAAGAGACACGATGCTGCTTAAGCAATACAAGGTATCCCTGTGACAGGTATAAAGAACTTCCCTAGCATTGTACATGAACATTATAGCCAGCGATGTGTAGGTTGATGCATGAGCTTTCTGATTGACTGAACAGCTCTCCATTATTTATAATCCACTGTTTCAATCAAATTGACACCACAGTGTTTTACACAAATGTATTTATTCACTCTTCGAATACCCACCCCCCACACACACACACACATTTGATTTCCTCATTTCAGAAAGTCATAAAAGGATGTGACATTTCATCTTGTTACACATTGGTGAAATGTAATATCTGTAAAAAAAAAGAAAGAAACAAAAAAACATGTTAAAGATATAGCACTGGCCAGATTGATAGAACAATTACCCCAAAGTAAGAATTCAGATCGCTGAATTTGTGATGTGAAAATGTTGGAAGGGTATTTGTCTAGTGTTAGCACACAGACCCAGTTCACTGTGCTAACTGTAAAAAGCTACGGCTCCTTTCTCCTCGCGAGGGAGGGTGAAATTCTCTACTTTTTCCCATAGGGGGCGATGATTCAACGTGATTGGAGCTTTTACTACTTCATCTAACCTTACATTCCTTCCTCTTTCCCTCTCCCTTTCTTTCTTTTCTTGTCCATCTCTTCCTCTCTCTACAGCATCTGAATAAGGAGCAGTATTTATATTGAAAGCATTTATTAATAATCGTATGCATCTTGTGTCGGTTAGTGTTGTATGTGTGGGTTGTAATTATGAGGACAAAAACAATTTGCTGGCAAATTCTCATTTGTTTCTTTAGAAAAATGCAGCCCCAAAATCAGACGGTTACCATAATTTTCAATAAACATAGTTTTATTTATTTTAGTTCAGTCGTGTAGAATAGTTATTAAAAATTATTACAGCCTTCATCTGCCTTCTGCACTACACCAAAGAAATTTGCATTTGAAATAGCTTGACAAATATTTCAGTTGAGACTTCTTAGTTTACTTAGCACAGTGTTTATTTAACACTGGTTTAGGTACATCATCTAAACTGTCAGGTTATATATATATATATACAGTACTGTGCAAAAGTTTTAGGCAGGTGTGAAAAAATGCTGTAAAGTAAGAATGCTTTCAAAAATAGACATGTTAATAGATTATATTTATCAATTAACTAAATGCAAAGTGAGTGAACAGAAGAAAAATCTAAATCAAATCCATATTTGGTGTGACCACCCTTTGCCTTCAAAACAGCATCAAGCATCAATTCTTCTAGGTACACTTGCACACAGTTTTGAAGGAACTTCGGCAGGTAGGTTGGCCCAAACATCTTGGAGAACTAACCACAGTTCTTCTGTAGATTTAGGCAGCCTCAGTTGCTTCTCTCTCTTCATGTAATCCCAGACAGACTCGATGATGTTGAGATCAGGGCTCTGTGGGGCCATACCATCACTTCCAGGACTCCTTGTTCTTCTTTACGCTGAAGATAGTTCTTAATGACTTTAAGCTGTATGTTTGGGGTCGTTGTCATGCTGCAGAATAAATTTGGGGCCAATCAGATGCCTCCCTGATGGTATTGCATGATGGATAAGTATCTGCCTGTACTTCTCAGCATTGAGGAGACCATTAATTCTGACCAAATCCCCAACTCCATTTGCAGAAATGCAGCCCCAAACTTGCAAGGAACCTCCACCATGCTTCACTGTTGCCTGCAGACACTCATTAGTGTACCACTCTCCAGCCCTTCGGTGAACAAACTGCCTTCTGCTACAGCCAAATATTTCAAATTTTGACTCATCAGTCCAGAGCACCTGATGCCATTTTCTGCACCCCAGTTCCTGTGTTTTCGTGCATAGTTGAGTCGCTGGCCTTGTTTCCATGTCGGAGGTATGGCTTTTTTGCCGCAAGTCTTCCATGAAGGCCACTTCTGACCAGACTTCTCCGGACAGTAGATGGGTGTACCAGGGTCCCACTGTTTTCTGCCAGTTCTGAGCTGATGGCACTGCTCGACATCTTCCGATTGCGAAGGGAAGTAAGCATGATGTGTCTTTCATCTGCTGCAGTAAGTTTCCTTGGCCGACCACTGTGTCTCGGTCCTCAACGTTGCCCGTTTCTTTGTGCTTCTTCAAAGAGCTTGGACAGCACATCTGGAAACCCCTGTCTGCCTTGAAATTTCTGCCTGGGAGAGACCTTGTTGATGCAGTATAACTACCTTGTGTCTTGTTGCTGTGCTCAGTCTTGCCATGGTGTATGACTTTTGACAGTAAACTGTCTTCAGCAACCTCACCTTGTTAGCTGAGTTTGGCTGTTCCTCACCCAGTTTTATTCCTCCTACACAGCTGTTTCTGTTTCAGTTAATGATTGTGTTTCAACCTACATATTGAATTGATGATCATTAGCACCTGTTTGGTATAATTGTTTAATCATACACCTGACAATATGCCTACAAAATCCCTGACTTTGTGCAAGTGTACCTAGAAGAATTGATGCTGTTTTGAAGGCAAAGTGTTGTCACACCAAATATGGATTTGATTTAGATTTTTCTTCTGTTCACTCACTTTGCATTTAGTTAATTGATAAATATAATCTATTAACATGTCTATTTTTGAAAGCATTCTTACTTTAGAGCATTTTTTTCACACCTGCCTAAAACTTTTGCACAGTACTGTATATATATATATATATATATATATATATATATATATATATATATATATATATATATATATATATATATAGGGCTGTTCCGGTTAACAGATTAATCAGACCGATTTGTCAACTAAAGAGTTGATCGCAGATACTTTTTTTTTTTTTACAATTTGATTGTGCAGAATTTTTTTATACAGAATAAAATCAAACAATAGAAGACTGCATTTTTTCTGCGGCAGTCCAATCATAAGTGAGTGAAGGCGGGACATAAAGAGTTGAAGGAATTCTCTGCCTCGGCTTAAGGTCTTGAGCAAGTTTAACAAATGGGAGAGTCAAAGACCTGCCCCTTGTTACCTCGTTATGCACGTGTCCAATCATGTGTGAGCAGAGGCGGGACATAAACTGTTGACTGTATTCTCTGTTTCAGTTGAAGGTCTTGGGAGTTTAACCAATGGGAAAGTCAAAGATCTGTTTTTCACCTGTCCAATCACTAATGAGCAGAGGCGGGACATAAATATGTGAGGGTAAGCGTATGGATTTAGCACAATATTGCTTATTCACGAGGCAGGAGCCAGGCCTGCGTAAAGGGACTACTAGAATAAAGACTAAGTGCTTGTGACCAGCAACAGAATAGGGGTTTCCCCTTGATAGCTGGGACAATGCATCGATGCATCGAATCGTTGGAATAACCATCACTGGATAAAAGCCGAGAAAACCATTCAATGGCCGAGTGAGACCGATAGGAGCCGAGAGAAGCCGAATACAGATAGCCCCGACACCACATAGATAACACGGACATAAACAAACAAGATGGCTGCTTCTGCATCCAGCGCTCAAAGAATATAACAGACATGTGCAGAGCTTTTTTTAGTTGTTATAGTTATAAAATAATGACTTGGATTGCATTATTGAGGAGTTTGGTGACAAAACGATTGATCAGGAGATGATTTATCGGTATGTACTACTATTAAGAGGTATGTTAAAAATATAGCGAACAAGAGGTGGGGCGGGGCTGGAGATGCAGCACTGAGTGTCCTGTTGATATGCAGTGCCTTTTAAACCTGTTTTACTGTGAAAAAAACACTTTTAAACAGCGCGTCTGAAATAAACTGCGGCGTGTGAAAATAAATTGGACCTGGCGCTCCTGGCAGCTGAATAAATGGACCGCAAAGGGTTAATAGGACCGTTTTTTATTAGGTCCGTCAAAATTTAAATCTACACTCTTATTCCTTGCCTTTCCTTTGGTTCCTTGAAATAATAATAAAAACCTCCCTGCCCACTACGCAGCACGTACATTTTCAGAGTACAAAACCTAGAGAAAAGACTAGAGGTAGGTCGCATTTCAGGATCAGATTTTGCTAGTTAAATTGTTAATTTTAATTTAATTTTAAATAATGCCGTCAGGCGTTTGGAAGTTTTTTACAAAAGAGCAACATGGAAAGGTAAAATGTGCTGTTTGTGGAGTTTTAATGAGCTTCTGCGGAAAACCACCAACCTGCGGGATCATTCAGTAAGACAGCACCTGACAAAACACGACAGCAGGAACACAAGTAAAAACAGAAGGAAGCAACACCTTCAGTAGCAGCTTATTTTGGAAAGAACAAAAGAAATAACAGTAGAGAGTCAAAAGTATTAGTGACACGAAAATTACAAGAGAGACACACAGCTGTGAATTTAGCAGAGGCGATCAATCAGATAAACACAAAAGTAATAGGTGTTGATGACAACGCAGCCAGCGTGTGCAGATCAATGTCTTTGCTTTCGGCAAGCAAGCGTGCTGTTTTACTTTTTGGTTGCGTGGCAAGAGTGAGCTGTGCAGGGCACAATATAAATCTTTGCAAACTAATGCACCGAGGCCACATGGAGAGCCTTGCGATCTATGCAGGGAGAAAAGCGTGCTGGAAAAGAGAATAAAGAAATAGGCACATAAAGAAGGCCCCCAGCTGTAAGAGCCACCTTCGATAAGTTGAGTCAATGACTAGCTTGAAAGCTTTGCTCTCGAAGGGGAGGCGGGCACGGGTGCAAATTAATAAATTTAAGCAGGAGAATGGAAAAAGCAGGGTCCTCTCTGACCAGCAGGAACCTTCCTCTTGGAAGGCGAGGCGATGGAGCGAATGTAAGATTACACTGCTGAGGTAGGACTGCTTGATTTTAACTTTGGGTGATCTGGTACCGTGCTGTGCTTTGAGCTGTGATTTCAATGACCCCCATAATTTCACGCAACTATGAACATTTAAATTGACAATAAACAATATTATAAAAAAAATTGTAATCGAATTATGCCAAGCCTAACTATAACTGAAGCAGCGCTGATTATAATATATATATATATATATATATATATTTTTTTTACAATAGCGACATTTACTTTGCAAATTGAGACAGCTACTTAACATGCTCACTAATGGACTGGCCCAAATAGATTCATGTAAGAGAAATGCAGCAATGTTTATTTAATAAGA
Source organism: Acipenser oxyrinchus oxyrinchus (assembly GCA_030684275.1). Lineage (NCBI taxonomy): Eukaryota > Metazoa > Chordata > Actinopteri > Acipenseriformes > Acipenseridae > Acipenser > Acipenser oxyrinchus. The sequence continues at coordinate 257,758 of CM060284.1, read as the reverse complement.
CCAAGCGAATGATGTGTCTGTAAAGCCATTAAAGATTTACTAGGTCTGAAATTACATTTCTGTAGTGTTTGATGGAGTTGCTTAGATGCCTTACAAAACACAGGATTTCTGTGTGAAGGAAACACAAATGAATGAATGAAGAGTTAAAAGGCGTGTGTTACAAACTCAATGGAGCGTTGAAGGAAACACAAATGAATGAATGAAGAGTTAAAAGCGTGTGTTACAAACTGAATGGAGCGGCGTGTGTTACAAACTGAATGGAGCGGTGAAGGAAACACAAATGAATGAATGAAGAGTTAAAAGACGTGCTACAAACTGAATGGAGCGTTGAAGGAAACACGAATGAATGAAGAGTTAAAAGAGCGTGTGTTACAAACTGAATGGAACGGTGAAGGAAACACAAATGAATGAATGAAGAGTTAAAAGACGTTTGCTACAAACTGAATGGAACGTTGGCTACAGACAATCAAGAGGCAACACTTCAGATCTGCCAATAACAAGATGGAGATGGATAAAGCTGCAGGGCTCTCAGGCCGAGAATGTCCAATGTCTGATTTATTTTCATGCAAGCACTATGAATAATTTTATTGTTATGGCTGTATTTCAACTGTTTGACCTAAATCAATTTTTTCCCTGTGTCAGAGGGTAAAGTAATGACATTAATAGTGTTTGATATTGTTTACATTTTCTATAAATCAGGTATCAATGAGAACACTGCAGCTACTAACTTATGTGAAGGTACTGTCCAGTAATGTGTTACTTTTACATGGTGCCGTCCCTTCAAAACTGCATGTAAAGAAGTGCATTTTTCAGAAATTTAGTCTTCAAATATATATCCCTGATGGTATTGCATGATGGATAAGTATCTGCCTGTACTTCTCAGCATTGAGGAGACCATTAATTCTGACCAAATCCCCAACTCCATTTGCAGAAATGCAGCCCCAAACTTGCAAGGAACTACCACCATGCTTCACTGTTGCCTGCAGACACTCATTCGTGTATCGCTCTCCAGCCCTTGGCGAACAAACTGCCTTCTGCTATAGCCAAATATTTCAAATTTTGACTCATCAGTCCAGAGCACCTGCTGCCATTTTTCTGCACCCCAGTTCCTGTGTTTTCGTGCAGAGTTGAGTCGCTGGCCTTGTTTCCACGTCGGAGGTATGGCTTTTGGCCGCAAGTCTTCCATGAAGGCCACTTCTGACCAGACTTCTCCGGACAGTAGATTGGTGTACCAGGGTCCCACTGTTTTCTGCCAGTTCTGAGCTGATGGCACTGCTGGACATCTTCCGATTGCGAAGGGAAGTAAGCATGATGTGTCTTTCATCTGCTGCAGTAAGTTTCCTTGGCCGACCACTGCGTCTCGGTCCTCAACGTTGCCCGTTTCTTTGTGCTTCTTCAAAAGAGCTTGGACAGCACATCTGGAAACCCCTATCTGCCTTGAAATTTCTGCCTGGGAAAGACCTTGCTGATGCAGTATAACTACCTTGTGTCTTGTTGCTGTGCTCAGTCTTGCCATGGTGTATGACTTTTGACAGTAAACTGTCTTCAGCAACCTCACCTTGTTAGCTGAGTTTGGCTGTTCCTCACCCAGTTTTATTCCTCCTACACAGCTGTTTCTGTTTCAGTTAATGATTGTGTTTCAACCTACATATTGAATTGATGATCATTAGCACCTGTTTGGTATAATTGTTTAATCATACACCTGACTATATGCCTACAAAATCCCTGACTTTGTGCAAGTGTACCTAGAAGAATTGATGCTGTTTTGAAGGCAAATGGTGGTCACACCAAATATGGATTTGATTTAGATTTTTCTTCTGTTCACTCACTTTGCATTTAGTTAATATATATATATAATATTTCCTTTTAAAAAAAAATGTAGACATTGCCAATTATTTTTATTATTTTCTCCCAATTTGGAATGGCCAATTATTTTTAGGCTCAGCTCACCACTACCACCCCTGCGCTGACTCAGGAGCGGAGAAGATGAACACACGCTGTCCTCAGAAGCATGTGCTATCAGCTGACCGTTTTTTTTCACACTGCAGACTCACCATGCAGCCAGCCAAGAGCTACAGCGTCGGAGGACAACGCAGCTCTCGGGCAGCTTACAGGCAAACCCGCAGGCGCCCGGCCAGACTACAGGAGTTGCTGGTGCGCGTTGAGCCGAGGACACCCTGGCCGACCTAACCCCCCCCCCCGGGAGCTAGTCTTCAAATATTGTGTGAATAGTTTGGGCTTAGCAATATGATGTATTTGCTTTGTAGTCTGTCGCAATGAAAAAACTAAAATCCTAACTTTATATGACATAAAATAATAAAATAACTCATGGAAATATATCCACAAGAGTGGAACTCAGTGTGCGTGGCCCAAAAAAATAAATAAAATAAAATAAACCCTACCCCTTCTGCTTCTGCTGTGTGTGAGTGTGTGTTTTTCCACTGCCTTTGCAGTATAAAAAAAAGAAATAAAAAAAAAAGTGCTTCCTCCACTGGGTCTGGTTCTACTAGCCGCACTGTCAAGTAGACTCCATGGATATTTTGACCCACCAACTTTTTTCTTATTTTTTACTGTCTGTAGGCTATGCTCTACTCCACTGTAAGCTACACGCTGCCCCGGTTGTGTGACTGCATGCGGTCCAGACTAGACACCCAGCCCAGTACCCTCTGTGCTTGCGCCCTTGGTGATCTGTGCCCTCGGTGTCTTAGTGCCCCAGACCTTCAGTGCCTCACTGTTTCAGTGCCCTCGGCGCTTGAATGCTTTGTGCCTCGGCTCCCTCAGATCCTCGTACTACCGCTCCCTCAAGCTCAGTTTGGGCGCTTCTAGAGCGAGCCTCCAAGTTCCTCCCGGTTCCCTGGATGGCAGTGCCTGAACACTGCCGCTCTGTTTTAAGAAAGGTACAGGTTTCACCCCCCAAGCCCTTCCCGGTGTTTCCGGATTTTCTGGAGGAGGTACAGTCCTCTTGACACTGACCGGTATCCTCACGGTCTACCTGATTGGCATTTTACAATCCGCGCCCCTCCCTGAACCAGTTACTTCGGAGCTGCACTTGGTCTCAGGCACGCTGCTGCAAATATCAGGCTTCCAAGGGCAAGCCCTGGGTCGAAGCCGGGCAGGCCTTATAGTGGCGTGCAGACAGCTTTGGCTGTCACAGGTCAGGGTCCCGGATACAGACAAGTCTGCCTTGCTGGACATGCCTATCTCCCCTGGCCATACATTCAGGTCAGCAGTGGAGGAGATCCTGCAACGCTCCCACCGAGAACGGGAGGCGTCTCGGCCGGTGGCCTCGATGCTCCCTTCCCGTGCTCCGGTGTGAGAGAGGATGAGACGCTGGCATCCGCCCGTGACACAAGCTGTGACCCGGACGGTTCCGATCCCCACTGCGCTGCATGGCGACCTGAGGCATCGCCTTCAGGCTTCCACTGCAGCTAATAACAGGGGCCGTCTGCAAGGACGGGGCAACGCCGGAAGTGGGGCTCCAGTGCAGTAGCGTTCCGGGAGGCAGTTCCAATGCCGCCCTAAGCAGCCTCCAAAGCAGGTTGGGTGACTGGTTTACCACTATGGACTTAAAGGACGCGTATTTTCACGTCCCTATTCAGCCTGCAAACAGGAAATATCTCTGCTTCACCTTTCAGGGAGGCGTCTTCAAGTTTTCCGTGCTACCATTCGGCCTCTCCTTAGCCCCCCGCATGTTCTCAAAGTGTGTGGATGCCACCCTAGCCCCCTTGGGATCAGGGTGTTGAATTACCTGGATGACTGGTTGATCTGTTCCCAGTCGCAGGAAGGAGCAGTGGCCCACACAGCGATTGTGACTGGGTCTCACCCTTAACGATGCCAAAAGCCAATTAATTCCTGTGCAAAGTACGGTTTACTTGGGTCTGCGGCTGGACTCCCTTATAATGTGAGCCTACCTGTCAAATGACAGAGTGGCCACCATTCACAAATGTCTAGCCCTGTTTCAACAGGGATCGACAGTACAACTGGTGTTGTGTCAGAAATTACTGGGTCTGATGGCCGCAACTTCATCAGCCATCCAGCTGATGCACATACTCCACATGCACCCGATTCAGGTGTGGCTCAATGCCTTCTGGCTACATCCCAAATGCGACAGATACTGTCGTATGCTGGGAAGCCCTGCGCTGGTGGAGCCAAGCCTCTCACCTGCGCAAAGGTGTAAGGATGGGAGTGATCCACAGCCATCAGGTGGTGACGACAGATGCATCCAACTCGGGTGATTGTATTGATTGTATTGAAAAGGACAGGCAGGATTATAACTGCCATGAAAATGATACAAAGTAAATGTAAACAACAAGTACAGTAGTTAATATTTCACAACTATACCAACTGTATCTCAAAGTGATATGAGCTAGGTGTCAGCTCTTAAATTGAATTTGACAGCTGTCTTTCACCATAGACAGTTGTAATGCAGGTTTGATTAACATTCATGTCTGTTTAGAGCCAACACCATCTTGTTCACAGGTACTGCGTATTTACAGCAATACAAAATCAGTCGTGATTAGAATAAAAATTCACTGCCCTGTGCAGATTCTGTAGTTTATATAGGGATCCCGGCAAGCAGGTTTTATGCCTTATATGGTATGCAGCAATGCAGCTCTATAGCATTACTCACTGCTGTGCTATTCATTTTAACACACACTTTACTTTCATTCGTAATAGGTATAAAACAACTGAGTTATGCCACATATGAGATCATTCTCTTTACCCCTCGGGGCCCTACATTCACTCATTTCCTCATAAGGTTAAATCCAGAGAACTAATAACAGGAAATTCTCTTCTCTACTATTCCATAACTCACTGCATTTAATGTTCATTTGAACCCTTCACTGGAGGGTGAAATTGTGAAATTGTTCCCACTCCTTCAACAGCTTCTTTTACTGTCATTAACCAACCAGCTGCTTGAACGGCTGACACGCTTCCATCAGTAACATGCTGAGGTGACTTAGGAAGTGTAAAACTGCATCCACACTGGACACGAGCGACGCGAGCAAATCATTTAGAAGTCACTGCAGTCAAATGGGAATATCCACCCCAGCAGCGAGCGACGTTGCTTTGAGAAAATTCTGCATCGCTAAAATAGAACCTGTTTCTATTTTTTATAGAAACTGACCAATCAGAAGCAAGGTTAACACCCTTGCCACACGTCAAACACATGCCTCAAAACACGTCACGCTTCAAAACAAGTTAATCATGGACGACGAAAAGTTGTCAGTATCCATTATTATATGGCTGTGTGGTCCAGTGGTTAAAGAAAAGGGCTTGTAACCAGGAGGTCCACGGTTCAAATCCCACTTCAACCACTGACTCATTGTGTGACCCTGAGCAAGTCACTTAACCTCCTTGTGCTCTGTCTTTCGGGTGAGACGTAGTTGTAAGTGACTCTGCAGCTGATGCATAGTTCACACACCCTAGTCTCTGTAAGTCGCCTTGGATAAAGGCGTCTGCTAAATAAACAAATAATAAATAAACAAATAATAATAATGTAAATTGAACGACTACAAAGACATCCAGAAGAAAGGCAATGTCTGGATGGCTTGCAGGTGGTGCATTTAGCAGCACTGAGACATTTTCTTTCCGATTATGCAAGTTGCATAAAATTAGGTTTATTATAAGCAAAAATAAACCAGAACATACATACATGCAGTCTACATATCCAGCATTTAAATGAAAAATGTGAATTTTTGCTGGCACAAAAAAGGTCCTGCATTCACACAACTTGTGCCCTAATATTAAGCTATGGCGCTTTTTTTTTTGGTTTGTTTGTTTGTTTTTATCATAAATAACATTTTGTTCACTAAATTGTTCCGTGCCACAAATCTGTGACAAGAAGAAGTTCTTTACATACGCATAAAGAGAAGTTTTGTGGAGATTCACCAAACAAACACAAATATTATCAAGGTCCTCCTATTGTATATGTTGTAAAACAAAGCCAGCAATACGTTTGTATTCTGTGTGACATACCAAGCTCATACATAGTCTAGAAGATTATGTGCCATATTTATGAAGCATTTTCATTTATGAAGCATTCACGTTCACCACGTTTTAAAAGGAAAAACTAAATAAAAGTAAATAATAATACAAAGTAAGGGGTGACCTGCGCATAATAACACGGATTTGAATAATAATAATAATATTAATAATGAAGATGGTGATTATGTGGTGCTTAACAACAACAACAACAACAACGTAAGAAGAAGAAGAAGAAGAAGAAGAATGATGTTGCACTTTAAAATACTTTAAAAAGTTAATAAACAAAAAAGGTCAAAGAAGGAATTTGTAAAGAAACACAATTGAGATTGCAGTAAGTTGTATATATAAATGTATACCAATAAAATAATGTTGTTGAAAATATCAATTAAACTATATTACTATTGTCCAGCTGTCTTCTGACAGCTGGAGATGTTCCGGGCTTCAAATCAGACTAGGACTACAACTGGTACTACGGGAAAAGAAAAAATACTATGACAAGTGTACAATTACTACTAATAATAATGATAACAATAGAACTGTTGGATATATAGGGATGTTCAATAACTCTGATCTATAGAGTTTACAAGTCCAACCTTTATTTTACAACAGAGTTGCTGGAGGTCAGGGTGGTAACCAAACAAGACCTGTTTGTAATGAGACAGCCCATCTCTAGTGTGTCCAATAGGAATGCATGGGTGAGGTCATGTGTTTATTTCCAGTCTTTTGGATCCTTTCCAAGTCACGTCTGGTCTGGATTGACATTCGACAACTTTGCTTGTGTCGCTCGGTCCAGTGTGGAACCAGCTTAAGTGCAACAGATTGTCTGACACTTGGGCATTTGTTTACCCTAATATAGTACCAAACATCTTGAAACAGCAAGTGGAAGTGCACCCCAGGTAAACTGCACAGAGTGATTACAATCACTCCCTCATTCTGCTCAGCTAGCTAGGATTGCAGGAACCTATAAAATAGGGATTGTCCGGATAACAATTTGTTCAGTAAATTTTATTTAAAAAAAGGTGATGTCAATTATCCAGACTTCCTCTCTTCCATCCTTCCTTTTCCATGGCATTTATTTTGTTTGGTTGAGTTTCAAGAAAAATCCAGACCTCCTCAGAATTAGATGAAGAGCAATTCTGACTTGCATGCAGCTCCCAGACATTGAAGATAATAGGGGGTTTGGCAGGAGGTAATTGCAGTGTAAGAGCCATCCCCAGCAGGTGCAAATTATACTAATTTGTATTAACATCTTGCCATTATAATTATTATTTTTTAGTCTCGGGGGGTGGGGGTCCGTTCTTCCCTTGGCATTGTACACCTATAATTTTAATTAAAAGATAAGTATGTGATCATTTGTATTGCTACAGTATGGTTAAGATTGTTAATAAGCAGCACATCTTTGAGTAAGTTGACATAAGTAATGTACTGCAAAGTTGTAAAAAATCGGTTTTATTAACATTTTTGTTTATCTATTTTACAACCATATAACAGTAATGCATTCTGTGTAGGAAGCCTACTATTTTTTAAGTGATATCATATTTTGCAGTTTGGACTTGCTCAAACTATATAAAATTATTTGTCTTACAATAAGATACCTCAACACACATAGTATTAACTTAATATAAATCTTTAACTTAAAATAAATCTTTTGAATAGTCAGTTTTAGAAATGCCGCTCTCCAAAACTTTTACAAATACATCTATAACAAATTATATTGCAAGAATTCCTCAAATGCGTTTCTTATATTTATAAGGGTTTTCCTTACTGAAGCAGAGCATTGAAACATCATATTCAAATGATACATTGCAGTTCCCTTTCTCTGCATCTTTTTTTTGTGGGTTATACCAATAATTTAAGACCTATAAATGTAACAATATATTTATCTCAAGACCATTTGTCATTGGCACATTGGCACGTACCTCCAAAAAGTCATGTGGCTTAGGTTTCTGCACGAGTGAACTGCTGTCTTCATATGTGATACAGTCAGGTTCCTTTGTGTGTGCTGTGCAGGAAAGGATATGCACTGCCACGTTGTCACGTCATTTTTGTCAGTGATGCCACACGCTTTGCGTAATCTTCGGATTTGGTACATCGCCGTATTCTGTGATTCTTCATTTTTAACACCTAGATCGTATGGTCAGACGTATTCTACAGTTAGCCAAGCAACTTGGTACAGGAATCGCTTGGTTTACATGCAGTTTATAAACTCCAAATTCTCTCTCCATCGTGACTATAGGAAGTGTGCGGCCAAAAAATAGTACAGCTAATAAAGGTGGGTAAATTGCCTTCTCCCGCTAAACAGCTGCACAAATTGACTATAAGGTTGCTTTTTTTTTGCATTGAATCAAGTTGGAAAGCCGTTCCATATGTAGTCCTGGCAAGCTTCATTGACCAAAGAGAAGAATAAAAAAAGCATACAACCTTTTCATTAAGTTATTTTTTTTTCCATTTGCAGGTGACCCCAATGATACTGCTTCATAATTTTGTTCCGTATAAAAATACTGAAGCTACTACAACGTCAAAATATATAATAATAATAATAATAATAATAATAATAATAATAATAATAATAATAATAATAATAATAATAATCAACCAATCCCTTTAAAAAGCATAGAATTTTAAAATGATTTGTATCCTTATTTTCATGTTTGGTGATCGGATAGCTTTTTGCTTTAAGTTTAGACTACTCCTTAGCACTAAGATAAGATACAATTCATGTTACACTAGTATTAAGTAGCATCTATCATGGGTACCTACCAAGAACAAAAAAAGTCACGTTTATACCCCAACATTTATTAAATTAGCATAGCGGGTGAATTACCTTCTACTGAGGAATTTGTTGAACTTGTATGGGCTACTAGTATACAGGATCCCAATACAAAAATACAATAACATTTTACTGGCAAAAGCCTTGCCACTGTGGAATTCAAATGCAGCTTATTATTTTTATTATCATTATTATTATTATTATTATTATTATTATAAAACCATTATGCAGTGGGAAATGTGAGCGAGTAGGGTAGCCTATTGTAGATTTACTACCAGTGTTTTGAACATGTACTCTACTAAATATTTTGACTGGATATTTTTTATATCATTAATGTAAAGTGCTGGATTTGAGGATCAGAATTGCTGAACCCTCTGTAGGAAATGTTGATATTTTTGTATTTGTGTAAAATTATGTCTGGGTTTTTGTTTTGTTTCTCTTTGTTTTATTTATTTATTTATTTTTTGGTGGCCAATGAGGCAGGCTGCACTTGCGGTTCTTCAACACAACTTGTAAACCCAGTTTAAGAAAGCTGCACGATTTGCCAAATTGCAACACTGACAGAAACATTTAAATATACCCACCCATATTTTAATATTAATTGCGTTGTTGAATTTTGAAGGAGAATTTCTCTCCCTAAAAGAAAACTACATGTAAACCGGAATTGCCTTAAATGTACCAAAATAACATGCCAAAAAGGTGAGCCTTATTTTTTGTTTTACGTGTAAACCAAGCCAATGAATTTTCACAGTTATCTTGCCGAATGTATTCTTCTTGCTGTTTACAATCACTTTGTATATCATTTTCAGTCATAAAGAATACATTAGATACAATAACTGTGATATTACAGACTCTCTCTATGTTTGTTTTAGTGTGTTTTAGCAGTACTTTTAGGGGAACGGTTACACAAAATTAGACATTTTGTGATTTATTTTATTGACATCTTGAAAAACTGTGTGGAGATGCTTTTTGAAACTCTTCTCTCGTTTCGTTTCTCCATTCTCAGGCTGTCCTCTCTCTCTCTCTCTCTCTCTCTCTCTCTCTCTCTCTCATAGTGCCAATGGAGATTAATAACTAATTAAACCCTTTTTAACAGGCATGGACTGCAGTTCAACAAGCTACATAATGAATCCTGCTCCACTTGGGTGAGGGAAGGGGTGTTAAAGGGCCGGGGAAAAAACAAGAAACAAACAAAAAACAGCCAGACAACTAACACCAACCAAAAAAAAACTGATAAAAAAAGAAAGAAAGGAAGGAAGGAAGGGAATGGAGGAATAGGAAGAAAGAAAATACTAAACCAAGGGAGTCAGACAGATGGTTTAATCTCTTTTTTCTCTTTTTTCCTTGCACCTGTTTTTTCTTTCATTTTGTTTTTTTCTCTTTCTCTCTCTTCTCTCTTTTTTTCCGACGCTTAAATAGAAGTGGACCAAAAAGGTAAACACAATGAACATAAAAACCACAGCCCCCCTCTCCCCTCCTCTCCTCGCCTCTCCTCTCCCCCTAATCCAAGCACCTTGTTTTGTGCTCATGTTAAATGTTTACTCCTAATCCCTCCCTTTTCCCTTGCAATCTCTCCTTATCTTTCTTTTTTCTACCGTTCTCCCCTCTCTCTCTCTCTCTCTCTCTCTCTCTCTCTCTCTCTCTCTCTCTCTCTCTCCCATTTAATGGCTAATAAAGATACCTCCTAAACCACTTCTAGGTCTAGAAATGCCCATTATTTGTAACTATTTCACTCCAAAACAAAGTAAACACAAATTTAAATAAATAAAGCAACCATAACCAGCCAATCAAGATGCAGTTCTCATCTCTACTTCCTTCTTCACTTCCTGTTTCTGTAATTAACCAACATGGGATACATTTGCCTTTTGTAACCGTTTTTTCTAGATTTTCTATTATCAGTTTTTCCAGTGTGTTGTCTGCTCTCTCTTTCTCTATCTCTTGCTCACTCTTCCCCTTTTCCCTTTAGTTTGCTTCCTTCAGACGAGACCGTTTTTTAAAATAATAATTTAAAAAAAAAACAACTCTCTTAACCTCCTCCAACCATTGGGTGCTTCCGTGTGTCTGTTATTGAACCTGCCATTCAACCAGCTCCTTTCTAATACCATGTCTCCATGACAACCAGTTCCAGGTTGCCTGGGCCTACCTCAATCACAACCACCTTTTCCCACCTCTTGTTATTTTGATTGTGTTTCTGGTTTGTTTTATTAAATTAAACCTTACATTTACTTTATAATTTTGTTAGAATTTCCATATTGTTATTGCTCCCTTTTCTTTGAATATTAATAATTATGTGTTTGTTTTTTCTCCCCCCATAGAAAACTGTTATTAATTTCCCCTTTGATTTCCCTTTGATTGTTAACAACCAATCCCTCATGACAAAATGATAAAAAATATATTTGTTACATGTTCTGGGTAAACCCCACACTGAGCAATGATAAGACACCTGGAATATGTCCACAGTGTAATTGGATTTCATAGATTTCATTTTGGACAACACATTTGGTCATATGCTTGGTTTTTACCTAAAACATGTATATATTTTCAAATATGCAATATATTTTAAAATACTGTGTATGTGTATTTATGAGATAGCTAGCTAGAGAGATAGATAGATAGATAGATAGATAGATAGACAGATAGATAGATAGATAGATAGATTATCCTTATAAGAATTTACTTACATTTTTTCTTCATGCAGAATATATTTAAGAATCTAAAAAAAATAAGTGTCAGATTCATGCTTTCCACATGTGAATGAGTTTATCACACAGTTGAAGGCAGCCTATTAACACATGTGTTGTGTTTGCTTGGCAGGCCTTCCTAACAAGTGTGATAAAAGTTATTATCACACACATGACTTGTAAAAACAGAAAGAAAGATTATACTAAAGTACCTCTTCAAATTGCAAAATGTTGACACTATTGTGTGTATATATGTGTGTGTGGTGTATATATATATATATATATATATATATATATATATATATATATATATATATATATATATATATGAAGTGAATGCACTATATATGATTTTGTTCTAAACTCTTTAAATTACTGAATTTGGAATTATCAGTTTAGTGAATCCTTAAACATGTCCACATATATTATATTGTTTTATTTTCAGAGAAGACTGAACTGCCATTCAAATTTTCATTTGATTGCTTTTGTGGACATTTTACTCTTCTTTTAAAGCTACGTTCTCTTCATTTAAACTTTATATATATTGCATATCTGATAACAACATGTTGCCATTGGTTACCATTGTGATGTCATCCGCAACATTTCCGCCTCCTAATAAAACAGTTAATTTGCCTTTTGTCTGTATAATATTCAGTTATTTTTTATATGTTGTTTGAAATACTATGATATGTGATAATTCACCACAAGTAGAGGATCTGAGGTTAGGCCATCCACACTAAGTTATTGGGCCATATTTGAAGTGTTTACATCGGTCTTTAATTAACCCTTATTTGAAAGCCTGTTCATTTTTTACAAAACTAGAACAGCAACCATGTAATATAATCTCTTCAGCACTCTCAACGTGCTTGTTTCTCATTTTGTAACATTAAGATGTGTTTTCTCTTTAAAGAAAATAGGACTTTGAAAATATACACCATTATATTTGAATGTAAAACTATAAGAAACTTATAAGAAAAAAGACAAGCTGACAAAGGTATGCCTTCATCATAAAAAGGTTGCATATTTGACTTTAAAATTCTTGATTGAGTTTTTGAAGTACTAGATTAAGCTGCTGTTATAGCTGACAAATAAAAAGGTCAAACAATTTACCAGGATATCAAAAGATATACACAGTATTTTTAAAATGTTATGTGAGTGTTTGAAACATACTTTTCCAAATCCTTTTCAACAGAATTGTGATGTATTTTATATTTATATATTTGGTTAATAATCATATGTGGAATTAAACTGCACAGTTTACCAAGCATAATTCATAGAAACTCAACGAAAACCTTTCAGCTAAACATCTCTGTTTCCTTGTCAAATAACAGTTCCCACCAATAACGTGTTGAGAGTGTGCAGCAGGAAAACATGCCTTTCCCTCATCTCAGTTTCTACATGTATGAAATCTGTTCGGTTTCGTGCCACATATTACACATGAACCAGATTACTTGAATAACATCACAATTGTGCTGAAAAAGTGCTGAGAATTTGTACATCATGTGAAATCCAGGCTTATTGATTTGGAATTGATTTGAGGTTTTTTTATTCGTTCTTTCCTTTTTTCTTGGTGAGCAGTGCTACAGCCATGACACATGACTCTGACCATGCAGAATGTGAGAAATGTGCATTTCTGTCACTAACTGGCCCTTAATTAGCCATGATTCCCTGCTATTTTAATTAATTGACCGTCTTAGCTTATGCAAATTAAAACTGTATTTTGTTTAATTAATGTATTTATTTATGTATTTTTTCGTTATCTGAACCTTCATTTATAATCATGTTAAATCCACTCAGGGACTATGATTCTGGTTTAAGCAGTGCTGATGTGCTAAATCTCTCCTGTCGGCACTGCCAGATTCCCTGTCGCACTTGCAGAGTGAACAGAGAAAATGTGCCAATTGGCATCAGCTTGGAAGCACCTGTGCTAGCTGTTTTGTGTAAATGGTTAATCTCTCATAACTGATTTCATATACTGTATTATATAAAAGTTGCATCTTCCCGTTTCAGTCACAACTATCTGACCCACTTTACTAGAGGGCTTATAGTTATTTAATAAATTCATAAATTGCTGCTGATTTAAGAGGATAAAACACAACTCCCTAATACAACTTCCCTAAAGGTATTTGTGGATTGTCACATGCAGCATTTTGAACACATTGCAGACTTCAATTCAGCACCGTCCTGGCTTCCCATGGTGGGCCTATGCCCTTATTGGCAGTGTTATGGCAGGTTTATCTATTTTTTCCCCCACAGGTGATAACCTTTACAAGCAAGGTGATGTGTAGAGTACATAGTCACATAGGAGATGCAGCTTTTTAAAGTTTACATTGTCCCCCCTACAGGTGAGGTAATTTCATTGCAAGTCTTACTTGCTTTTGGCTTTCTCTAATTGGGTTCTGAAGTCTTTAATTACTTTTTTAGTTCCAGAGTTTCATATTGGATTTTCCTGACGTTGATTAATGATTACTAAGTAATAATAACTACCTCCCCCCCACAAATGAATTCAGGTTTTGCTTGTTATTGTACTTTGCTGAACATGAGATATTTCCATTCTTCACACCTTCAAACACTGGCGTCTTAAGAGCAGAGACATTTCAATTCACACACAAATTAGGACTTCACATTGACTCATATCTTTTTTGAATTTGCACCTACAATACACATTTAGTTTAAGACTGAGCTGCTAATTCACTCCTTAAAACAAAGGGTGGTCCCTCCAGTCCAGGGCAGGCTTGAGGCATGGAAACTGAACTGCTCCCTCACCACCCTAAGAGAAAGGGTAGTCCAGGGCAGGCTTGAGTTTATGTCTGGAAGCTCACATCGCTTGTGCTCTACTTACTTTCCGCACACATTAACTTTTCATAAACTTTTCAGTCTCAAGTACTGCCAGACAGGTGCTTTCTATGGGTGTTAAACACACACACACTAAATATAGACACTTTATCTCGACTGTTGTTGCACTTATATGATTGGTCAGTTGAAGACTTGTCTCGCAAAGCTTTAGGATTTCCTTCCCATATGTGGTACATTATGCCAGAACTGTCCCACATTACTACAGCCAACATGTTTTTAACTGTATATTCTGGTGTACTTAGTGAGTAAGGAGTCTGTGTGTTGTTAAACAGACAAGAAATTACCCAACCCCAGTAATTCTGCATTTATATATGCCTGAGGAATGATCCGCCCAAGAACATTTTAAACATTTCTTTGAGACGGTACATCAGTGCTGTCCTGGCTGTCAGTGGTGGCCCTACACCTCAGGGCTATTGCAGGGTCATCAAGAACTATTGTCCTAAGTAGATTTTCTATGAACTATTAGTAAGGAAATGTCAAGTGGTTATACAAAGTGGTCAGAATTTGAAAGTCATGGCTGTAACCTGTTTGTATAAAGTCATATAAGTAATAAGAAAAAAAACTGTTAAACAAAAAACTACAGACCAGTTCAGTGATATATGGGGCACTATTAACCGTTGTCTTCATTGTGAAGTAGAACATATTCTCGAAATGAGTTGATCATGGTTTGGCTGTGGCTAGCCATATGAAATCAGGTCTTACATGTTAATATTTCTCAAAGCCACAGTAGGCCATGGTGAAAAAAGTTGGTATGGTTGGTGCTTGGCATGAGTGTGTCATAGCACCAATGTTTATGCAAATGACAGTACAGTTGTCTTTTGTTTTTCTATTTTAGACATCTAGGTCTATTTAAAATAAATGTATGTACTTATTAATTTGAAGAATTCTGTCACTGGTCCCAATTTGGAATGTGCAGATATTTCAAAGACGATTCTATATCTGACACATTGCTGCTGCTTCCAAGGTGTTTCAAAGCACTCAAACTGCAATTCAACAGCAAAGGTACCAGGATGCAGTTCATCTATAGTGTTGTGTTTGCACTATTTGTAATATTCAGTATTAACATAAAAAAACACAAAGAACCAAAATATTCTCAACACAAAGCACAGAGTACAATAAGCTAATAATAGGTCAGAAAACTGAAGCAATTGGTTAGCAACCTTTTTATTGTGCACGATGATTTAGCATTTTCGGGGTTTAACCCGAATTTGAAAATTGTACAAAGTAAAGACATGCCATGGCAACAGCCACTATGCTATACCAAACCTTTTCCCCAAGGTCCACTACCTGCCAAGAGTCAATTCCTCTCCCTGAATAACAGTGAACTGGATCAATTCTATGAACTAAAAGTGCAGATGTGAGAATTATATGAATTTATCCTTTGTTTTGTCTTTTTTCTCTCTTTTTTTCTCGTGATTTCTCCAATCTCCCCTCTTTTTCCCCTACCGTTTCTAGTTTTTGTCTGTCCTGGAACGCTATTGAAAGTACAGGACCCTAGTTCCATGCAAGAAACAGAGCACCAAGCGGGCGCGTGGTGCAAAGACCCTCTGCAAGCAGGCGATCGCTTATACATCATGCCTTGGACCCCGTATCGCACAGACACCCTGAGTGAATATGCCTCTTGGGAAGACTACATCACCGGACGGCCTACTACCACTTATCGGCTTCCCAATCGCGTAGACGGCACTGGGTTTGTGGTTTACGATGGGGCCGTTTTCTACAACAAAGAACGGACTCGCAACATCGTAAAATACGATTTACGGACCCGGATCAAAAGTGGTGAGGCCATAATTGCCAATGCCAATTACCACGACACCTCTCCCTACCGCTGGGGCGGCAAATCTGATATTGACTTGGCAGTGGACGAGAACGGACTCTGGGTGATTTATGCCACCGAATCCAATAACGGACGCCTCGTTGTCAGCCAGGTGAACCCCTACACCCTGCGATTCGAAGGTACTTGGGAGACAGGCTATGATAAACGTTTGGCATCCAATGCTTTCATGGCTTGTGGAGTGTTGTACGTAGTTCGTTCGGTGTATGTTGATGATGACAGCGAAGCAGCGGGGGACTTTATTTCTTATGCCTACAACACTAATTTGAACCGTGAGGAGCCAGTCAATATTGTCTTCCCCAATCCATACCAGTACATTTCGTCCATTGACTACAACCCCAGAGACAATCAGCTGTACGTGTGGAATAACTTCTTTGTGCTTCGTTATCCATTGGAGTTTGGGCCACCCGATCCTACAACAGGTGAGATGTGTTTCTGGTTGTCTTGTAACATTTACTATAAACTGAAACTATCCATTGTTTACTCTTTTGTCAACCCCTTGCTTACTAAATATCATGGTATCCCTGAAAAGATCTTAATAATTTGATGTCCCATTTTTGGGGGGTTAAAATGAAATATGCTACCCCTATTGCTTCTGTAGTGCTAGTAAAAAATAATGCTTGTGGCACTGCATAATATGGGGAGATAAAGTATGGTTTCTCCATCCATTCGGTCCTGCTTACATCACACTTCATTTTTTATTTATATTTAGACAACCGCTTATCCACTACTGATAAAACGTATGACCTGTCTGTCCATAGCCAGTATGTCACATTTACACTAACGATTTTACATGTATAATATCCTATGGTGATTAAACTTGCTAAGGAGATTGTTTAGCACATATTTTCAGAATCCTCGGATAGTTGAAGGAACCTGTGGTCAATCCAAAGAGAGGCAGGTGTAAAGCGCATGGAGATAGCAGAGATTAGAGATTGTGAAAATCTACCATTGTAGCCATCAAAATAATTCCATAAATCTTACCTGTCATGCACTTCCTTAAGCTACATTGATCTCACTTGAAAGACACACATGTTATAGCACACATGTATTTGCATTTTAAAACATGATGTCAGGTATTAACCCAGGTCTTCTGGGTTAAAGCATGTTACTGGCTGCAAAGAATGTCAGTCAATAGGGGAAGCAGTTATTTGGTTATTGACTCTGCAAGGTGATGTCCAATAATCTGGATCAATCATTCTTAATCATAACATATCTGCTTCAGAATCATTAATAAAAACCCTTAAAAATTAGACAATGATTAATCCCAAATGTTAAATGACTGCCTAACAAAAAACATTATAAACTGTTTGATGATCATTCAAGATGCTATTTGATGATATCAGATCATTAATATAAATCATAAACCGTAACATTTGACTGATGCGTAACTCAGTATTGTTTTTAATACTAGTGAATGTGATCTTTTCTGTGGACGTTGCTTTTAAATTTCATTATACTGTCAGTTTCATTTCTTGGGAGTTCTCAAGTGGCCCGCCTGGTAAAGCCTGGGCTGCATGGTGTGCAAGGCGAGTCCTGCGATTAGGGAAGCGCAGGTTCCTGGCTGTGCCAAACTGGTGGTCTTGTCTGGGAAGTGTTTCTGTCACTATCATGACTGTCAGCTCGCTACAGCAACCCCTACTGGTCAGCTAGCACATGGAGGTCCGTAGGGGCTAGTAGATCCCCACCACACTGGGTGTAAAGAGCTTGCTGACTAGCTATAATACTGGAAATAATTACAGAAAATAATTCTGCTTTGAAACACCCTTGGGCTTAGTGTATATCCCTAAATAACTTGCCAGGAAATGTTATTTTGTGTCTTTTGGATTCAGATACGGTATTTGATTATTGAACATCCTCAAACCTTGATTGAATAGCAAAAATAATGTAGTCATGGTTTAAGGATTTGGCTTGGATGGAAGTATGGAATTTGAACATTAGTTGCTTTTAAGGTAGCTCTCCACCTGATGTAGTACGATGGTACTGTAATACATTTCCAGTTTCTATACTGATGTGATACCATTGAGATGAATTATGATACCAGTGGCAGCCTCCCTCATACCATGTGTTTCCACTGGCAGTACGGAACCATTCCCATTTTACCTACTGAATTTCCATTGATAATCATTTGAGGTGGAAACATTATATTGTATTTTGTTTGTCCTGCTCAGGTCCACTGGCCACAACCCAAATCACTACAACAACCTCTGTCAAACTGGTTCCCCCTATTGCCACCAATACAGCCACTTCCACCACCTCTAAACCACTCCCTGTCACCTCCCACCCCATTGGAGCAATCAACCAGATGATCCCGGATCTCCGGCCAATCACAGCCACCATTCCGGTGACACGCCGCCCCTTGCCACCCAATCAGCATGGCTTGGAACAGCAGCTGTGTGAGGAAGTGATGGCCCGGGGTGTGAAGTGGCCCTCCACCCAGCAGGGGGCACTGATCGAGAGACCCTGCCCCAAAGGATCTCGAGGTAGGCGCTTTGTTTGAGTGATTCAGTTAACCTTTGTTACTGTAGTCACTTTCACCTGTAGCTTTACTGTTGAGTTGTTCAGTGTGGAAGTTCTGTATTTATACTTGCTAAAAACTAATCTTTGGTTGACCTATCAAAGAGAAAGGATGCTCTCTTCAGTCTATGGCAGTTTGAGGAATGGAGACTGAACTGCTCTCTCTCCACTCCCTAAGAGAAAGGGTGTTCCCTCCAGTCTAGAGCAGGCTTAAGCCACAGACTGATTTTTCTCTCTCACCTTCTAAGAGAAAGGGTGCTCCTTCTAGTTCTAGGCAGACTATACACATGAGATCTGAACTGCTCACCTCCTAATAGAAAGGGGGTCCCTGCAATGCGGCTAGCAAATGTGGCTAGCAAACCCACATGCATCAAATGTGCAATAATTGTGATGCAGTGCCAAATGCTAAAGGAAGCGAAAATACACATTAACCAAAGAAGCTGTGGCCAACAGTTTAGTATCACCCAATATAATGAACTAATTTTGCTTCATATTGTTGAATGAAACCTACTGAATAATGTTACATTAACATATTGAATCACATAGCGTTTTGTAGTTTTCCATATACTAAATGAAAATCTGACAAAAATTGAAAAATGTGACATTTTGAAATCTAACATGAAATACTGTACTTCTATTATGGCTTCCGGTGGACTTTTGCGGTATCATTTTGTAGTTTCTTTGGTTGCATAAGAGATCTAAATCTAAATAAGTTTTTTGTTATGCACAATCCTAAAATCCTAGGTGATGCAAAACTTTTGGCCTTAGCTGTAGGTTGAAAAGAAGTGTGGAATCAGCACAGAGGCAGATGAGATTAATAGAGCAGGCTTTGGGAGATGGTTGAGAACAGATAATGCTTGTAACCGACCAGGTGCTTGTACGAGGTAATTAGAAAGATGTGTGAAGTGATGAATCACCCAGGAAAGACCTGATAGCAATTCAAAACCTGTGTGGCTTCTTAAACACTTTCTGCTAGTCTGTAAGTGTCTGCCTGTGTGATATCTACCGTTAGTTTCTTATTTTTAAGAGCAAGTAGCTTCAGATGTCAGTTTATTAATACACCAAAATTCTAACCTACCCAGCCACTCCATTTATATGTAGGTTGGGCCTGCAAAGTTGAAAGGCCACTCTGTCCCATGGTTTTAAAGGAATTAGATATTCAGTGCTAGACACTGACTCAGTATCGGAGAAACAGACCCCATCATAAAAAGGCTTCACTGATTGTTTAACATGCAGCACACTGTTTAACATGCAGCACACTGTTTAACATGCAGCACACCTGAAAATGACCTGTACTTGGGAGAAACAGAGTCATGTATTTAGGCCACCTCAGTTTAAAGGCCACCTCATGACTAAGGCCATTTTTTTTACAGTCCCGATTTGTCTATTGACGATAATGGAAAGTCACACTTAACAGTGTTATTCTTCATATGTATTTTTTGTATACAACTGTAAATTGCCCTGGATAAGGGTGTCTGCTAATAAATAAATAAATAAATAAACAAACAAATACATAAATAAATAAATAAATAATAATAATAATAATAATAATAATAATGACACCCCTGTATTCAGTACAAGGCCACCATCTTCAGTCCCAAGCTTATGAAGTCTCTGTTAAAATGACCTTTAGAATAAACCAACATGCTGTGAACTACCAACTTTCTTTATTACAACTCGAATGCAGTATGGATTTATTTTGTAATTGAATCTGTGTAGAGGTGCTTACGCTCTGAGTTCAGGAGCTGCTCTTCAGGTCTAGTTGCCTGCCATAGACATTTGTAACAAAGGGAGCTTTATATTAGTAAATGCCAGCGCATCTAGAGCACTGCTGTGTATTGACAGCAAAACAAGCACTAGTTGGTGCTGGGTCATACATCTCTGAAGACACTTTGATTGGTGTCACCTATGTTACATATACAACAGGCAACTAAAACTAAAGAGCAGCTCCTGAAGTATGATGTAGGCACCTTAAAATACCTACAAAAATATCCAATAAGAACCACTTAGAATAATGTAAAATGAAGCTGAAGCAGTGACAGTGAAGTCTTTAAAAGCCAAGTATGTGCACCAAAAGCACATGTAAAGGGTTGTCTAAAGTGGAATTCAATGAGGGGAACATCCCCATGTCTTTATATATTATAATGATAATCAATAGTGTTAAATTGGAGCCTCCATTTCCTTCTGTGTTGTTTTGTTAAGTGCCTTGCAGCCATCCTGCTGCCAGACTGCTTGTGATGAAAGTTTATCTGTTTTTTTCCATTACCTTTTCAAAATGATTCTTAACAGACTTGAAATCTGAGGGAAAAGAAAGGATTTTGTGAAAGGTCAGGCAATTTGAAAATAATTATGTTGCCAACCAACCAACACAGAATTATATTACAAACACTAAGATTCGAAATGTCTTCTTGCTAGCAGCTTTTAATGGACTGGCAGGCAAATTGTAAATTTTAACCACTGACGTGTGTGATGATAAATAATGTTATTTTTTCACCTCTGACACACCTATGGAAATGGTTTACCAATACCATTAAATTACTAGACGTCTAACTTTGTAGCATTGATTAAACATGCCATTGCCTTCCACAAGAGAACTTGTCATTTTACTTCCCTAATGTGCCTGTGGCAAGGTCTTCATTGGGCAGTTGAACTCTTACGAGATGTCAGTGCCAATGGCTCACCTGAGGATTATTTTACTGGTAACACACATAGTCATAAACTTCCCAGTTGCAAGTTTTCATAATTTGAATAAAGATTTAAATAGAATAATTTAAAGGGGATGCTGTCTGACCACCTGTCTGTCTGTCTCACTTTCTGCTTGTATCTGGAAGAACCCCTTGTCTGTGATAGCATTTTTAAGGATATTGTGTATTTCCTAATGTTATATTTACAGTCATGGAAGAGAGTATATTTGCCACTGATACCTCTATATAACAATTTGCCTATCTAATTACTAACCAGGCCCAACCTTACTTAGCTTCAGACAAGGTCTAATGACTGGAGACCTGAACATGGTGTTCTGATACTCAGGACTGTGTAACTGGCCGTTGCAGTTCCCATAACCCGGTGAAATTGTATGCTGCTGTTTCCTCACATAATTAATGTCCCAGCTTGAAAAGAGACACAGAACATCTGGAAGCTACACGGCCCTCAGCAGAGACTCTTAATCTCTGCTAAAGATTTTCTCACTGTCACCTGCGTGTGTACCACACCCCCTGCCTCTCCTCAATCAATTACTGAGCTCTACTACACAGCCTAATCAACAGGACACCATGCAAAGAATTCTGAAGCGTGAACTCAATGCGTGCTGCAGTTCTTCAGTCTTTTATATTGTACAAAACGTGCTCTTAACCAAGGCTTTAAATGTCTCTTATTTTTATTAGCACGAGCAGCACGGTCACAGGCCCTAAACTTCTGACTGTCACATTGTTGTATTCCTGATGTGTCTCATTAAAATGGCACTTTGTTCAGTTAACATCTTTGTTAAAGCTTTTTACAAACACATCAAATTCTTAATTAAATCTAAAGAGTACGCCAGTGCAGTGACAACACATGGATTTGGACAGGAAATCAGAAATATGCAGCATCTGTGTGTGCTGTCAGTTACAGAAACAGCGCTTTATTAGGACCTGTCTGTCTACCCGATTAGATTTGGCATCACCCTGCTTTGGGGCGTGTTCTCCTGGTATACCCTGGGTCCCTTGAGTAATCTGGAAGACTGAATGCATGACATACTTTACTTACCTTCTCAACTGGCATGATGTTGCGAATCAAGTTCACCCAGCAATGCTGAACCCTGATGGCAAAGGCTACATCAAGAAGATAATGCAGTCATCCACCGCAGCAGAATTGTGCATGAATGGTTTAAAAAGCATGAGACTTCAGGCATCTTCCATGGCCAGCACAATCCCTGAATCTCATTTCATCTGAGGAGGTTTGGAATGAACTTGAAGGATGCATTCATCTTCACAATCCTTTTCCGAGCTACATTTTAATGACTGAATGAATCCCTCAAGACACCTGCCAGCACCTTGTGAAGTTTATGCCATATCTTGTCAAGGCTGTGATTGTGGCCCAACCTGGTATTAGGTACACGTCCCTAAAATAGTGGTCATATAGTGTAGATAATCCCCAGATAAGCCATTGAAGGTACCTTACAACACTTAACAAAAAGATCAAAACAGACCCCACGTAATCAAAGACAGACATTGTGTTTTTATGTAGACCACAATTATGTAACCCTAACCAGTACTTTAAGAGCAGCACAGAAACCAGGACCAGGGGACACAGTTAGAAATTAAGTGGAGATAGACGTAGGACAGAAGGTAAGAGACACTTTATTACTGGGATCCTTAAGACCTGATCCTGCACCTGCTTAGTTAGATCTTTATTAGAACAGTGTGCTACCCCTTTACTGCTTATCGTCCAGGTTACAGATGTAGCTGGTGCACATTTTGATGTGTCTGTTTCTCTCTCTTTAGGGATTGCTGCGTTCCAGTGCATGTCTTCGCCAGTCATGTGGAATCCGAGGGGTCCTGACTTCAGCAACTGTACCTCCCCCTGGGTAAATCAGGTGGCACAGAAGGTAATCCCTCAACTCTTTAAGTCAGGGGTGTCCAATCATGGTCCTGGAGGGCCATTCTACTCCAAGTTTAACAGGATAAATGAACTAGAGTCAATTCACTTTAAAACAAACTCGGATTAGACTCATTTCCTGATTTTCTACATGGTCCCAGACAAATTTAGCAGTCGCTTATTGTAAATTACTTCTTATAATACAAATTCACTTAACATGAATTTCCTGTTAGTGCAAATTAATTTGAAAAAAACAAATCGCTGTAGTTCGAACAGCTGAGTGTAAAGCATTTTGACAAATGTAACTTGCATCCAGATTAGTGCCTCAGTAGTGTATTTTGATGCTGTTTTGAGACTACAGTATGCACTTCGAGTTGCCATAGTGCTTACACAGCATATCATTGCAGACAAAAGAGGTGTTGAAAGCGGTGCATAATGCAACACAACACAGAAAAAGAAAGATGGAGCTGCAGATCTCAACAGTTTCTCAACCATTCTGAAAAAACAGGAGACAGTATACAGGGTTATGAACACCAAACGGGATGCAAGTCATCAGCATTTCCCATTTGCTCAATACCTGATGTCCTTAGTGGTTTAGAAATGTCCTTGATCGGAATGGGACATGGAGATTTCAAGTGCAGTTCATTTTCAATGTATACTTTTTAAAAGTTCACTTCCAACTGTATTTTCAATAAAATGCACAATACGTTTAAATGTATAATACTTTTCAGTGCTACTGTAACTTCAATAAATACTGATAGGATGCATTTGGCTTAGACGCCTGATAACAAGAATTACTGATAAGACATATTTTTTTGCTGGTCCCGTTGAAATTCGTATTTACGAGAATTTACTGTAATTAACTACTTCAGGGTCTGAATGGAGATTTAATTGATTCAATTAAACAATTTAGAAGAGGGTTGGAACAAAGACCAGGAATGGAAAAGCCCACATTGGCCACCCCTGCTTTAAGTCACAACGAAGCGCCCAATTAAATATGCAGTGTCCAACCATAATTTTAAATGCACAATCAGAGTTTCATGATTTTATAATGGGAAAAACAGAAAGTCAATGGGGAGAAGCTCAGAATAAAATAAAATCCTTCCTCATTCCTCACTTAAAGAGTAAGTAGCAGGTTCCGAAAAATATAACGTTATACATCCCCACGTGTTGCTACAAGTGTTTAGATAACGTACCTGTCATATTTATTTTCATTGTTAACATCCTGAAAACTTTTTCCACTTATAACAACAACATGTGGGGACGTGTAACGCTATATTTTTCAGAACTCCGGTACATACTCTTTAAGACCTTTGGATCATGATTAAAATAGGTAACCAACAATTGGGTTAAAATAACAATGTGTTTGTTTATATGCTTACACATTTTTTTCAACAGGAAAGCTTGGTTTAATAACTTCAGTAAACCAGAAGGAGTTCTATTCAACATGCATGTTTATGTAAGCAGAAAGCTAATTCACTGATGTTGATTATCATATTGATTTTGTAACAAAAATGTGTGTGGGGTGGGGTGGGGTGGGGTGGGGTAGGGTGGTTGGGGGGCATTTTAGATTTAGACTGATAATAGATTAAACCACATCAGATTCCTAGTATCCCTGTTGTGGGGGTGAGGGGGGTGGGGGTGGTGGTTTTAGCTTTGCCCAGTGCATATAAATATGTAAAATGTTTTATTCTTTTTTTTTAGATCAAGAGCGGTGAGAACGCAGCAAACATTGCGGGTGAGCTCGCCAACCACACGCGTGACAGAATCCACGCCGGGGACGTCAGCTCCTCTGTGCGACTCATGGAGCAGTTACTGGACATTCTGGATGCTCAGCTTCAAGCTCTACGCCCTGGGAATAAGGAGTCTGCCACCCGCAACTATAACAAGGTACTTCAAACCTAACCTCCAGACATGCTTACCAACTGTAAATGTTGTTCTCACTAACGAGGTTCGGCTTTTTTCATTCATGCACAGTTTGGGAATAAAAAAAGGCTTAATACAGTTATCTCCCTTTATAAGCCATCCCTTTACATGCAGAACCAGAGGGTTGTGGCTTCCACTTGCACTTCCAAGTAGTACAGTTTCATAACTATGGAGCCCAACTAAAGTTTAGAGGGAAAGCACCAGGGATTCATTTGTAAACAAAAAGGTCCGAGATCCTTTAATTAAGGCAGAGGGGTAGCATTGTTATTTCTAGACCTGATGTACTGACCTTGATTTACAGCAGCTCCCACATATACTTCAAGTTCTTATCTTCTTGTGGATCAGGCTATTCATTTATTAATAAATAATTAAACATAAATGTGATGTGTGATGTTTTTATGAATAAATTAATAGCTTAAGTAATGACACAGACAAAATAGATGAAGTGAAAATGAAATGATTAACACAGCAGTTACTACTTTCCGTTCTGCTATTAGGCCTACCTTTAGTTGATATATAGATGTGTTTGAAGTGCGCTATCTAGCCTCAGGTGACTCATGTCATTTTGAAATATGTATTTAGAGACTAAAATTAAATGCATTTTAATTCATCTAAATGTATAAATCCTTCACCTTTTTCCATACACTACATGCGTCATAGAAGTGCAGTATTAGTCGTAAGCCGTAGTCTTTATTAGCAGTGAAATATTGCCACACCTACACAAATGGCAATAATGCAAAAAAAAAAGGTGCATATATTTGGATAAAGGCATCAGCTAAATTAATTATGTGTGTGTGTGTCTGTATATATATATATATATATATATATATATATATATATATATATATATATATATATATATATACGGTACCAGTCAAAAGTTTGAGTACACTTGCTGGAAACTAGGTTTTTTTCATAATTGACAATCTTTTACGTCGTATACGTTTCTGTAAATACTTGAAAATGAAAACACATGTTACAATATGCAAAACAAAACATAAGGAGTATCAAAGCAATGTTCAAGAATATTTAAAATTGTCTCTAAATCTTGGATTCCTCAAAATAGCCACCCTTTGCCTTAATAACAGCCTCACAAACACGAGGCATTCGGTTAACAAGTTTCAGCAGGAAATCACCCGACATGTCTTCCCAGCTCTTCTGCAGCAATTCCCAGAGATGTAGGGCACTTGTGGGTAGCTTTGCTTTGACTCTTCTGTCCAGTTCGTCCCATACAAGTTGTATGGGATTGAGGTCTGGAGACTGGGCAGGCCAGGTCATTAGATTGAGTGGTCCTTCACTTTCCTTCTTAAGCCAGATAGTTCTTGCACAACTTTGAGGTGTGTTTCGGGTCATTATCTTGCTGAAGAATGAAGGACTGCCCAACTAGCCGTAATCCTGATGGAATGGCATGCCTCTGAAGTATGCTATGATAGCCATGCTGGTTGAGCTTGCCATGGACTTGGTAAAGATCACCAACTCTGTCACCAGTAAAGCAACCCCAGACCACGACACTGCCTTCTCCATGCTTGACAGTGGGAACCACACATGCAGAACTCATGCGCTCACCCTCTATGTGTCTTACAAATACTCGGCGGTTGGACCCAAATATTTCAAATTTTGACTTCCACTCCTCAAACGTCCAGTTTCTGTGTTTTTTGGCCCAGGCAAGTCTCTTCCTCTTATTCTGTACGCTTAGCAATGGTTTCTTTACAGCAATTCTTCCAGTTAGGCCAGCTTCACGAAATCTCCTCTGAACAGTTGATGTTGAAACATCTGTACTTCTTGTAGCATTTAGCTGAGCTTGTATTTCAGGGGCAGTTAATCGCCGGTTTCGCAGACTTGTGACTCGAATGAACTTGTTCTCTGATTCTGAGGTCACCCTTGGCCTCCCTGACCTTGTTCGGTCCTCATGAGTGCCAGTTTCTTCAAATCGTTTGATGGTCTTGGCCACAGCAGTTACAGACACTTGCAAAGTTCTTGCGATTTGTCTTAAAGATTGACCTTCATTTCTTAAAGTAATTACAGACTTTTTTCTTTGCTTAACTGAGTGTATTTTGCCATTTTCTTCCCCCTTACATTCAGGAATGTGAAACTTGTGCTTATGCTACCTATATTTATAGTAATCATGGACCCTCACCTGTTAACAATAATTGGTGACAAAAGGTTAATTAGGTAACATGCTAGTTAACTCGGAGAACGTCTAACAAATACACTTTTATACTTAGGCCAGTGTCCTAACACCGTGTTATACACATTTTAGACTTTTAACTGACTTGGACTTCAGACTGAAATCCCCTTGCTTTGGGTGACCATTTCATTGAAATTGACAAGTTTACATTTTCATTTAAAAATAAAATTTTTGAATGCAATTCACTTATGATTATCAGCTTATAAAAGTACACATATCATATAATGAAATATTAAGTGTTTATAGACAAGTTTATACAGTTAAAAGCATAGATAATCATGAAACACCTGGTTTCAAGCAGGTGTACTCAAACTTTTGACGGGTACTGTATATATATATATATATATATATATATATATATATATATATATATATATATATATATATAATATGGGTGCACCAATAATCGGTAGTCTATCGGCATGGCACCGATATAAGGGAAAAAAATACAATCGGCTATCGTCAGTTTTTGTTATTTTAGCCGATATTCTTGCTTGAATTTCTTCCAGCACAGAATTTAATGTTTGGTCAAACGCGCTTGCTAATGACACAAGAACACTGAGACACTCATTTTCCCAGTGCTGTGTAACATGTGACCAAAATGCAGTAAATAGATCTCAAAATAGCGTGTTTTTATCTTTTTTTTAAATATCTGAAGGCAACAATAGTATAGCGAGTTGTGTGACACACTTGATGCTACATTAACGATGAACTGCGAGTAGAATATTATTCTGATGCTTAGAAAAAAAAGTCTGAATCCTAAATAACATTGATAGTTTAAGTTATTATTATTATTATTATTATTATTATTCATAGTTTAGAGTACATGTAGCCTATACATTTACCAGACTAACATTCGCCCTAAGAAATGCTTTGTAGTTGGTTTCAGGCTGACAAAACGGTAATAAATACAGGGGTATTTATTATTCGTAAGAAAATAATATTAACCAGGCAAATTATTGTTCAAATGCAGCATCAATACGCGGTTAGTTACAATCTGCCTCTGCTCCGTCTCTCTCTCTTTGGCAGCTTGGCATCACCTCAGGTCCTCCTCCGTAGCTCACTTGATCAAATCCTTGAACGTAAACAGTTTCGCTGAAAAGCACTTTTTTAAAACCAAGACTACAGCAGCAACGACGACAACAATCTCCCTAACTTCCAAGGAGTTTTGGGCTCTCTAAATGTTAAGTGGGAATTGTATTTTGTCATTTTTGTTTATCTTGCTCTGTTTGTTTATCTTAAACTGCATTGGGTGTGGATGTATTATGCTGCATTTTGAAGCTGGAATTGATTACTGTGCCGTCTTGATTAGTAACAAATTCAAGTTGTAACCGGATATTTTCATGACATCTTTCTTTTTTGATTAAGTGAACAATTAAGTTGGGGTGCATTTTTAAGCAGTGTATGCTTAAAATAAGAATATAAAGAATGTTATTGTAGTTGACAATCGTAGGCTAATTTTTTTTCTATTGTACAGTATAGGTCGGTTACTTTTGGTAAAATGTTATTAAAATGTTATCCACATAGGATATAATCACAATTGGTGTGCACTCACAGTCCTGCTTCATAGACCTCAGTGTTTTGATCCACCTTCTGTAAACATAGCTCAGTCATATTTTCTGAATCTGCTGCTGCAGTTTTGTCACTTTGCACTCGCACCGTGGTCTTCTGCAGGTTTGTACTGCACCGTGGTCTTCTGCAGGTTTGCATTCGCACCGTGGTCTTCTGCAGGTTTGCACTCGCACCGTGGTCTTCTCCAGGTTAGCACTCGCACCGTGGTCTTCTCCAGGTTTGCACTCGCACCGTGGTCTTCTGCAGGTTTGCATTCGCACCGTGGTCTTCTGCAGGTTAGCACTCGCACCGTGGTCTTCTGCAGGTTAGCACTCGCACTGTGGTCTTCTCCAGGTTTGCACTCACACTGTGGTCTTCTGCAGGTTAGCACTCGCACCGTGGTCTTCTCCAGGTTTGCACTCGCACTGTGGTCTTCTCCAGGTTTGCACTCGCACCGTGGTCTTCTGCAGGTTAGCACTCGCACCGTGGTCTTCTCCAGGTTTGTACTCGCACCGTGGTCTTCTGCAGGTTAGCACTCGCACCGCGGTCTTCTCCAGGTTTGTACTCGCACCGTGGTCTTCTCCAGGTTTGCACTCGTACCGTGGTCTTCTCCAGGTTTGCACTCGCACCGTGGTCTTCTGCAGGTTAGCACTCGCACCGTGGTCTTCTCCAGGTTAGCACTCACACCGTGGTCTTCTGCAGGTTTGTACTCGCACCGTGGTCTTCTCCAGGTTAGCACTCACACCGTGGTCTTCTGCAGGTTTGCACTTGCACTGTGGTCTCCAGGTTAGCACTCGCACCGTGGTCTTCTCCATGTTTGCACTCGCATCGTGGTCTTCTCCAGGTTTGCACTCGCACCGTGGTCTTCTCCAGGTTTGCATTTGCACCGTGGTCTTCTCCAGGTTTGTACTCGCACCGTGGTCTTCTCCAGGTTAGCATTTGCACCGTGGTCTTCTCAGGTTTGTACTCGCACCGTGGTCTTCTCCAGGTTAGCACTTCGCACTGTGGTCTTCTCCAGGTTAGCACTTTCGCACCGTGGTCTTCTGCAGGTTAGCACTTCGCACCGTGGTCTTCTCCAGGTTAGCACTTTCGCACCGTGGTCTTCTGCAGGTTAGCACTGCATTCCATGGTTTTCTGCAGGTTTGCATTAGCACCGTGGTTTTCTCCAGGTTTGAACTTCGCAGCTCACCTTCCTACCACCTTCCAGCAATACCCAGCAACAACTTTAACTTCTTGGAAAAATGCTTGTTGTAACAAGAAACACACAGCGAACAGAGAGTCTTCTTCCAAACAGTTGTTTATGCTTGTTTGTTATCAGCCTCCAGGCTAACTCTCTCTTGCAGCAAGTGCTACACGCTCCTTTGTTTACCTTTCGTTTCCAGCCTCTAGAGCCATACCGCTGGTTTATATCTCCCTGGATTCCCACGGTTTCTGTCATGTGATATTTGGCTTTCTGGGATATGCATTCTTTTCCTTGTGCCAATACAGATAAAATGTACTATTATATACACAGACATTTAAATAAAAACACCACCATTTTCAGGAATAAACCATTAAAATCCCCTATTTTAATACATTTATTCCTGAATCTCTACACTGTCTGTCACTATCTATCTGTCTATATATATATATATATATATATATATATATATATATATATATATATATATATGTGTGTGTGTGTGTGTGTGTGTGGGTGTGTGTCTGTGTGTATACAAGGCTGTAGCCAGCTATGAATCATACTAATAATTGTTTATTTAGGGCCTTTTACACGTTGCTTTGCCGCAAAATAAAATGTATTTAATTTCTTGTTGTGTGCATGTAGAACTCAGAAATAAAATCAGAAAACCAGAAACCCTAAATATCCATTCTGGTGTATTTAGGAGCATTTAAAGTAAGTGGGATATTTCAAAGTTTATTTCAGACAGAGTGCGTCATTGAATACTCTGCTAGTTGAGTTGAGGGTTGTGTCGAATTCATTGGGCTGTGGTTTGCAAGGAGCCTCGCAGCTGGCCAGTCAGATTAATAGAAGTCAAATGCATATTCAAGAGTACAAGTCAGAACACAGCCAAATGCCTATCAAACCAACTGGTCAGCAGAAAAAGTTCAAGCTGCAACCCTCATTGGTTATGATGTGCTTACAACCCACGTAGCTAAACTCTCTGGGTCAATTGCAGCGTACCTGTGCTTTAGTCCACATCAAGTGAATACAGCTACCGCTGGTTCAGTTTTGCGCGCGGTGTAGCAGTAGAACTGATTAATCGGATTTGGATACATTTTTTTAGAATTAATCCGCTAGGTACGAACTTGGTTCCTATTGCATCACAAATATGTCAAAATACCAACAACCAAAACCACTGATCCAACAATGACCTGCTAAGGATACACATATATTGGACAGGAGTTAATTGTGCAAACACGTAGGGCCTCATTCTCTAAACGGCAGTAAATGGCCAAAATTACCACGTGGCAGTGGGAAAAAATGAGCCAACAGTAGCTCTATTTACTAAGCTAATTATATGCACAAATAAAGCAAGCTAAATGATTCACACACACTATTATAATATATATATATATATATATATATATATGTATATATATATATATATATATATATATATATACAGTACTATGCAAAAGTTTTAGGCAGGTGTGAAAAAATGCTGTAAAGTAAGAATGCTTTCAAAAATAGACATGTTAATAGATTATATTTATCAATTAACTAAATGCAAAGTGAGTGAACAGAAGAAAAATCTAAATCAAATCCATATTTGGTGTGACCACCCTTTGCCTTCAAAACAGCAATCGATTCTTCTAGGTACACTTGCACAAAGTCAGGGATTTTGTAGGCATATAGTCAGGTGTATGATTAAACAATTATACCAAACAGGTGCTAATGATCATCAATTCAATATGTAGGTTGAAACACAATCATTAACTGAAACAGAAACAGCTGTGTAGGGAGGAATAAAACTGGGTGAGGAACAGCCAAACTCAGCTAACAAGGTGAGGTTGCTGAAGACAGTTTACTGTCAAAAGTCATACACCATGGCAAGACTGAGCACAGCAATAAGACACAAGGTAGTTATGCTGCATCAGCAAGGTCTCTCCCAGGCAGAAATTTCAAGGCAGACAGGGGTTTCCAGATGTGCTGTCCAAGCTCTTTTGAAGAAGCACAAAGAAACGGGCAACGTTGAGGACCGTGAGCGCAGTGGTCGGCCAAGGAAACTTACTGCAGCAGATGAAAGACACATCATGCTTACTTCCCTTCGTAATCGGAAGATGTCCAGCAGTGCCATCAGCTCAGAACTGGCAGAAAACAGTGGGACCCTGGTACACCCATCTACTGTCTGGAGAAGTCTGGTCAGAAGTGGCCTTCATGGAAGACTTGCAGCCAAAAAGCCATACCTCCGATGTGGAAACAAGGCCAAGCGACTCAACTATGCACGAAAACACAGGAACTGGGGTGCAGAAAAATGGCAGCAGGTGCTCTGGACTGATGAGTCAAAATTTGAAATATTTGGCTGTAGCAGAAGGCAGTTTGTTCGCTGAAGGGCTGGAGAGCGGTACGAATGAGTGTCTGCAGGCAACAGTGAAGCATGGTGGAGGTTCCTTGCAAGTTTGGGGCTGCATTTCTGCAAATGGAGTTGGGGATTTGGTCAGAATTAATGGTCTCCTCAATGCTGAGAAGTACAAGCAGATACTTATCCATCATGCAATACCATCAGGGAGGCATCTGATTGGCCCCAAATTTATTCTGCAGCATGACAACGACCCCAAACATACAGCTAAAGTCATTAAGAACTATCTTCAGCGTAAAGAAGAACAAGGAGTCCTGAAAGTGATGGTATGGCCCCACAGAGCCCTGATCTCAACATCATCGAGTCTGTCTGGGATTACATGAAGAGAGAGAAGCAACTGAGGCTGCCTAAATCCACAGAAGAACTGTGGTTAGTTCTCCAAGATGTTTGGGCCAACCTACCTGTTGAGTTCCTTCAAAACTGTGTGCAAGTGTACCTAGAAGAATTGATGCTGTTTTGATGGCAAGGGTGGTCACACCAAATATTGATTTGATGTAGATTTTTCTTCTGTTCACTCACTTTGCATTTTGTTAATTGATAAATATAAACTCTTAACATGTCTATTTTTGAAAGCATTCTTACTTTACAGCATTTTTTCACACTGCCTAAAACTTTTGCACAGTACTGTATATATATATATATATACAGTACTGTGCAAAAGTTTTAGGCAGGTGTGAAAAATGCTGTAAAGTAAGAATGCTTTCAAAAATAGACATGTTAATAGATTATATTTATCAATTAACTAAATGCAAAGTGAGTGAACAGAAGAAAATCTAAATCAAATCCATATTTGGTGTGACCACCTTTGCCTTCAAAACAGCATCAATTCTTCTTGGTACACTTGCACAAAGTCAGGGATTTTGTAGAGCATATAGTCAGGTGTATGATTAAACAATTATACCAAACAGGTGCTAATGATCATCAATTCAATATGTAGGTTGAAACACAATCATTAACTGAAACAGAAACAGCTGTGTAGGAGGAATAAAACTGGGTGAGGAACAGCCAAACTCAGCTAACAAGGTGAGGTTGCTGAAGACAGTTTACTGTCAAAAGTCATACACCATGGCAAGACTGAGCACAGCAACAAGACACAAGGTAGTTATAATGCATCAGCAAGGTCTCTCCCAGGCAGAAATTTCAAGGCAGACAGGGGTTTCCAGATGTGCTGTCCGAGCTCTTTTGAAGAAGCACAAAGAAACGAGGCAACGTTGAGGACCGTGAGACGCAGTGGTCGGCCAAGGAAACTTACTGCAGCAGATGAAAGACACATCATGCTTACTTCCCTTCGCAATCGGAAGATGTCCAGCAGTGCCATCAGCTCAGAACTGGCAGAAAACAGTGGGACCCTGGTACACCCATCTACTGTCCGGAGAAGTCTGGTCAGAAGTGGCCTTCATGGAAGACTTGGGCCAAAAAGCCATACCTCCGGCGTGGAAACAAGGCCAAGCGACTCAACTATGCACGAAAACACAGGAACTGGGGTGCAGAAAAATGGCAGCAGGTGCTCTGGACTGATGAGTCAAATTTTGAAATATTTGGCTGTAGCAGAAGGCAGTTTGTTCGCGAAGGGCTGGAGAGCGTACACAAATGAGTGTCTGCAGGCAACAGTGAAGCATGGTGGAGGTTCCTTGCAAGTTTGGGGCTGCATTTCTGCAAATGGAGTTGGGGATTTGGTCAGAATTAATGGTCTCCTCAATGCTGAGAAGTACAGGCAGATACTTCTCCATCATGCAATACCATCAGGGAGGCATCTGATTGGCCCCAAATTTATTCTGCAGCATGACAACGACCCCAAACATACAGCGAAAGTCATTAAGAACTATCTTCAGCGTAAAGAAGAACAAGGAGTCCTGGAAGTGATGGTATGGCCCCACAGAGCCCTGATCTCAACATCATCGAGTCTGTCTGGGATTGCATGAAGAGAGAGAAGCAACTGAGGCTGCCTAAATCCACAGAAGAACTGTGGTTAGTTCTCCAAGATGTTTGGGCCAACATACCTGCCGAGTTCCTTCAAAAACTGTGTGCAAGTGTACCTAGAAGAATTGATGCTTGATGCTGTTTTGAAGGCAAAAGGTGGTCACACCAAATATGGATTTGATTTAGATTTACCAACAACCAAAACCACTGATCCAACAATGACCTGCTAAGGATACACATATATTGGACAGGAGTTAATTGTGCAAACACGTAGGGCCTCATTCTCTAAACGGCAGTAAATGGCCAAAATTACCACGTGGCAGTGGGAAAAAATGAGCCAACAGTAGCTCTATTTACTAAGCTAATTATATGCACAAATAAAGCAAGCTAAATGATTCACACACACTATTATAATATATATATATATATATATATGAGGAGGACAGAGTGAGGAATCTAAAGTTTACAGACCAGGAGCTAAATGTATTAGCAGAAGAAGTGGTGGGGAATTCTGAAAGGTTTTTTGGTGCTGAATCAGCGAGAACATTAACTTCAATTAAACATTACGGACAAAATAAATGCGCTCCGTAGGAGGAGGGCGGGGGTCTTGTCCCAAATCAGAGCATCCTGCGAGACAGTCAAAGCGGAGAAAGTAATTGTTAATGGAACATTTATGTTTAACTCTGCAAATCAAATAAATTTGTGTTTGTTCAACTTGATCTCCCTCTAATTTATTTTGTAATATTAATCAAAAGTCAGTAAAAGTTCACTATTTACATTTCAAAAGGTGTTTGGCGAAACGTTACTTTTTTAACATTAGATGCCTTTTGATTGCTGTTATTTATGACTGCACCTCAACTAACACTCTGTGTAAATTCATTTATTGGATATTTACATATTTTAAAGCTACACATAGCCTACATAAATATCACAAGTACATGGTGACTATATTAACAAAGCCGAAAATGTTGCATATACACCTGCCTCATAATCTTCATATATCCCGGACTGTCTGAGGATGTACGAGTACATTGTAACATTGGAACTCGTCACCTATTGAAACAAACAAAATGAAACAAACTTTTGCTGGAAACAAGAGTCGTTTAAAATGGTCTGTGTTGGCTGCAAAAAAAGACAAGGTTAATAACAACCTTGAATGACATTTTTTCAAGTTTTTGTAAGCCTTTAAAATGTATGCTGACACATTAATTACAATGAATGTGTAATTCCCAAAGACGATTTTGCTGCTTTTAATCCCAAAATATTAAACACGGGAGAAACGTTAACAGCAAACCTGAAATGGCAAAACCGAAGCTTTTTTTCTGTATAAAAACAGAAATGATTTTTTATGAAGTTTTAAAACCACAGATGCCGTCAAATTATTAGTAAATGATATAATATAATGTATGCCAGTGGAGCCTATCAACCTAAAATAATAATAATAAAAATAATAATAATAATAATAATAATAATAATAATAATAATAATAATAATAATAAGCATAGACATAAACAGCTAGTGTTTCTCCCTGTGTTACATTGTCTATTATTACAAAGGCAGACACACAATTGAAATCAATACCATTCTCCACAAGCGTCTTAATGATATCCTGACCAAGTACTGTTGTGTGGTTAGAGTCAAGATGCAGTGTATGTACTAAGTAAGCAATAAGTTCCTCTGAATTAGCAGTTGTAAAGCTCTGTGGGATGAAAATAATGTACAAAACACAGTTGCCTTGATCATCAGTGTCCTCGTTGTATACAACACAAACAGACTGAGAATCGTTCATTTTGCCATTTAAATATTTTTTGTGTGCTGCATACACTTTAGGGAGATACTGTCGTCTGAGTGTGTCACTGTTAGGCACAGCTCCACAGTTTGGCATTTTTTTCATTAAAAAACTTAATATTTCATTGACCCGTCTTTGTATCGGTATGTTTGCTGCACAAAGGCTTCTTCTAATTCAAATGTGTTGACATTACGTGTTTCTCCACCTTCTGTGTTCTTTTTAAACAATCCTGTGATTGTGACCTGCTTGTTTGGTAATTGTTTAGCCTGAACTTCAAGTTTGATTTTCTTGTTTTTGTACTGCGCTGTCAAGTTACTTGTCAATAGTACATTTTCTTAGATGATCCAAAGATACATTACAGTTGAGCAAAACAGAATCCCACCATTTGCATGCAACATCCCCTTTTCTTAGCTCTGAACGTGATCTTCTGTTGAAATTAATATAGCTTTTTTTGATTTGTCAGCTGTCTGCATTTTTTATGTTAATCATACACTGCAAGCTAATAAATAAACACTATCTAAACAACCATTTTAAACTTATCGCCTCTGACTCGCATGTTACGTCATTGTACAGTATAAGGAATTCACCAATCATGAAGCCGGTATTTGTTTGACCCCGTTGCTGTAGTAACCAATGGTATGGCATTGACGCAGGACCATGCACAGCTTATTTATTATTTTTATTTAGCAGACGCCTTTATCCAAGGCGACTTACAGAGACTAGGGTGTGTGAACTATGCATCAGCTGCAAAGTCACTTACAATTACGTCTCACCTGAAAGATGGAGCACAAGGAGGTTAAGTGACTTGCTCAGGGTCACACAATGAGGCAGTGGCAGAGGTGGGATTTGAACCGGGGACCTCCTGGTTACAATCCTATTTCTTTAACCACTAGACCACACAGCCTCCTATAGCTACAGCTCTCCTACAGCTACTGTAGCGCTGCTTCTACTTGATAAAAGTATGACATGAACAGGGGAGGTGAAGAGTATTGTAAACTAAAATGTATATGTGGCAAAGTGGTTTGCAGTGCGCAGGTGTAGGGGTGATGCAGTGCTCTTTATTGGCTGATAAATAATAATAACTGGCTCTACACACCAATGTGTATTGCTCAGTGTGGCAGGGCAGGGCCCTGGCTGTAAATAATAATATTGTTGTTGTGTGGTGATTTGGTGGTGGTTGGCAGGGATGGGGTTAATTTCCTATCCCTGCCAAAATACATGTGAGAATGTGGCTGGAGCTAATTCAATAATTGATAATTAGGCTCCAGCCACATGGTATAAAAAGAGAAAATCCTTTGTTTGGTGGTGGGGGTTTTAGGGTGAGTGAACAGTGTGTTACTACAGTTGTTTGGTGTGTCAAAGTTCAGTGAAGGCTCTGCCCAGCCTGAACAGTTTTGTTTAAACTTTTGTTTTGGCGCAAGGGTAGTGCAGTAGTGAGTGCTCTTTGTGCAGGTGGTACAATACAAGTTTATAGGGAACAACAGTGCAGTACAGACTGGGTTTAATACTGGCTTTATAGCAGCAGCCCCTGGATAGTTTAGCCGTCTAATAATGACAAACAAATATTAGTTAATACGACAAAACAAAATAACACCAAACACTCACGGTTCTTTTTCGCTTCACTCCTTTACAGGTCCTTCGTAAACCATAGCAAAGGAACAGATTGCATCGTCACATCCCCATGAAATACCCTTTGTCACGCCCCCTCCGATAACTAGTTCAATCACGTCTCCTCCAATCCATGACTGACACATCGCTTACCATACTAGGGCAATGACTGCTGGTATTGTGACTCCGCCCCCTTCCTGGATAGCTAGCTTCCAACTGACCCTGGAATTAACTGCCGAACCATGGCACACTGTTCCTGTTATACCGCACCCTCACAGGTCGGGAGGCAGATGGTTGACTAGGATTCATTCGCTGTCTGTCACAGCATATTTTTCATGGTAGGCAGTCAAATACACGATTTCTGTGAAATTTGTGATATCGTGAATTTTCCAGGGCCCTACATATAAGGCTAGTATGATTTGTGCTCAATCTGTATCTAGTTATTACCCCCTCCTCCCACAGCCCTAGTAACGTTTGCCTGGTCTGAAATACTCTCCCTGACTTTTCTTCTCGCTCTCCTATGCAGCTCGTCTGCTGGTTCTGTGACACCGCCTGGTTTCAATAAGCGGCACTTTTAACACATGCTGAAGCACCTAGTAAAGTTAGCGCCCTTAAGTGAATATGGTTTGCATATCAAATACCTCCCTTGCGGTATTTTGTGATGTAATCTGCATTCCACACATTAACATTATTCGTTATATTTCAAATTTATCGAACGTGGTACTTTTTCCACATGCTAGGTTGCCTGCCACTGGTTAGTGAATACAGCAGGTGTACATAGCACGCAGTAAAGGGGCTTACCACTGTTTAATTAATGAGGCCCTTAGTATTTTTGATTGGTAGATGTGGGGGTGGGGGTTGGGGTATATATGCCACATGTACCAAAATATAATCACTTTTTGAATATGGCTAATTGCTGTAGATTTGTAACATTACAAAAATGAAAACTAAAAACTTGCAAGAAAAAGTAATGTCCATCTTGAAGAGCTTTTGTGGCAAATTAATTCATTCTTTTCAGATCTAACTTTTTTGTATAGCATTTCCAGTATTTATTTTACAGGTTTATATATAAAAGCCATAAAAAAATTGATTGCTTACATATGTTTATATGATATGCCTAATCAATGTGGGTTGTAACATTCTGAGACCTGTAGTCTTTATTATTATTTTTATTTATTTATTTATTTATTTATTTATTTATTTATTTATTAATTATGGTAAATTCTCAGTCTTGGTGTAATAATAATATACAACACAGTTAACTGTACAATAAAATACATTTCAGTAAGGAAAACATATAATTGAATGCTGGGACTAATATTTTTTTTACATGCATTCCAAGTCAGAAATGATACAGTTGACAGAAGTTAGAAATACGTATCACTGTCTGTTTTGCCTTGTGCCGATTTACCACCTTGCCAGAAGCTGGCAACAGTTTCTAAATTAGCAATATGAAAAACAGCACTGTGTGGGATTTCTGTATATGTAAAATCAGAAGACCAGCACAGCCACCCTGAACCCGATTTACTTCTAGCTGTCAAAAAAACAAGACCAGATTAAACAGCGCACACATTAGCTTTCAAATAGTGATCTCTACACACACGTGTATTTGCAGTGGCAAGGATTATTAAAAATATGCATTGTCTACATTGTTTTTACCTGAAATGCGCAGAAGATTTATTTTTTGTTTAACTGTAACTACTGTAGGCATCCTTTGATTTGTAATTAATTCACAAGGGTAAAGTCAGGCCTTTCTTACTGGGATATTTTTCAACTGGACAGTGTTACATATAATGACTTTGATAACGTTTGGCAAATTAACATACCGGTATATTCATGTCTGAATCCTGAACAGATATCTGAACATGAAAATACCATGTTCGTTCCAGCAGTATAATAAATGTTACATGGATAGAATCAGTGTTCTATAATGTACAATATCTAGTATGTCTTATTCTATGTATTACTATAATATATATTATACATTTCATTTAATGTCTGTCACACACTACATTGTGAACATGAGAACTGCCTTGATTTTGTACCAAACTTCATTAAGCTTTTATTTTATTATTCAATCCTAGCCTCCTATGTATGTTTTGGGTTGCATTTGACTATAATCTTTCACTCACTGTCCTCTTACTGTGTGATTACGATGACCCTCTGTGTAAGCCTGCACAAGGTTTTATAAAAGGCAATGGCTGCAGATACTGGAATACATGATTCCAGTTGATCATTTTGAACGACTCCTTATATCAACAGAAATGTTATGTATATTAAAGCACTTCTGTAGTTACATTTAGTTATTGTATATACTTATTTATTTTGTTCATTCAAATGTTTGAACTGAATAATTCAGAAGGACTTTTTAAAATGTGAAAGGCAGGAAATAGTGGAGCTGCTCGGGAACCTCAGCTCCAGCTCCCCTCCGGCTCCAGCATTCCCAGCTCCAGAGCTCAGCTCATAAAACTGGCAAGCTCCCCTCCGGCTCCAGCATTCCCAGCTCCAGAGCTCATGTTATGTATATAGAGTTCATTTCATTATTTGAAAACTGTTTCATTGTCGCCTGTCAGATAAAAAGGTACCGGATGTGGTATGCAGTGTGATCCGGCACACAGTAGCCCATGGGAAGCTCTCTATCGTCCTCTTCCATTATAGAGGAGCTTGGTATGGGTCTGAAATATCAGTTATCTTAATTATTGTTTAGAATCACTTTATATATCATTTTCAGCTGCAACACTCTGGTCACTTTTTAAAAGTGATATGCACAATGATTAGTAGACTGCTGGATGTTTTTGCAGACCTGTCCACTGCTAGATGTCTTTTAGAATGTGGAACGGGTGATAAATCTAAAATTGTGGGATATAAATTAAATCATATATTTAATGAATGAACAAATTTATTAATTAACACTTTTTTTTTTTAGTTCCAGAAGCGGGAACGTACCTGCCGTTCATATATTCAGGTAAGAAGAAGATTCTCCTCACTTCAAATAACACCACAGATACTCAACTAATAATTTAGCTGTGCACAGCCCAATGGTAGTTTGAATATTCTTTCACTGTATGTCATTAAAAGTACATAGAACTAATAAAACAGTGCACAGTAATTCTTACCTAATACTGTATGTATTGTCATCATTTTGTAAATCTCACATTGTCATATGTGAAAGACAAAACAGATGCATACATCATTGTAAAGGTGAAGTGAAGAAACTGTATCATTAGAGTTCAGGAGGTTGCGTGAAGGAATGTGGTCAACATTAGTAGCACTGAGTGAGCCAGGGAGTAAAGCTTAGGTGAGTTTGAATTCTTGTAAAGAAATATACATTTTAAAAAAAACATTCTGAATTTGTTTACACAAGGAATGCACCAGAAACAACTGTAATGCAGCATGGAAAATGGAGCAAAAGGTGTTTGACATTTGTTTGTATATATAAGCTATGAAAAACGAATGGTTTAGGTAAGATTTGCAGAAATGATTTTGTTAGCTGAATGATCTTTACAGCATGTATTCCTAGTACCTGAAGTAGATTCTCACCTGCATGAAGTCTAACATGAATGGGTTTCAGGTAATCCTACCTGCTTTACATACTTTAGTTTTCCTGTTTGGCTTTGTCTTGACTCTCTGCTCTTGTTTCAGGCTGTGGTTCAGACAATAGATAACCTGCTTCGCCCGGATGCTCTTCAATCCTGGCAGGATATGAACACCACAGAGCAGTCTCACACAGCCACCATGCTACTGGACGTCATGGAAGAGGGGGCTTTCCTATTGGCCGACAACCTGCGGGAGCCCAAGTTTGTGGCCAATGGCATTAACATTGGTAAGAGAGCAGATCTTGTTCATGTCCAGTCAAGGGAGTTTAAAAGTGTGAAAGTGGATACAATTCAGTTAATGGAACTTGTGAGCGAGACTTGTTTCCAAGTACACTTGATGTTATAGCTATTGTATGACAAGTGCTTTAGTTTTTCCTTAAGTATGGGTTTTTAATAAAGTGCTGCTTTCTTTCTGAGTTTGACTTTAACAAAATCAATCTTTCGGTCAGCACAGTTGTTCTCCTGTCAATATGACATGTGTTTCTCCGTACTGTACTGTTGTTTTACAGCAGGATAAGTGTATTTGGAAAGAAAGTGAATAGCAAATTCAGCTTGTTATGTAATGTAGAATAAGAAACTGTGTTTGACCTTGAGGTACCTTAAATGTAGGCATTTTCCTTCAGCATTTGAAGTTAAAAGGGGTATTTTACAGATCTGCTTTGTTTGTAACAGTAAGGATTGTAGGAGGTGCTTGAGTGATTGTACAGCACTACAGGGATACCATGTGGTGTCTCATTTGTACACAATTTGACTGTTTTTATTTTTAAATCAGAAAGCACAATTTAGGAGCCAGTAGGGATAAAATATGTAAACTACTTTTGCATACCACAGTAAACCATGAACTCGGTAACTGTGGTATGGAAAAATGGTCATGGTATGAAAACTGTGGAAATGTAAACCACGATATACTGTGAAACCAACTAACCACGATATACTGTGAAACCAGTAGTGTGGAGTAGTGGTTAGGGCTCTGGACTGTTGACTGGAGGGTCGTGGGTTCAATCCCAGGTGGGCGACACTGCTGCTGTACCCTTGAGCAAGGTACTTTACCTAGATTGCTCCAGTAAAAACCCAACTGTATAAATGGGTAATTGTATGTAAAAATAATGTGTAAAAAATGATGTAGTTGTATGTAAAAATAATGTGATCTCTTGTAACAATTGCAAGTCGCCCTGGATAAGGGAGTCTGCTAATAAATAAATAATAATAATAACCTTCTCACAGAGGAGCTTCAAATTATTATTATTATTATTATTATTATTATTAATAATTGTTTTATTTTTATGTTTTACTTTCCCTTCTTAAGATATTTAAATGCAGTAGTTTCTCAATATTGTGTTGTATTGCTTGAATTTGCATTACCTGGGAGAGAGGTCTGGACACTTGGAAAGCTCCTTGTCGGAACTTCTCTTGAATTTCTCCATGGATACCAGTGGTGTCACCTGACCCAAAATCATGTCACTTATTCCTGTATCCCTAACATGTACAATGCAGTCTGAGCAGTAAATTAGATTGTATAGTGTATTATTATTCGATAAAACCCACAGTAAAAATGACAGAGGCTCCTCAAAGAAGCTTCAGTGAGGGGTTAAACATTACTGGAGATACGATCTACATCATTAACCGGAAAGTGCAAAAGAAACTAGAAGTTCTGGCAAGGAGCTGTTCTTTTAAAAA
This sequence comes from Acipenser oxyrinchus oxyrinchus, assembly GCA_030684275.1. Lineage (NCBI taxonomy): Eukaryota > Metazoa > Chordata > Actinopteri > Acipenseriformes > Acipenseridae > Acipenser > Acipenser oxyrinchus. The sequence continues at coordinate 214,701 of CM060284.1, read as the reverse complement.
TAGTTCAAAGCACTTTCACGGGACATACAAAAACAATCAGTAAAACTCAACAATTGCAGATATCAGAAAGGGGTGTGCAAAGAAAAAAGAAAAAAAGCTGTTCTCTTTATGGATTGCTAACCAAGGCTTTTAATCAATTTGTTTACAACATTTTAGCATGGACAGTCCTATCAATGGCCCCATTTTCATTGTGATGAAAGGCAGCTGGTTCTTATTTTATAAGCTGGATTTCACAGGATGTTGAAGAGCTGTTTTTTTAATTCAATAGCATTGAAATGTCTGCACATCCCAAAATTAAATTCTAAAAGACAAGCTAAGAATCAAAAAATATCCAGTACAAGATTTTTTTTTTTAATTATTCAGTTTTATCACTGCTGATAATACAGAAAACAAAAATATGTAAAAGAAAAGGAAAATATACAAAAAGATTTGCTAGGAAAGAAAAGGGTTGCTAGGAAAGAAAAGAGATTTCTCAAAGCCGTGGTTAGCACTCTTTCCAAGGGGGGGCTGGTAATCATGTCTAGTTCTAATAAAGGCTCAAATAAATGTTCTGGAGTAAAATAACATTTAAAATCAGTGTGATTGTGTTACATGTGATTATAGCTTTTTTGGTTTTGTTTTACTTTACTAAATTAAAGAGTGGTTTTTCTAGTTTTAATAAGATGAACAAAATGATTTAAAATCTTGCTTAGGACTTGAAATTTAGCCTAGGGGTTTACAATATAAAAACTAATTTTGAGTCCATGGAAAATATGAAATGGGTGGAATTACAGAAACGGTGATTACAGCATCATTTTTTGACCTCTCTAAATTTAGAAGATATGTCTTCTAATGACACTAGAAAAGAGCTAATTAGGATGGTGATGTTCTTACTTTTTGTCTTGGCCTGCAGCGTTGGAGGTGTGGGTTATTAACACAGAGACGGATCTGCAACCCTTAACATTCCCTCAGTCCTTTCCCAGTGAAAGCACCATCCAACTGTCTGCCAACACCATCAAGCAGAAAAGCCGCAGCGGTAAGGGACCAAGTCCAACCCTCTCCTCTCCCTAATCCTCACTGCTTCATCGCCAATACAATGTACGCCATGAGCCTCAAGATCTGCTGGAGGATCTCCACTGCCCAATGCTGCGCTTCTCAGGTGCATGCTGGGAATGACAGGAGACTCGTCAGGTCTTCACCTCCCAATTCTGTAGTTCTCAGATGCATGCTGGGATTTGCGCCGGTTGAGCACCGTGCTGTTGTTTCCACCGACAGTAAAGATCATACTAATTGTGCATAGAAGTTGAAGTTGTTATTATTATTATTATTAGTAGTAGTCGTAGTCGTCGTAGTAATCGTAGTCGTAGTAATACTAGTATTATTGTTGTTATTATTACTGAATATACAGTATATAGCGAGAATATATATATATATATATATATTTATTGCATTTATATCGTGTTTTTTTATACAAAAGTATAGCAAAGCACTGTACAGTTACTAGCAGAAGAAAAGAACAAACCACAATACATTTGTATAGCATGTCACACATACAACTACCACAATCAGACCATTTAAATAACATTTTTAAATAACAGTATACACATAATACAAAAGCAGCAATTTTAAAGTTACCTTAAAAACCACTAAGATAAGAAAGCCATTTAGATGGGCTGCAGTGAGTTACAGGAAAATAATTCCATCTACGGTTTATGTGACGTCATAAACTACGAGACACAGAAACCCATTGAAGCCCATCTATTATTTTTCATAATACATTGATATTATCTGTGTGGTCCAGTGGTTAAAAAAAGGGCTTGTAACCAGGCGGTCCCCGGTTCAAATCCCACCTCAGTCACTGACTCATTGTGTGACCCTGAGCATGTCACTTAACCTCTTTGTGCTCCGTCTTTCGGGTGAGACGTAATTGTAAGTGACTCTGCAGCTGATGCATAGTTCACACACCCTAGTCTCTGTAAGTCGCCTTGGATAAAGGCGTCTGCTAAATAAACAAATAATAATAATAATGAAAAAGACAATAAACAGGTGTTAAGGTTAAAATTGCAAGTGAATTTAATGAATAATAATAACGTAAATTAAGTCAATATTAAAGAATCTTAAATATAATGTTCTTTTTGATAATTCAGGAGCTGTGAATTAAACTGGGTAGATAATGAACTGCAAAAAATAATGTATTTTAAGGAAAAGGTGTTTCAATGGGGTATGCCTCTTATTTTATTTTTTAGTCACTGACAGTCGAAGATTATTTGTCTCGTTCGCTTGGTTGGTACTGACGTTGGTGGAGGATGATTGTAAATCTTCACAGAGACATATTTCTTAAAAGTGCCTAAAAACCACGAATTGTGGGTGCTGTCCAGTGATTTAAAACAAGACATTTTGTTTGAAAGTGGCCGGGTGCACAGGAGTCAAATATGGGTCAAAGATGATGTATAATCTTCCAGATGAATATGCCATTTTGATGTCACTGCTGCAGTATTATGCCTTTTTGTCGAATGGCTCATGATGCAAATACAGCCTTCATCCATGTATACATATATACATTTTTATGTCTCTTAGATTTTCACAAGAGATTTTCAGATTTTAGATTTTCAGCCCCTACATTTTTCCTCTTGCCTATAATAGATGTAACACAGGCTATATCAAAGTGTCTTTATAGAATTAAGAGACATCAGGTGATCTGACACATTGTTTTTCTGGCAAACAGTACAATAAATAAAAAAGAAGAAAATAAAATCTGAAGCTAATTTTAAATTAGTTTTGCAATTGCGTATCAACTAATGACTGTAATTGAATATCTATTGGTTGTTTATTAATTAAGTGAACTTCCATTAATTGGTTTAATGCATTTAAATTAAATACTTATTGATGCTACATTCATTCCATACTTATTAAAATGTTACTGATTTGTTTTGTTCACCTGGATATTAGCCCCCCCCCCATTCCATCCCATCCCATCCCATCCCATCCCATCCCATCCCCCACAGTCATTCTTTTGGATGAAAGTGCTTGCTTGCCTTCTTATTAATGGGACTGCTATAGCCGGAAGGGTAGATAAGCTGTGATGGGAACTTGACTGCCCTTATCACTGCACAAAAAAATAGTATGAGATTATCGATCGAGGCAAAAAACAGCTCAATTTCTTCATTTCTGGTTATTTTATTTTTACAGTTTATCTCTCTATTTCTCCAATCCTTCAAATATAATCCTCTAAAATATCTTTGCTTTTTTTCTTTCAACTGCATTGCTCTCTCTCAGTTTCTCTCTCACACTCAAAGGATAAGTGTCTAAAGATGGAAATTAGGACAAAAATGAAATATTTACTATGGAAGTTGTTTCACTTTTAACAAAACAACTTTGGGGTATATTTACAGATATGTACTTTTGCCACATTCTGTTTTTCCATGTATATTGAATCCTATCTAAGCCAACTTAAATTTTAAGGTAATTATTCATACTTTGCATCTATTTTTTAACATGAGCGCCATCTTCAAAACATTATCATATTTTGATATATATCACATCTCACAAGAAAAAAGGGAAATAGGAAACATATACATAGGATTTGAAAAAACTGAAAAAACAGTCAATGTGTGTAAATATAACCTATGGTTTAGGTTGAGGAAATATATAAATTGCAGATATTCCAGTACATTTGGTACAATAACTTTGCTTAAAGATAAATACATCAGGAGCCGAGGAAGGAGGGCTAAGTGTGTGCACAGAAGCCTTGCAAATGCTATCAGTCTGTATGGAGATACTGCTGAAGCTGTGGATGCCCTGGTGCTTTTATCAGGGGATGAATCAATTTCATGGGAGATGTTAAGTCGATGCCTCTCACTGTGTCACCCTGCCTCCATCTTAGGTGTTGTCAAGGTAGTCTTCTTGCTTTACAAGAACCTCGGCCCTTTCTTGTCCACTGAGAACGCCACAGTGAAGATGGATCTTGAGCCAGGCTTCCCCAGCAATGGCCTGGTGGTCAACTCTCAGGTCATCTCGGCGTCTATCAACAAGGAGTCCAACCGCGTCTACCTGACCGACCCTGTCGTCTTCACACTGCCACACCTCAAGGTACAGCCTCCCTCTCCTTGTTTTCAGCAGGTGTCAGTCAAAAAGACATTTATTTAACATAGAAACATAAAGTAAACACATTTGTTTAACAAAAGATATAAATTAAAATAAGAAAGTAAGAACGTTAAAGTGCACTTAGCTTCAAATCCCATCTGCTTAGTTTTACTGTCCCCTTTTCTTTTTATGATGTTTGCAGTCATACTGGGTAGTTTTTATTTCAGTAACAAGACTGTCAGTAAATACCAAGTAAGGAATGGAATATTATGAACACGTCATCTATACTAACCATCTATACTGTCTATGCTTTCCTGTTCTTCTCTCCTCAGCTTGACAACCACTTCAGCCCAAACTGCTCTTTCTGGAACTACTCGGAGAGGTCCATGATGGGTTATTGGTCAACGCAGGGCTGTCGGCTTTTAAAGACCAACAAGACTCACACCACCTGTGCCTGCAGCCACCTCACCAACTTTGCTGTGCTGATGGCTCACCACGACACAGTGGTAGGTCTCTTTTTGATTGTTTGTTTTTTACCAATTATTTATTTATGTAGACTGTAGAAAAATGCAATAGTTAAAAATATGTACTCACGTGCCGGATAATGCTGTGCATCAAAACTGCGTCTGAGAGATATCTGACTGAGTTTCAGTTGTGTGGCAGGATTTTGTGTCAGCAATGGAGAGGTTGTGAAACTGCCGTCGACCAAATAAAACGGGAGTGCCATGCATCACTGCCAGTGACAGGGCGAGAAGCTATTGGCATGCATTTAACAACTTTTACTAATTTGTTCAATAATAAACCTACGTTTTACAACATTTTCTAGAGAATTTGATGCAGACTCCTGTGGGGACTAATCAATAAGCATCACAGATGAAAGGAATGAAAGTATCATTGTCGTCATTATTTCCTGCTTTTAAAAAATATATAAAAAAAGAAAGAAAAGAAACTCAGACCAATCTGAAATACCAGAAACTTCATCGGGACAGACGTATTCTACTAGTTTGCTGGTTGTTTTTAGGTTTTTGCTCGAAGTGTACTGCTTGTGATTCACGTCTCTCTTTCTCAGTATCCCGGGAGGATGCATGAGCTCATCCTGTTCGTCATCACTTGGGTAGGCATCGTGATTTCTCTGGTCTGCCTGGCCATCTGCATCTCCACTTTCTGCTTCCTGAGAGGCCTTCAGACTGACCGAAACACCATTCACAAGAACCTGTGCATCAACCTCTTCATTGCAGAGCTGCTCTTCCTGATTGGCATAGACAAGACACAGTACAACGTGAGTGCCACAACACAGATCCCTAAAGCGGGTCATCTTTTGGTTTCTTACAATGATTTTTACCAGGTAAGCCTGAGATTGTCATGAACTTCTGCCACCCCTTTTTCAGGGAGAGTGAAAGATTACGGCAGAGATTGTGGTAAATATGTGAGCACTCGATCCGTAATGGAAATACCATTTGACTTAGAAAGCTCTATTAAAAAGCCTGTTGAGTACCTTTCTCTATGTTGTATCATTCCTATGCATTGCAGACTGTATGTTTACTTCTGGTGTGTACTGATCACAAGGTCTATCCAGATATCAAACCAATGTTGAATTTTACATTTTGAAAGACAAAGAATGAAAAAGTGCATATGTTAAAGTTTTATTGAACCCCCTCCTGTCTTAACAGAAAGGCATTATTTTACCTTTTTTGTATCCCATGTTGTCCGTATCATAGCAATATAGGTTTTTATATTTTTATTTACACCACGAGTCAGCTGGAAATACATTTCTCAACTTTTACTCTCGAGTTTTTGCCAGCAGAAAGAGAATTCTCTTATGAGGATCACAGTGTGCATTCCGATCAGGCTCCCTGTTGCAACAATGCTAGTGCTCTTGCATTTGTTAACGTGTTAGTATAAATGCGGGACTGAAAACTACACTATAATTTAGTCTGGATGTGATGCAAAAACATTTTTGTCTTCCTCTCTCTCCATCTCTCAGATCGCCTGCCCGATCTTTGCTGGGCTGCTGCATTTCTTCTTCCTTGCTGCGTTCTCATGGATGTGTCTGGAGGGAGTTCACCTGTATCTAATGCTGGTGGAAGTGTTTGAGAGTGAATACTCTCGCAAGAAGTACTACTACCTGTGTGGCTACTGCTTCCCTGCGCTCGTGGTGGGGATATCGGCTGCCATTGACTACCGCAGTTACGGAACCAAGAAAGCGTAAGTTCCTTTTCCTTCTGACTAACACTAATAACAGTTCCATCTGCCAATGGGACAAAGTGATTTCATATCTGCTTATTCACTCATTGTTTTGACCATATTTTTTTGTCCATAAGTCTGAGGTTAGCTGCGTCTTGGTCCAGAGAAAATTGGAAAACAGTGAGCTGCAATCCTAATTGAGTCCTAGTTCAAACTAGATTGATCTCGGGCTGAGTGCAAATGGAAATGGAACAAGACCAATTTCAAATTACATTCAACACTGCTGTAGTGATGGTGCTTGTAAACTGGCGTCAGGTATCCTGTTCTTGTGATGTTCCCTGGTGTGTAATGAGTTTTGTTCCATTCTTTCCATTCCAGCTGCTGGCTGCGGGTGGATAACTATTTCATCTGGAGTTTCATTGGACCAGTCTCCTTTGTGATCATGGTGAGTATTTATCTGACTTCCTGTCTATTGGTAATGCCTTTACCTAAGGCATTGACTATCCTTCTCTCTGGAACTAGTCTTGTCTAATGATCTAAACAGATAGTGAGCTTTTAACTTTTTAATATTATTCCTGTTGGCTTTTACCCATCTGGGTTGATTTAGTGACCCCCATATTGCGAGGATATAGTTGAGGCGCCTGTATGTCCAGTAAGACAGATGCTGCAAGCAGGTAACCAGACAAACAGGCACAATGTCACATATAGTGTCTGTTGCAGTAGCATGATTTTAATAAAGTAAGGGGTAGGTGTACTAAGATGGGCCAGTTGCAGCGCAGACATACCACAATTTGCATTTTCGTTTTGACACATAGCAAAGTAAACATTTTGTTATATGTACAAAGAGAAAATATGTTAATGAAGAGAGACGCATGCAATATACTAATTTATATATTTATTATTAGCGAGATCTCTAGCATTATACATTGCGAGAGTTGTGCTGCAACAGAGGGTGCCCGAAGGATAACGTCTAAACTAACATTGTTTTTTTAAAATGTAAATGTCATGTAAATGTCATCTGCACAATGCATTCTGTTCCGCCTTCATTTTACCTATATATATATATATATATATATATATATATATAGAAAATGAAAGGCAGTTTAACCCTCAGCGGTCCATTTATTCAGCGCGTCTCAGGCACGTCAGGTCCAATTTATTTTCACACGTGCTGTTTATTTTAGACGCGCTGTTTAAAAGTATTTTTTTCACAGTAAAACAGGTTTAAAAGGCACTGCATATCAACAGGACACTCAGTACTGCATCTCCAGCCCCGCCCCACCCCTTGTTCATTTTTTTTTTCACATACGTCTTCATAGTGCATACTGATAAATCATCTCCTGATCACTCGTTTTATCACCAAACTCCTCAATAATGCGATCCAAGTCATTATTTTATAACTATAACATCTCAAAAAGCTCCGCAAATGTCTGTGATATTCTCTGAGCACTGGATGCAGAAGCAGCTATCTTGTTTGTTTATGGCCGTGTTATCTCTGTGGTGCCAGGGCTGTGTGTATTGCTCAGATCCGCCCCTTTTCCGGAGAAAAAATCGACTAGAGACCTGTGTTTTATGTCTTTTTGATGATGTCGGACAGGGTCCGACATCGGACCGGAAAGGGAAAATTGTAATGTCGGACCTGGTCCGACATAGGACCGCGAAGGGTTAATCCCATCAGATTCTATAGTGGGGCCCCCACCTTCACCCCCAAAAAGCTTTTCATAATAATACAGTAGCCACTCGCTAAACTGGACATGTTTGTCCGACATAAGGAGGTGTCGGATTTAAAAACAATACAATAAAATCGCACACACATACAGTGCCTATAGTAAGTAATCACCCCCCCCCTGGACGTTTTCACAGTTTGTTGTGTTACAACCTGAAATCTTGATGCATTTAAATTGGATTTCTTTTCTTTGATTTACACAACCTACTCAGCACTTTCAATGCGTGAAAAAATGGGGGGTGAAAAAACAAATCAATTAAAAATAAAAACCTGAAAAGTCTTCATTAGATAAGTATTCACTCCCTTTGCTATGATACTCCTAAATAATCTCAGGTGCAACCAATTGCCTTCAGAATTCACACAATAAGTTAAATGGATACACCTCTCTCTGTAAGGTCCCACAGTTGGGTAGTGCATTCAAAGCAAAGATACTACCATGAAGACCAAACAACTCCGGGATAAAGTTGTGGAAAGGCACAGATCAGGGGAGGGGTAAAAAAAGATTTCAAAGACATTGAATATCCCTTGGAGCACAGTCAAGTCGATCATTAAGAAGTAGAAGGTATACGGCACCACCCAGAATCTGCTTAGAGCAGGCCGTCCCCCCAAACTGAACAGACGACACAAAAATAGGAGGAGTGGCAAACACTGTTACAGCAGCAAAGGTCATTCAAAATGATCTAGACAGCATTCAGAACTGGGCAGACACATGGCAAATGAAATTTAATAGAGAAAAGTGTAAAGTATTGCATGCAGGAAATAAAAATGTGCATTATAAATATCATATGGGAGATAATGAAATTGAAGAAGGGAACTATGAAAAAGACCAAGGAGTTTATGTTGACTCAAAAATGTCTTCACCTAGACAATGTGGAGAAGCTATAAAAAAGGCCAACAAGATGCTCGGATATATTGTGAGAAGTGTTGAATTTAAATCAAGGGAAGTAATGTTAAAACTTTACAATGCATTAATAAGACCTCACCTAGAATATTGTGTTCAGTTCTGGTCACCTTGTTACAAAAAGGATATTGCTGCTCTAGAAAGAGTGCAAAGAAGAGCGACCAGGATTATCCTGGGTTTAAAAGGCATGTCGTATGCAGACAGGCTAAAAGAATTGAATCTATTCAGTCTTGAACAAAGAAGACTACGCGGCGATCTGATTCAAACATTCAAAATCCTAAAAGGTATAGACAATGTCAACCCAGGGGACTTCTTTGACCTGAAAAAAGAAACAAGGACCAGGGGTCACAAATGGAGATTAGATAAAGGGCCATTCAGAACAGAAAATAGGAGGCACTTTTTTACACAGAGAATTGTGAGGGTCTGGAACCAACTCCCCAGTAATGTTGTTGAAGCTGACACCCTGGGATCCTTCAAGAAGCTGCTTGATGAGATTCTGGGATCAATAAGCTACTAACAACCAAACGAGCAAGATGGGCCGAATGGCCTCCTCTCGTTTGGAAACTTTCTTATGTTCTTATGTTCTTATGAATATTGCATGATCCAGATGTGCAAACCTGAAGAGCTGTAATTGCTGCCAAAGGTGGTTCTACCAAGTATTGACTCAGGGGGGTGAATACTTATCTAACCAAGACATTTCTGTTTTTTTTATTTTTCATTAACTATTGTTTCACAATAAAAATGCTCTTGCCTCTTCAAAGTGTTGAGTAGGTTAAATGCATCAAGATTGCAGATTGTAACACAACAAGCTGTGAAAACGTCCAAGGGGGTGAATACTTACTATAGGCACTGTACATGTGTAGTGCTCATTGCATTTTAAATGTAAATCATTGCACTAAAATAACACTAATGTGTTTTGGATAGCCTACACATTACATGATGTAAAAATATTAATCTGTACAGTAGGCCTATACAGTAAACAGTACAGTAGTAAAAACAAATGAATCCCTTGCACACTTTCTTTGTACTTTAGCCTACTGGTAACACAAAATAAATCATGCTGCTGCATTGTACACATTGGTGTACAATGTGAATAAAAGATTATTTTAAATTGAAACTAAATGATTTTAGTGGGGGTTTTTTTAAATTATTATTATTTTTGATTTGGCCTACTAGTAACCTAGAAAATTGACACAAAATAGATCATGGTCCTATACAGATGCTCAGAATGAGCTGGAGGGGTTAGTGGCACATGTGCGCAGTCTATTGCTCCCAACACGTTGGAGAAACCAGAAATGTCATAGAAATTAGTTTTCAAGGCATGTAAGTACACCCTGCCTTTCGTGAAAATTAGGTACTTGGGTGTTTGCCTAAAAAATGCACTGAGTGGGCTCCCGAGTGGCGCATCCAGTAAAGGCGCGCTGCGTGGAGTGTAGGATGCGCCCTATAGCCAGTTCAAGCACAGACTATTCCTTTGCTGACCGAGGACGGGAGCTCCCAGGGGGCGGCAATTGCCACCCGCTTTTGTACATCTCATTATAATATTTGAAAACCCTCATTTGCACTATCCGCCCCCTTTCTGAGAATGTACTGTATACAGGAACGCCCATAAATACATATTCATCAAAGCTTGAAGCTCAAAGAAAAACTGCTGCCACAAAGCATTACCTAAAAAGTAGCATTGTGCTTGTTTAGTACATTTCACCCAAGACTTCCGACTCTTTTGCAACTGGTTTGCGACTATTGCGACAGGCACAACACTTTAGTACATCTACCCCTAAGTAAGCACAATCAGGATGTTTTTGCTGTTTTAAAATGGAGCCTGACAATTTGGTTTAATTATGACACTAAACAATCACATAATAGTTAAACCACAGATTAGCATGCTTAATTTTTGTAGAGTATGAAAGAAAACCATCTATCCAATCATGATAAAACTTGTGTTATAACTAGACTTGCTACTATTCGATTTTTATTTTTTTGCCAATTCCGTGTTTATTTTTGAAAGAATTTACCGTTTTTGTTTTCAATCTTTTTTTTCATTCAAGCAGAGAATGGGTGAAATCCACCTTTATGCTTTAAAAAAAACAAACAGACTTTTTATGCCATTGAGAAACATCTCATTTAGCGAAACCCCTTAATCATATTCAACATGCAACAAAACCATGGTTACCAACATTCTTGAAATAAGGTTTGGTCACAGCAGAGTTATATGTATAGATAAAGATCCTACACACATTTAATAATTGTCTCAAATAAACCACAGAAACCACAGCATATAAAAGTGTATTACTCAACTTTTATAGCATAATAATAATATGCACTGAACAAAACATTAAATAGTTGAACATAACTAACTTGCACTTATTATTTGGAGTCTGGGCTCCACCCCTCTCCTGCTTCAGCACAGCTGGACTCAGAGTCACTGGAAGGTAAGGCAGACGGGCCCGCTTCGTCCTGCCGTGGAGATGTCTGTCAGGGGATTGTGCACAATATTCATTAAGTGTTTTCCTCTTGCGCCACATTTTCAAATCAAACTAGTAGCTGTCATTGTATGCCTATAGCAAAAGCTTACCTACACCTTGACCCGTTAATTTCAAAGTAGGCTCTTTGAATGACAGGCTCTGAGCTGGCAAATGAAAGTGCACAGTCAGTGCAGGACTTGAGGATTGACAGTCACTTAAATGACAGCATTCTAGCGCTGCTTCAGTCAATGAGATCTATCAGAACAGGATGAAATGACTGACAGTGAAACTACAGTAGCCTATTATGGGACCACTGAGATGACTGACAGCAACCCCTAGCCATTCACAGTGGAACAGAGACAGGACAGACAGCAAGTATAAAAACTACACAGACTAGAGATGATTTCTAAATGATTATTTTTGGTGGAAGTGTGGTTTTACCAAGGTTTATCCTATGTAAATGTATTTCAGTGTAATAAATTTTATTGGAATTCGACGTTTAATGAGCTTTACCAATTACAATCGAGTGGGATGAATGTTAATGATTTAAAAGATCACTAAATGCCATGAAAACAACCCAGTTATCAAACAAGCAAATAAGCCACACTAATTGTGATGCCATTGCTGGAACTGCTGTGTTCTGCCAATAGTTCTGCCAGGGTATCTTCAGGGTAATGCAGTAGGATTCCAGTGGTGTGAAACGACACACACTGCTGGCAGTCCATTTCAACCAGGGTACCTTATCAGAACCAGAGAGACCATGTTCTACCATGTCAGGACCACTTTATGGTCAACTTTATGGTCAACTGTTAGAAATCCATTGTATTCCAAAACGTATTAGGGACTTGTTTTGAATCCTTTAAAACTAACTTGAAGGCGTATTTATATACTGTAAAACTTCAAATAATTGCCGGGTCTCAAATAATCGCCTGTCTCCAATACGCACTGGGTCTGTTGGCAAATATTGTAAATAAGCGCCGGGTCTCTATTAAACGCAGAGTCTCTGTCATTGTCATTGAAGCTGAGGAAGATGAGGAGGAGCTTGAGCGTAATGAACTGCTAATAAGTGACAGAGATGAAAGCGACTCTCAGGATTAATAAATAATAATAATAATAGAAACCGTAATTTAAGGTAGGCCTACATATTTTTGATAATTATACCTATTGATTTTATTGTTTTTAATAACATTTTAGAAGTTTGTAATTATTATTATTATTATTATTATTATTATTATTATTATTATTGTGCAGTAGGAGTAGCCTGCATGCCTGTGTTCTGATATCTACAAGGCTGTCTTTTAGTGGATTTAACTGCTATTATTATTATTATTATTATTATTATTATTATTATTAGTAGTAGTAGTAGTAGTAGTAGTAGATCTAATTCCATTTTTAAATACAAATTTGTACTTCTTGGGGGGGGTCAAGACTGATACTAAACATACCGTTAAAGTAAACAATATTTTGACATTTTTAACGAAAGGGAGGGGGGGACCCCCAGGACAACCCCCAGATCCGCCCATGATACCGTATCCTTGTTAACCAGTGCATATAAAAATACCTTAATAATACTTTTGCTTTATACTTGAGGGTGTACAATACAATGTAATTTTGTTATAAAACAAAACTGTTACTTAGTTCCCACTGACACACAACCTTTTAACAAAGGTGCTGGAATGTTTAAATTGAGTTATGATGTTGCTACAGGGTTGTGTGTTAGCGGCTCCTCAATGACTGCATGAAGCATGTGAAGCTACTGATCTAATATAAACACCGGTCTCAAATAATCGCCGGTCTCCAATACGCGCCCGGTCTGCTGGCAAATATTGTAAATAAATGCCAGAGGCGTGAAATTGAAGTTTTACGGTAGTTAGGCCTCCGCAGTTGCTTAGGAAAAATTACTATTGGGATCCAATTGAAATGCCAGCGTATTTGAAACAAATATTGCACAGTGGTCCTTATATGGTGACACACTGTCTGTACTAAATGCCATGTTACTGCAATGAACAGCAGATAGTATTGTGTGGTCACACCCTCTTGAATTCCTTTTAAACTAGTGCAGTGTTTGGGTCCCTGAGTGGCTCACCATGTGGTGTGAAGGATGAGTCATACAGGCAGGGGAGTGCATGCTCCTGGCTGTTCCAAGTTGCCAGTCTTCAGTAGGGCTGTGGTGCTCCTGTGGGTTAAGGAGCTGGCCGGACTACTCAACATTCTAAATTCTAAAATAATTGGGTACTATAAAATACATCAAATATTTTACTACTAAGTGTGGCACCAGTCTACCAGTGTTCTTCCAGAATAGCTGCCATTGCCCCTTAGACATTTTGGAACCATTGCCACTGCAGTGTCACTGCTGCAATGAAGATGTTCTAACAGATACATAAGCTACCCAGCAAGAGTACTTCTACAGTTGATATTTTTTCTCTCAGCCTTTTTAGCCTGCTTTTTATACTAAAAGGATTTCTCCCCAATGTCTACTGGATGTAATGTTTTGGGTGACTGACCTTTGCCCTTTGCCCTGCAGCTGAACTTGGTGTTCCTAATGATCACGCTGCACAAGATGATCCGAAACACCTCGGCACTCAAGCCCGACTCCAGTCGCCTTGACAATATCAAGTAAGTCCTACTTCAAACGCTACATTTATTTATTTAGTTTGTATAAAAGTTAAAAGTCCTGGTCTCTGCTCCACCAGCACAGAACACTGTGAAGCCATTGAGGTTAGCTCATACCTAGGGTTCATGAAACCTTTTAGTTGTGTAATGGATACCATATCAATTTCTGCTTCTGTTGACAGTAATAATTTGTGAAATCTGTTTCAAGATTATGTTGAAAAATTCACTTTTTGAAGGTTTTTGTGATTTGTGCAATGTATCACCTTTTTTTGACGTCTAAACTATCTGCAGTATACTAACCGGTACTGTTTAAATGATGGGCGAGGCCTGTCAAGAATAAAAAACACTGGTATATTAAATTAATTAAAAAATAAAAAAAAACATTACCCTTCAATTGGATATTAAACATTACATCACATTTGTTACATAAAGAAAAGTTATTTGCACACATGTTCTACTGTGGGTGAATACAGAGCAGTCAGAAAACCTGATGGCTAATTAACATAAAATACCATTTTAAGCACACAACAGCTGGTGGTTTTACTTTTATAATTTTATAAAACATCCTGTAAATCTACAGGTAACATACACAAGCAAATGAAGAATACAAATAAACTCAAATATTAGTTTGGCATTCAAACTGCTGTAGATTTAAAGCATAGTTATGTATTGTCATTTGAAACAACTATTTTTTTCTTATACCGTTTCCTTTTCTTCATAGAGAGGAAAAAAGATTTGAAAATGTGGCACTGCATCCAGATAAACAAGCAAGGCCATTTATATCCCACACACCAGCCTCTGAGTATTCATTTGGAAGTTGAGTCTGGCCAGTTATATTTTGGGCTCTGTAATATTAGTTTAAAGTTTATAAGTTTATGGATTTTCTAAACATGTATTACTTGTAAACTAAACAGAGGTGTTCACATGTTTAACGGTGGTAGCCTCATTCACATGTGTGGGCTTGATCCATCATGAGAGAGTAGCTAGTCACGTCGGTCAATGCAACCACTGCCTTGAGGGCTGGTTGGATGGGCTCCCAATATCAAGCGCCTTCACTGAGGTCCTGATTGCTGCTGAATAGTTTCATACAACCCACAGAAGTGTAGATCACATCACCATAATATTATGCATTCTTCAATGACTAGAGCATTTTACTTCCCTCCATACAGTACAGGATACAGCAAAGGTAAAGTAATGCGTTTGTTGTAAACACTGCAGGGTGTTCTGTAACCCTTTGACATAGAAACATCAATTCCAGCATTAGCATGAGCCCCAGGTTTCCTGGCTTTGTGTCTGAGTGCACAGGTTCCCGTAGATACACAATAGGGGTTGACAGCTAAGCTGAAACCTCAGCAAGTTCATTTGAAACAGAAGCACCTGCGGCTACAGTTTTAACCTTGAGAATTCAAATATGTGTGACTTGAGTATCTCAAATCCACCAAGTACAGGGAAACAGTCAGTGGCCTGTTAGTACCATTCTCACAACACTGAAATTAAAACCATGGGCTCCTAATAATAGTAATTAAGAAAATAGTAATTAATGAATGATTTTATTGTAGCGCATAATCTTTTTTATACTTAACTGAAACGTGGCACAGTATGGATGATAAGATCGTCTTGATTGAGGCTTCTCCCTTGAATTATACTTTTTTCCAGAAAGCACGCTCAACGGGGCAGGGGGGTTAGTATATTTCTTAAAGATTATAACTGTAAACAAAAAAATTTCTTCCATTATAGATCATTTTTGCATTTTAGGTGAGGCTATTTTTCCCTTAAAGAGAAAGAGTGTGGTACATACTGTTAAGAAACACGTTCTTAATTTTTCAACTGTTAAAAAGTTCTCAGAAATAGTACGTTTATCACCACTCATTTCTGATACCTCTTCATCTGTCAATGAGTTAGTTGATAGATACAACTGCCATTTAGCAACTACTCTTGAGACTGTGGCCCCAGTTAGAACTAGAATGTCTTTTTCAAAGCAAATTGACCCTTGGATTAACAATGCCATCTGTCAAATGAAAAGAGACCATCACAAGGCAGAATGTAAATTTAGAGCTACAAAATTACAAATCCATTATGATATTTTGAAACAACTTTTATTGAAGTACAACGAAGCCTTAAGGTCAGCAAAATTCACTTATTTTTCTAATCTTATTGAGGTAAACAAGAACAACTCCAAGGTCCTTTTCTCAACAATTGAGAGGCTAGTTAATCCCTCATCTTCCCTTGTAATTGATACCAAGGCCTCCGTTACTAAGTGTGAATATTAGGGATCAAATATCACGGCATGACTGATTCAAACCTGCCAGTTAGACTGGTTTAATCAGCGTTGGACTCATTTTCTTTGATCAACGTACAAGAGCTAAATCCGATAGTAATGCAGATGAAATCTGCAACTTGCTCTTTAGATCCAATACCAACTAGATTTCTGAAGGACGTGTTTAGTGACTTGTGCACTGATGTTCCAACTATAAATGGCAGTGTTTACATGCACAAGCAGTGTTCGAAAATTATATTGCCCAACATGCCCGGGGCATGTACAAATTTCAGTGGGGCATGTAAAAAAATTGCTTGCATGCCCGAGTCAGGCATCCATAATTTTTCAGTGCCCTAAAATAAAAGCAAGCAATTACTTTATTACAGATTTAAACTTCCATATTTGCTCCCACCTCACTTCCAGCCAGCATCTCATGTGTTCCAGTATTGCGTCCCTGTGCACCTGCGTGAACAGCAGAAAATGTGATGCCCGAGTGTTTTGTGCTGCTGTTGGTTAAGCTATTCTGCTGTCGGAGTGATAACGGATTGTGTTTGCAATGGATTACTGAAACTGGGGGAAAATAACAAAAAGCGTTTAATCTATTTATTTTAAAATAATGTTATTTTGTGTCATTTAAGTGGTTTAAAAACCAAACACATTAAAAGACATTCAGAGGACTCCAGAAGGACGACATTGATTAAAAAAAAATACGCGCCTCAACACGAACATTGGTTTGCCCCACAGTCTGCACTATTATCAGCGATGTGTATGCAACAGAAGCCGCTGGTAGATTACAAAAACGATTAATTAAACTTAGGCTAGGTAGGTGTTATCTTAGTATGTTTTTATTTTCTATTAATTAAATTATATTCATTGAAAAAGGCAAGAGAGAACCAGCTTATTATTATTTTTTATTGTTTTGGTTTATAGGATGTTGCTGCTCTAGAAAGAGTGCAAAGACGAGCAACCAGAATTATCCCGGGTTTAAAAGGCATGTCGTATGCAGACAGGCTAAAAGAATTGATAATCTATTCAGTCTTGAACAAAGAAGACTACGCGGCGATCTGATTCAAACATTAAAAATCCTAAAAGGTACAGACAATGTCGACCCAGGGGACTTCTTTGACCTGAAAAAATAAACAAGGACCAGGGGTCACAAATGGAGATTAGATAAAAGGGCATTCAGAACAGAAAATAGTTGGCACTTTTTTACACCGAGAATTGTGAGGGTCTGGAACCAACTCCCCAGTAATGTTGTTGAAGCTGACACCCTGGGATCCTTCAAGAAGCTGCTTGATGAGATTCTGGGATCAATAAGCTACTAACAACCAAACGAGCAAGATGGGCTGAATGGCCTCCTCTCGTTTGTAAACTTTCTTATGTTCTTATGTTCTTCTTATAATATGGCAGTCTAATGTTGCTATTGAAGTAGACTACAATATAGTTTTTTCATTAAAAAGTTGTTGTTTTTCTTTGTTGAAATTAATGTCCAGCTTTCATATTTTGTTGCGTTCTACTCATTTAATCAAACCAAGTAGCATAAGAAGTTGCTTGTGTCGTTCACGACGTTTTTCAAATCAAGTAAGCTTACTTGTGTATGAAAAAACAACAAACTAGAGTTGTAGCCAGTGTCATCTTACTTAAAGGCACTCAAGCTGAAATCGTAAAGTAATTTAAAGTTGGCTACAAACGTGGCAGCGGACTGTCTCTCTTTAGCGCACACGCAAGAACTTGCAGACTTGATACAACTGTTGAGAATTTAAAAAGAAAGCATTTTATGAGATTTTTAACTAGAGGTACCGAGAATATGACAGTTAAAAAAGTCATCTGTACCAATGCAGAGTACTCAATTCATAGTCATTTAGGGGAGGGGATATTTAAATGTCCGTGTCTGCTTAATAAGTAGGAAAAGAATGACTCTGACTATCGTGAGGAGAGCTTCATGCGTTGCCATGAAGATAAAAACATTTAACAAGAGAAATGAATTCACGTGTTGTCACGCACATTCTGAATTACACCACGCATTAGCTACTTGTTTGTCTGGTTACCTTTCCAACACACTCACACACACACACAAAATTATATCAAATATCATTTCTACTAAGTACAGGTTTTACTACTTAGAATTTATGTGTGTGTGTGTGTGTGTGTGTGTGTGTGTGTGTGTGTTCTCGTGTGTGGGGACTTAGGTGTGACTGCTGCATAATCCAGTTTATATCCCGCCCATCATATTTGTTTTCATCGAGTTGAATTTGTTTAAATTTCAGAAAGTCAGAAAACAGTGACTGTGACATTTTAATCACCATTTCAGTGTTTTGAGCATTTGTCACAGAATCGCTATTGAGCAGTTTTTTCACATTTCGCCATTTTCTCTTGCTGTGAGGAGTGAAGATGAAAGGCATTCCTTTGAAAAGGAGCAGGACTGACAGTGATGTGAACCATGTCACATGACAGATAGAGACTATTGCCCGGTGGTGTAAGGATGTTAGGGCAACAGTAAAATCTATTTTTGCTCCTATGATGAGGTTTTAACCAATCACAGGTCAGAATATCCAACCACTGATATATATATATAATGCACAACACTGTTTAAAAGTCCATTTTACAACCAGCTCAAAAGGGGGGTAAAAACCCACCAATATGCAGGCTCAACAAACCCTGTGAATGGGGTAGCATTTGGTTGAATATTGTTTGAGATACAGAGTGGTGAAGAAACAGCTGTTTTTCTTTTCTTTTTTTAAAATGATGCTTTTTTTATACACTTATATCTCAAAAAGTATAGCAAATTAAGGAACTACACTCAGCATACACATAGTCCCGGAGGTGTAGATGTGCAACTGGACATTTATATGTTTTGGGGGGTTCTAGTTTTACAGAAATTGAACCCCAAAGATAATGGTCTGATGTCACTGCTGTGTCATTTTCCATTGCACTGAATAGGGAGACATGAAATATACAGTTCAGTACACACGGGTCACATCTGTATTTATGTCTGGATTAAAACTGGTAATCAGTGATAATGTTTTTTGTGTTTGTGCCTTCAACACTGGGGAAATTAATAATCATTTGTTAATTTAGAAAATACGATTTTCATTTACCCCCTCTCACTTTTGTTGTTATGATACGGTCGGGAGTTCAATCCCAGGTGTTGTACCCTTGAGCAAGGTACTTTACCTAGATTGCTCCAGTTAAAAAATAAAAATTAAATTTTTTTTTAAAAAAAACTGTATAAATGGGTAATTGTATGTAAAAAAAATGTGACATCTTGTAACAATTGTAAGTCGCCCTGGATAAGGGCGTCTGCTAAGAAATAAATAATAATAATAATAATATTAAAACTTCTCTGTGCTTTTAAATAATAAAGCATTAAAAATGAAAGTGACCCTGTATGTAGTGTTACTCATTATACAATTAAGATTAAATTAAACTGGTGGGGACGCAGCCTCTAGCATGTAGCTACAGCAGTTGCAAGCAACGACACGGTTACAGTACAGATTTCTTTCAGGTACGTACTGAGGTGCACATTTAGAAAACTTTAACAATAACAAAATGTTGGTTGACAACAAGACATACATAACATGCTCCTGTTTACAGTTTTTAAAAGAATATTCCGAAATGAAAATAATTTTGTAGACATGAATGCAGGTTATACATTTATTCCTACCAAAAATTACTTATTTGGAATGTCACTTGTGCTGAGTTAGAAAATAAACATACTGCTCCGTATCGCCAGATTTATATAGTGCCATTTTATTAATTATCCCCCATATTGTTAGTTTAGTTAATTAGTTTATTAAAATGATATGATATTACACTTCTAGACATCGTGTGCATGTGTTATTTATGTATATTATTTATTATATTTGTATATTAATATCTGTATTAGGGATGCACCGAATCCAGGATTCGGTTTGTGATTCGGCCCGAATACCTACTTTTTGCGCAGGGTTCGGATTTGGTCGAATACTTAGGATTCGGTGAACTGAATCTGAATCCTACATCCGCCCAAACACACAGCCATTTTAATACATCCCTCCGATGTGTGCAGTTCTTTAAAAAAATACACGAATCTGATGTAGAACGTAACTGTTGTATTTAATAACAGGTATTCAAGAACAAGAACACGTTTGATGAACTCTGTCGCAGCTCTCAACTCCCTAAATTACTGGTGGCGCACCCACTAAACACGTCACGCCGCTGCTGAATGTAAACATACCCCCCCCACCCGGCCCCCTGTCCCCCCTCCCTCCTCCTCCTCCCTCCCCCCTCCTCCTCCTATGCAACACAGCACAGTCACATCACACTTTACATGGATTAAAGTTGCAGTAGACCTGTAATATATAGTAACGGCAAACTGTTGTAGACTTTTGTGCTTTGTTGCTTTGTCTGTCAAACGTGTTCTAGAGATCATACTGAGATAAAAAATAATAATAATAATAATAATAATCGGTACACAAATATATATATATATATTTTTTGTAACTTTACAACTCAGATGTGCAAGACGTTGTTGCACAAAATGCTTTAGTAAATTAAATTACGTTATCGTTTTTTGCCAATACAAGTTGATTTATTTGGGAACTGCTGTGTTTTATTAAAATATTTTTAAAACTATTTCATAGCCTATTTGATATGTGTTATACACATAGTGCATTTAAATCAACGTGAATTTTACTTTGTAGTGAGATTCAGGTCACTCACGGTAATTTTTTCCTCATAGCTCTCAGATCAGGTGACACAGGTTGAAACGTCATAAAAGAAAATAGTGGGTTATGGCAAAGATGCAGCTCTCCTTTCTTGTAAAGGTAAAGTAAACGGTTCTGTATTTTGACATTTCCGTTGTGGGGGGAGGGGGCTAGCAGTAAATTGTGTACGTTTCAAACACAGATCTTATTCAGGGATATATTTCCATTCGGTAATAAAAATAATATTAACTAAAAAAGCTCAAAACTATAGATTGTGCGCGTCCCTTGTTAGTAGCTGCCAGTCTGTTTTTCATTCAACAGTTTCCTTCAGTTTTCTTGACAGTTTTTGTAGATTCGATATTCGGTTCGGTATTCGGTCGAATCTTTTGAGATGGGTTCGATATTCGGCCGAATCCCAAAAACTTGGATTCGGTGCATCCCTAATCTGTATTATGGTTGTTGTATTATAGTGTAGTCTACATATCACTAGATTTATATACTGCTGTTTTAAAATTCAAACACGGAATTAATTATCCCCCATATTGTTTATTAGTTTATTAAAATGATATGATATTGCAATTAATACAGCACTTGCCAATTTCAATCATGACAGAGTTGTAATTGATAGGAAAACATTTTTAACTCGGGCAATTGTGTTCCACCAAGGGAAAACCATCAGCCATGGTCACTATGTTGCCTCAGTGCGAAAAGATGGGCAATGGTTTCAGTGTAATGATATGCAATGCACACAACGCATCAGACTGCCTAAAAACCAGCAGGGTTCTTACATGATCTTTCTAGAGAGAGTGGACAGAGCCATACAACATGAAGGATAACTGCCCTCAGCACTACTGTTCAAAGTTGTCTCCACCTCTCCAGCCTCAGGTACAGTCGTTACTCTCCCCACCTCTCCAGCCTCAGGGGCAGAGATTAACATTTTTCACATTTGATTTAGCGTCAATAAATCTGGCTTTTAAAAAAACATTTTACATACTTGGTGCGTGTCTCTTTCTTCTGAGCTATTTAGGGTCTCAGGTTGTGTTTTCATCACTGCATTATGTGGCAGATGTGGTTGTTTGATTTTCCAGGATGCCTTCTGCAAGACAATAGAAATTCAATGGCAAACACATTGTTAAAGTAACATTAAGATTTTGTTGGAAAGGTCCAAAAGATTAGGAAATTGCAAGTTAAGGTAGCCACGCAACCTTAACTCTGCACCCTTATGTGTATGTTTCACATATGACATCATCAGTGACATCGGCAATGACATCACTAAGTACATGACAAATTCTCCCCGAAGACTGACCGTACGGACATAACACTGGGAAATTATAGTCCTTCTGATTGGTAATATGTTCAGTAACTGCATTAGCATTCTCACAATGTTTGCTGTCAAGCTAATTATTTCACCAGTGTTCTAAGTAAAACCAATAAACTCAGAATACAGCAGTGCTATAGAATTAATTAGGGACCTTCCATGTATTACTGGAACTAATGTTAAATGAGCAATATTTCAACAAAAACTGTCAACAATATTCATACAATCAATATTTTTCTGTATCTGGATTCTGCAACATTGGCTTTTTTGTATTAACTGCACTGTTAGGCTGTGTGGTCCAGTGGTTAAAGAAAAGAGCTTGTAACCAGGAGGTCCCCGGTTCAAATCCCACCTCAGCCACTGACTCATTGTGTGACCCTGAGCAAGTCACTTGTGCTCCGTCTTTTGGGTGAGACGTAGTTGTAAGTGACTCTGCAGCTGATGCATAGTTCACACACCCGAGTCTCTGTAAGTCACCTTGGATAAAGGCGTCTGCTAAATAAACTAATAATAATAATAATAATAAACTGTTTCACGTGGCAAAAATAGTTACTGCATATTCTGCAGTATATGTATGTTTGCAATGTGAGTAACCATTCTTCTTTCAAACTTTACAGTTTTCTAACATACTGTTATGGCGGAAGCCAATTATGACATTAAACTGTTTAGGTACAATTGCAGATTTCTGCAGTTCACCATTGTGAAAATGTAACAGTACTCAATGAAGTACATAAACAAGAGGTGGATTGTAATGCATGGATGTTATGCTTAAAAGAGACATAAAACACTGCTTCATGTACCACAGCATACATGCATACAACTGCCACAATCAGACCACTTCACTTAAATAACAGGTGTAAATAACAGTATACCCATAATACAAAAACAGCCATTTTAAAGTTACATTAAAACCCACTAAGATAAGAAAGCGATTTTAGTCTTGACTTGAAAACTGTAACGGTCCCAGCTTCCCTGTCAAATGAAGGCAGAGCATTCTGTAATTTCAGAGCTCTACAAGAAAAAGCCCTTCCTCCCGTGTTGCTTTTGTTGACCCTAGGAATAACCAGCAGCCCTGCATCCTGTGATCTCAGAGTGCGGTTTGGAAGATACAGGGTCAGTAACTCCTGCAAATAACTAGGTGCTAATCCATTCAGGGCCTTGTAAGTTAACAGCAAAATCTCAAATGATAGATCAGGATCAAAGATGACCCCCAAACTCTTAATTTCTAGTTTAAGTTTTGATGAAAGGCTGCAAGGGTCAAGTTCATGTAATTCCACATTTCCTTTTAGTTGCTTCTGTGAGCCCACTAGCATAACCTCTGTTTTATCTGAATTCAACATTAGAAAATTCTGTGACATCCAATGCTTGATGCCTGTAAGGCAAGTAGCTAATAACACACTCATTGTAGGAATGCTAATGCAGTTACTGAACATGTTGCCAATCAGAAGGACTATTATTTCCCAGTGTCTTTGGGGAGAATGTGTCATGTGCTTAGTGATGTCATTGCCAATGTCAAGTGTGACGGGAAACATACGCATAATGGTGCAGAGTTAAGGCTGCGTGGCTACCTCAACTTGCAATTTCTTAACCTTTTTGGTCTTTTGCAACAAAAACTTAATGTTACTTTAACAAAATTTTTGCCATTGAATATATATATTCTGTAAAACCCGTTGTATAAGTCTATTTTCTAGGTATTTTTAGGGGGTCCTAAAAAGGGGGAGCGACTTATACACCGATGTGACCAATAGGCTTTTTCCTGAAAAAAAAAAAAAAATTATTACATAACATGCATAAAATGAAAAATAACATGCAAAAACTAATTTCATACTTTGACAAAAGTATTTGGGCAATCAACATATTTCATGTGACACCCATTTGTTGCTAATTGTTGACAATTATCATGATTGAAAACCAACACATGATGATAATTATAGAATATATAAATACATAATCATCAAGTGCTGAAAAATAAATTGGAAATTTGTGATTAAAAAAGTAACAAAAATGGTTAAAACTAAAGAGTACAGGAACAATCTCAAAATGGCAGTGATACAACTAAACAAAAAAGGGCTATTATTGACAAACACAGGAGAACAGGAACGACTGCAACTAGCTCCAGGTGTGGAAGACCAAGAAAGATTTCTGCAAAATTTGGAAGAATTGTTCAAGCAGCCCGGCAAAATCCTCAGATTACTACAAAAGATTTGACACAAGAATTGAGAGAAGATGGTCAAGAAATTCACGAGTGAACAACTCAACGATACATTAATAAGATGAATGTCCATGGGCGAAAACCAAGATGCAAACCTTTGTTAAAAACAATACACAAAAGACAATTGTAGTTTTCCATTGAATACTTGAAGGCAAATCCAAAATATAACTTTTTTCACTAAGAAAGCAACAATATGTGTGGAGGAAGAGAGGAGAAGAATTTAACACTAGAACCGCCGAGATTTCGGACTACATACAACCGCCGCACCCACAAATTGTGCGGCTCCATTTTAAAACAGCTTCGATATGAAAATGAACAAACAATTGGATACAACTTAATATTTTTATTTATGAACATCATACATAACATTTTCTGAGCAGAAACACCATATTTACATTGAAAATTAAACTTTTTTCTTATTTTTTTCAAAAAGAGCACATATACATAAACATGAAAAACTGTAATAACATAAACTTTACGCAATAAACGTATGTGTAAACAGGTGTAGAAAGCTGTATGCACATATACAATTATACAACATAAATAACTAGTTATAAAAATAGCATAAAACAAAAATATATCATAACTTCATAACTTATGCAATGCTGGCTGAAGGTTGATGGCCAGGTCCAAAACATTATAAAAAACAGCCACAGGCCACCTGCGAGTACCAGAGTACCACCTTTGACAGAATACAGCCATGCCAATTTATCCAGTATATCCACACCGTACTTTGTTGCGTTGTAAAATGTAACAGTCTCTGGCTTTCGTTTAGCATCAGGCCCGATGGTCACTGATCTGTGCAGAGCTTAGACTATGCCCTTTTTTTTTTTTTTTTTGCACCGTCACACTCAGGGTGGCACAGTCGTTCTGCCTGAGAAATGTAGTCTAAATAATAATAATATATGATGTGTAGAATAACTTTCAACAGTGTTTCAAGCACTCAACAGGATTATAATACGTTATTTCACAATGACGTTGATTTTATTACAAAGCCCAGACTAAATTGTCGGCTATATTGTATTGATTTCAATATGCCGCATAAACTGTGTGTCTGGCGGTTGAAGAAGCAAGTGCTTATAACTTATTCATTTTTACGATTCTGCAGCTGAAACACCATATGGGTATTTAATTCAAATATTTAGTAACATGCACGAGATATTCACATACGCGGAGATATTTCAATTTGAATTGCAAAAGCCGTTCAAAAAGCGGCTATGGCGGTGCTAGTGTTAAAGAAAAGTTCGTCATGCCCAGTGTTAAACATGGTGGAGGTTGTGTGATGATATGGGCTGTTTCTCTTCCTGAGGCACTATTAAGATATTTTGCACTTTCATTTGTTACCCAGTGCTAGAAGGCTTATTTGACGGAAGCTTGTATTCCAGCAGGATAATGACCCTAAGCATTCTGAGAAGTCTACAAAGGAATTTCTGAAAAAAGGAAGATTACAGTTATGGATTGGCCATCTCAGTCCCCAGACTTGAATCCCATTGAGATGTTGTGGATTGACTTGAAGGCTGCTGTTGCAAAAAGGAAATCCAAGTCAATTGCAGAGCTCAAAGCTGTATATGTTGAAGAATGGGCAAAAATATCTCAGAAAGATGCCAGGAACTGATACAAAAAAAATACAAAAAAAGACTGCAAGCTGTAAAGGAAGTAAAGGGTGGGCACACAAAATACCAATGTAAGGGTGTCAAAGTATGAAATTAATTTTTGCATGTTATTTTTCATTTTATGCATGTTATGTAATAATTTCTTTTATTATAAATACATATTCATGAGTATAAAGTCAGAACACAGCCAAACAGCCAATCAAATCGACTGGTCAGCCGTAAAGCCTGAGCTGCAACCCTCTGAACTACACATTGGTTATGATGTGCTGACAACTCACGCAGCTCAACTCTCTCCGTCTTGTCAACCCGCTTAAGCTCATTTTATTGCTGAATGTGATTTTATAATTAATATCACACAAAACTTTATGTATGCAAGCACTCTTGTCTTCTCGGTATTTGGATAATGACATTACTGTTAAAATTCAAGTTTGATAGAGCAGGATTTAAATCTAAGTATAGTGTTTACAACAAATAGTTACAAGTAGACATTGATACGTTTCTTGTTTTCTTTTATATTGAATTTGAATGTTGCAAAGAAAAACCTACTTGCTTGTTGTGTTGATAAAAGTTATAAAACTAGAGTGCTTGGTCTACCACATTAATATTTAATATGAATTAATCAATTGTAATCTGAATACATTAATTAAATTCAAAATGTTCTTAACATAAATGCTTAAACTATATTTTAATTATACTTTCCAGATATATAAAAGTTCTTAATAAAATACTAAACATATGTTTTCATTTATAAATTCAGGGGCAATTCAAAGTACTTGACCAGTGCATTCACAAACAAGATAAAAAGGGACAGACTCAATTAAGAAAAACTATGATTTTTAATAAATGTAAATGGTTATAGAATTGTTTGCAAATACATAATAGTTAAAATAATCTTCATAGTATCAAGTTTAATTTAACCATGTATTTAAAGAACAAAGTTAAACCAGGTTAAGAAAAAGTATAAAAGGTTTATAAAAACTACTGAATAACTATAAAATATAATCCATAGTATCATTTTTTTCTGATAAATACCCAACAAGTTCTATATATTATAGAAATCTTAGAAGTAATTTAAACATTTAATTTGCACAGCATATTTTATCATGAAATGTCTTAACCCTTTGCGGTCCATTTATTCAGGTCCAATTTATTTTCACACGCGCAGTTTATTTTAGACGCACTGTTTAAAAGTATTTTTTTTCACAGTAAAACAGGTTTAAAGGCACTGCATATCACACTCAGTACTGCATCTCCAGCCCCGCCCCACCTCTTGTTCGCTTTTTTTTCACATACCTCTTGATAGTAATGCATACCGATAAATCATCTCCTGATCACTTGTTTTATCACCAAACTCCTCAATAATGCGATCCAAGTCATTATTTTATTATTATAACATCTAAAAAAAGCTCTGCAAATGTCTGTGATATTCTTTGAGCGCTGGATGCAGAAGCAGCTATCTTGTTTGTTTATGTCCGTGTTATCTATGTGATGCCGGGGCTATCTGTATTCATGTATTTTTTTTTCGGCTTTTCTCGGCTCCTATCGAACACACTCGGCCATTGAATGGTTTTCTCGGCTTTTTCCGGAGAAAAAAACAACTAGAGACCTGTTTTTTGCGTCTTTTTGATGATGTCGGGCAGGGTCCGACATTGGACCGGAAAGGGAAAATTGCAATGTCGGACCAGGTCCAACATAGGACCGCAAAGGGTTAGAATTGGCAAAATAAATGTAATAATTGTATCAACATATTCTAAAGTTATTTGAACAGGTTACATCAAGCATTTAACATGTTTAATACATTGCAAATAATATTACTATGGAGGCATGTGGCAAAGTGGCTGCTGAGTAGAAACAGGTGCAGAGGTGATGCAGTGCAGGAATAATCACACAAAGGAAACTGTAATCCAGTTTGGAAAAGGGGTCTTTATTTTTATATAAATCCCGGTCTGGTGACCAAACAATAATCCTCCGGCAAGACACACCAATGTGTAAAGCTCAGCAGGAAATGATAATAACTGGTTTACAAAAACCCAGTAAATAATAACACGTTATCCGCTCCCACAATAATACTAACATAATCACCAGTCCGGGTGCGTGCAGTAGTGCTCGTGGTGGGTGATAACAAATAAACAGTGACTGTAGTGCTGTGTTGCTCCGGGTAGAGCTGGCCCAAGGTGACAGCTCCGGAGACGTGCTAGCCGTCTAGTGAATTCACAAAACAAAACACAATTACTAACAGTGCTACAAACAAACGGGGAATCTCTCCCGGTCCTTTCAGTTCCGTATCTGGCTCTGAAACCAAGCGAAGGAAAAGATTTACGATCCTCCGGCCCCTTAATGCTAACACGCATGACCCCTTGGTAAACGAGTGCAGCTGTCTTTACTGTCTGCAGCTGCTACCTCATTTCCCTTCCGGGTCAATATGTTCCTGCATATGTTCCAGAGTCTTGCCTTCTTCCAGACTGACCGACTTCCCGGCCTGGGGAAAGAACTGTCAGGTCAGCCGGTCCAAAGCCATTCCCTTTTACTGCTTAGCGTCCTCACAGGTCGGGAGAGAGATTTACAACCAAAACTCATTATATTTCTGTCACAAGGCACCATCAAGAAGTTATGAACTATATATATATATATATATATATATATTTACCACGACAACATGTGTTTAGTTATTTGAAATCAGCGTTGCAAAGAAGCTTGTAGTTGTTATTGAGTAGTCTGGCAAAGAAATTTCTTGCAGTGCGTTCAGTCCACGTAATTGAAGAACAGTTTCTTTAATCCAAAAGAAAGAAATAGGCAGTCTTGGGGCTCCCGAGTGGCGCATCCGGTAAAGGTGCTCCGCGTGGAGCCAGGATGAGCCTTATAGCCAGGATGTCGCCGGTTCGATTCCAGGCTATTCCACTGCCGACCGTAGACGAGAGCTCCCAGGCACACAATTGTCTGAGCGCCGCCCGGGGGGGGGGGCTTAGGTCGGCAAGGGTGTCCTCGGCTCACCGCGCACCAGGGACCCCTGTAGTCTGCGGGCTTGCTTGTAAGCTGCCCAGAGATGCATTGTCTTCTGATGCTGTAGCTCCGAGGCGGCTGCACGGTGAGTCTGCAGTGTGAAAAGAAGCAGTCGGCTGACGGCACACGGAGGACAGCGTGTGTTCGTCTTCGCCGCTCCTGAGTCAGTGCGGAGGTGGTAGCGGTGAGCTGAGCCTAAAAATAATTGGATATTCTAAATTGGGAGAAAATACAACAAATAATTGCCGACTACTAAATTTAAAAAAAAGAGAAAAGCAAAAAAAGAAATGCACTTGAAGTTCACTTGTAGCGGGAATATTTTCTTTCTTAGTGAAGCATTCACTCCAGCACAGGGAAAAAAAACAGGAACCAGGAAGTCTTAATGGTCTTGCAGTTTTG
Source organism: Acipenser oxyrinchus oxyrinchus (assembly GCA_030684275.1). Taxonomy (NCBI): domain Eukaryota; kingdom Metazoa; phylum Chordata; class Actinopteri; order Acipenseriformes; family Acipenseridae; genus Acipenser; species Acipenser oxyrinchus. Next base: position 185,266 of record CM060284.1, on the reverse strand, counting down.
ATGAGAGATCCAGGGATATATATATATATATATATATATATATATATATATAATATCTTTCATGTCCTGTGTTTGAATTTGTATAAGATTTCAGAATTGGTGTGTCTCTCAGATTGCCATTCAACTGGACGACTCTCCTAATCATTCCACTGGTAAATTCTCTAATCAGGTCATCTTATTGGTTGTTTTGAATGTAAGCAGATGACATCATAAGTTCATCAGAAAGATAACTCCCATGTTCATTCAAACAAAACGATTGTAAATCACAGAAAATGCATTCAGTTAAAAATATTCTTTTGTGAAATAACTTTTCCTAAGTTATTCATTTTTACCTGATTACATTTCTATTTTTCTGATGTATTTAAACACAATGCAGTACCAAAATAAATTATACAAGTCCCATAATTATCATTTTAATTCATTAATTTAATTTTAATCCATTTCCTGAATGATAAATTACTTAATTTTAGTGATTTAAGTAAAACTTGTAATACATTTAGGGATAGATGTACAAAGATGGGCCAGTCGCAGTACAAACATACCGCAATTTGCATTTTGGGTATGACAATTCGCAAAGTGCTCATTTTGTCGTATGTACTAAGAAAAAATATGTTAATGAAGAGAGCCGCAATATACTAATTTAAATATTATTTGCGTCCTCTCACGAGAGTTGTGCAACATTTTTTCAAATAAAATAGCAGTTGAGTTGTGGTTTGCTGCAGCAAAGTGTGCCCAGAAGGATAACGTCTACATGCAAGGATGCAAGAATCAAACTTCCATTGTTTTTGTTAAATGTAAACGTCATCTGTACAATGCATTCTATTCCATCTTCATTTTACCTATTTTAATACTGTTCTATAATGAAAAGCAGTTTAATCCCATCAGATTTTATAGTGGGGCCCCTACCTTCACCCCCAAAAAGTTTTTCATGATCATACAGTAGCCCCTCGCTAAACCGTACATGTGTTTGTCTGACATAAGGAGGTGTTGGATTTAAAAACAATACAATGAAACAACACTCACATACATATACAGTTCTCAATGTATTTTAAATATAAATCATTGCACTGAAATGACACTCATGTGTTTTGGGTAGGCTACACATTACATTATGGAAAAATATAAAACTGTACAATAGCCCTATACAATATACAGTACAGTAGTAAAATCAAATGACTATGTAGTGCACTTATTTGTACTGGTAATACAAAATAAATCATACTGCTGCATTGTACACATTGGTGCGAAAATAAAAGATTATTTTAAATTGAAAGTAAATGATTTTAGTTTTTTTTATTTTATTTTAATGATTATTATTTTGAACTTGGTCTACTTAGTAGCCTAGACAATTAACACACAGTAGATCATGGTCCTATACAGATGCTGAGAATGAGCTGGAGGGGTTAGTGGCACATGTGTGCCATCTGTTGCTCCCAACATGCTGAAAAAACAGAAATGTCATAGAAATGTGTTTTCAAGGCTTGTAAGTACAATCTGACTTTAGTGAAAATTAGGTACTTGGGTGTTCGTCTCAAAAATACATATTCATTTAAGGCTAAAGCTCAAATAAGAACTGTGGCAGCAAAGCATTAGTTAAAATGATGCTAACAGCGTTGCATTTGTTTAATACATTTCACGCTACACTTCCGACTGGTATAAACGTGGTTTGCAATGATTGCGACAAACGCAACGCTTTAGTACATCTACCCCTATATGTTCTATGTTGGTAAGAGTTCACAAGAATATCGTTTTTATAACAGTTAACATTTTCCCAGCGAATACAATGTTAATTTAATTCCAAACTGAACCATCCCCATCGTCCACTAGATGGCAGTACTACTCTATTTTTGACCAGATCGATTACGGCATTCACATTCGGAGTCATAATGTCTGTCTCTAGGATTTTATTGTCAGAAGTGTGAAATGTTTTGTTTGAAGCTCAATACTTAGTCTGATGAAGATTTAAATTTGTTTAACAAAGTCACATCTGATTGCTCTTCACAGTAGGAATCTCTTTTGTAACAGACAAAAAACGAGTTTCTTTCCATTTTTAATCCACTTAGGTCTAGCATCCTTCCAAAGGTGCTACCATCAAAGAATGTCTGGAATCTGGGGGGGTTAGATCTCTTAAAAAAACAGATGGCATTCTGGACTTTAAAAGTTAGACCTGCATATTGATAGGAATTGTATTATCAATTATAAATAGTCTTCACATTTGCACTAGGGTGGGGATTTCAAGTAATTTAGTGCTCGAGTACTCGAGAGTTAAAACTTTTGAGTACTCGATGCCAGACAATATTATTCTACATATGCACTACAAAAATTACCACGTTAACACTGGAGCCGCCGCGGTTATACTCATACCTAAAACCAGCGCCAGCAGTCATGACGGTACGTTTTAAACAACATCAATATTAAAACTATCTGATACAACTCAAAAGCTTTATTCAAGCACATCATATCAAACATCTGCATAGCCAAAACGCTGTATTTAAATGAGCAATTAAACATAAAGAATATTGTAGGTTATATTCAAAATAAAAACATGTATTAAAGTCTGTTAAAATTCCGGTGTCGTAGGAAATAAGTTGACCGCGCAAGCGCAGTAAGGCAAAAGTAGACAAAAGTAAGGCTACAGTTTGATTAAAGGGGAGGTTCACTGCATGGCTTTTTATTTTAATCTATTTACTAGACTGTGTATGTTGGTGCGTGTTCGTGCCACTGTCTTTTCGTATGAACTTTAAAATGTGTGATCGTCGACTGTCTTTTTAATGGTTCTATAACATCAATGTCAATCTGATGTAGTTTATGTGTGATCGCGGAGATTTATTTATATATTAAATTATTTTACACGTCAAAATGTTGTCAGATGTTGCCATACTGTAGTGCTTCCCAAAACAAAAACACCTCCAGAAATGCAAAATAACGTTAATACATAACACATGTTGCTAGTTAACGTTTGTTACACAAACAGAAATGTACAATCATACAATTCATTTTAAATGATTTATTTGCTGCTAATATATTACAGCGATATTCACATTCCCTTATCTAGCGTAATACTGTCGAATATATCCGATCTACATGTTAATGTAAATTATACGTACAAAAGTCATTTTAAATTATACATTTTTGTTAGGCTAATATTTCGTATCTAAAGCGATATTCACATCATCTTATCTAGCAGCATACTGCCGATTAAATCAATCTACTAATTGATATAAATTCTACTTACAAAATTCATTTTAAATTATTTATTGTTCATTAATATATCCAATCTACTTATTTCCTGGCTCGATCTACTTATTTCCTAGACTAGGCTTGTTTACATTAGAAACAATGGAACCTCCCCTTTAAATTCTAGAGCTTGATCAACTTATTTCCCGATCAACTTATTTCCTGGGACATCGGCTTTGTTGCTAGGTGGGCGGGCTTATAACTTCGAGCAAAGGCGTCTAGGTGACATAGTCCGCACCCAACAGGCGTCAGTTCTAGGGTCGCTTTTCTACCCCAGCAGTTCAGTGTAGCTGGGTATTTTTTATATAGCCATGAGCCACGAGGGATGATCAACCAACTCTGGTGTTAATCAGAGTAAACCAAACGTGACTCAAGTGGGGGGAGGTGGGTTAACTGCAATAATAATAATAATAATAATAATAATAATTATTATTATTGTTATTATTATTATTATTATTATTATTATTATTATTATTATTATTTAGTAGCAAAATTTCACATCTGTATAAACTACAGGTATTTACTGCCTTATTATTTACCATTGTGGCACATGTAAAATAATAAGATTGTACCACCTGTAGTTAGGAAACACAAACCACTTTGCCATGCTCACATGTACAAACCAACTGGCAAAATCATCCAATCAAAATGACTTCCAGATTTCAAACTATTTGGATTTATGAGGAGGAATAAATGTATTCAAATTTAGCTATATATGTAGAATGGATGTGAGAAACCAAAGAAACTAGAGAAATGTTTTTAAGTGCACCCTACTTTACACTGATAAATCACTCAAGCTAGCTCTCTTGTGGTTTATATGTCACCAAATAATAGCTGGGCGTACATTACCACTTACAGTGCCTTGCATAAGTATTCACCCCCCTTGGACTTTTCCACATTTTGAAGTGTTACAACCTGGAATTAAAATGGATTTAATTGGGATTTTTACCATTTGATTTACACAACATACTTAACACTTTGAAGGTGCAAAATATGTTTTTATTGTGACACAAAAGTTAATTAAACAAAAAAAAAGACATGTGTTAGTTACATACTGTAAGTATTCACCCCCCCTGAGTCAATACTTGGTAGAAGCACCTTTGGCAGCAATTACAGCTGTGAGTCTTTTTGGGTAAGTCTCTACCAGCTTTGCACATCTGGATCCTGCAATTTTTGCCCATTCTTCTTGGCAAAATTGCGCAAGCTCTGTCAAGTTGGATGGGGACCGTTGGTGAACAGCAATTTTCAAGTCTTGCTACAGATTCTCAATCGGATTGAGGTCTGGGCTTTGACTGGGCCATTCTAAGACATTCAGGTTCTTGTTTTTAAACTACTCCAGTGTAGCTTTGGCTGTGTGTTTAGGGTCATTGTCCTGCTGGAAGGTGAACCTCCGCCCCAGTCCCAGGTCTCTTGCAGACTGAAACAGGTTTTCCTCTAGAATTTCCCTGTATTTGGCTCCATCCATCTTGCCCTTAATCCTGACCAGTTTCCCAGTCAATGCCGATGAAAAGCATCCCCATAACATGATGCTGCCACCACCATGCTTCACCGTGGGGATGGTGTTCTCAGGGTGATGAGCAGTGTTGGCTTTGCGCCACACATAGCGTTTTGCGCTAAAGCCAAAAAGTTCAATTTTGGTCTCATCAGACCAGAGAACCTTTTTCCACATGTTTGCTGTGTCTCCCACATGCCTTTTGGCAAAATCCAACTGGGATTTGATATGGGTTTTTTTCAGCAATGGCTTTCTTCTCGCCACTCTTCCATAAAGCCCAGCTTTGTGGAGCGTCCGGGTTATAGTTGTCCCATGAACGGTTTCTCCCATCTCCAGCTCCTTCAGAGTTACCATTGGCCTCTTGGTTGCTTCTCTGACTAATGCCCTCCTTACCTGGTCACTGAGTTTTGGTGGACGGCCTTCTCTAGGCAGAGTCGCGGTTGTGCCATATTCTTTCCATTTTTTAATAATGGATTTAACGGTGCTCCGGGGGATGTTCAAAGTTTGGGATATTTTTTTATAACCCAACCCTGATTGGTGCTTCTCCAGAACTTTATCCTGGACTTGTTTTGATAGCTCCTTGGTCTTCATGATGCTGTTTGTTTAGATATGCTCTCTAACAAACTCTGGGGCCTTCCAGAAAAAGGTGTATTTAATCTGAGACATTTTAATTGCACACAGGTGGACTCCATTCAACTAATTATGTGACTTCTGAAGGCAATTGGTTGCACCAGAGCTTATTTAGGGGTGTCACAGCAAAGGGGGTGAATACTTATGCAATCAAGACTTTTCAGTTTTTATTTGTAAATAATTTTGAAAAATATGTAGATTTTTTTCCCCACTTCGACATTATGGACTATTTTGTGTAGATCAGTGACAAAAAATCCTAATTAAATCCATTTTAATTCCAGGTTGTAACACTACAAAATGTGGAAAAGTCCAAGGGGGGTGAATACTTATGCAAGGCACTGTATGTTATAACTAGATGTGTTTTCAATCTAGCGCCTGTGCTAGATTGAATTGCCTGTAATTGAGGTGTAACATCTTGCTTGGGCAGGCAGGCAGGCAGACAGTCAGACACTTCATCTTGCTTGGGCAGGCAGGCAGACAGTTGGACCGACAGCCAGACAGTCGGACATCTTTCACAGGCACTGAATTGATACCAGGCAGAAGGCTCCAGTTAGTCAATTATTTTAACAGTGAAATATAAAGACCCTTCGGTTTTATTTATTTTTTGTACAATTGTAGCACAGTCGGCCTTGTAATGGGAAATCGATATTTGATTTGACTCGGTGCCTTGACTCGTAAACAGAGTCCAAGCATGTCCCAGGCCTCTTCGCGGCAGTGGAGCAGATTTATAGAGGGTTGTAAAAAACAAATCTAGTTTTGCTGAGAGATGTATTCCTTTCTTATAGTGAATGGATTGTCCTCCCACAGGGAAGAGCTAATTGAACTGCTGTAGACTACTACATGGCAATGAGGGGGGCTTTGACCATCGCAGTTACTTTGTAAACATTAAAGTGATTGTAGCTATGTGAACAGGCTGGCTGAGGGGTGACATCAGGCCAGGAAATGAAACCAAAACACACAGCAACTGCGGGCGATACTGAGACGCTGCTGCGCTCAGTGTTTTATTAACACACAGAAAATAAAAGGTTGAACAAAACAGCACACAGCACTTGAGGCCAAAATAAATAGACAAACAAAATGGACTAACAACAAACAAACAGTGGACTAACAGACAAACAAACACGGTGAGTCAGAACAAACAAGTATCGTGCTGGTCCTTCCAGCACAAAATAGCAATTGTATTATTTATTTTATTTATCCCCTCCACTCACCGAACACACCACCCCGAGTAAAACGTGTATATATATCTATATATACTATTGTGCCAGGATTCAATTACTAATTAATTATTCACTTGAATCCCAGCACTTGAACTAATTTGTGCAATCCTGTGCATGCATACTATTACATACTTCATCTGCACGTGAAGTGATTTTGCAATCCCCGTGCCTAAAATGATTTCCATTACATGAGAGTAGATGTTAAAACTTCATGCTGATTTGAACTTGGCTATCGCCAAGATAAGCACCAACTAAGACGTAGCTTCACAGTAAACTAATGTGATCCATATGTGTCTCCATCCATTTGCGCTTCCTTCCATATGATGATGTAGATATCCTTCTGTCTGGTGTTGATGGCTGAAGTGTAATGCTGGCTCCAGGGATCAGCTTATTTTGCCTCCCTAGCGCATCAGCACACACAACGGCTGCGATGCTGGCTCCGGGGATCAACCATAGTGCGGTCTTCCCAGCGCATCAGCATGACAACCGTCTGGATTGAGCTAAGTAGGGTACATCTCTGGGGTCTTCAAGTGGGCACCTTCCATCCTCGGTGTTTCGTCAACTAGCCCACGACACCTCAAGAGGGCTCGACGGTGATTCTGGCGTCCCAGCATCACCCCCCTCCGTCCCCCACTCAACTCAGCCCAGCTTACTTACCTGTATATCAGCCTTTCTTTCTTTCTATTGTGCTTGAGATCCCCAGCCAGAATCTTTCCGTCTCAACCACAGCCAGTTGCTGCTCCTCTCTGCTGCTTCAGATAAGTTCTTCACTGTGCGACGCAACTCTTGGCCATTGAATCCGACATCTCTGAGAAACCGGGCTGTAGAGTGTGCCACAAATCCTCGACATCCCACTTCCACTGGGTAAACCCAGACTCTCCATCCTCGCTGTTCCGCTTCAGTGGCTAGTTGAGCATACCGCAGTTTCTTCCTCTCATACGCCTCATCTACAGCATCCTCCCATGGCACTGTTAACTCCACCAGGTGAACAAGGCATGCTGATCCAGACCACAAGACAATATCTGGTCGAAGGTTTGTGGTGGCAATCTCAGGTGGAAAAATAAGCCGTTGACCAACATCCGCCAGCATTTTCCAGTCTCTAGCAGCTTCCAGTTGTCCTGGGCGAGGATTGGTTTTAACACCTTTTCTTGGTGGTTGCTCTCCTGGGCGGAGGAATGTTGTCTTTGTGTGTAATGTTTTGATGGAACAGGTGGCAACTTATTGGTCATGTTACGCTTGTCTTCCAATGCTAAGGCCAAACATCGCAGCACCTGGTCATGGCGCCAAGTAAACCGTCCTTGGCTAAGAGCCACCTTACATCCTGTCAAAATGTGCCTTAATGTTGCAGGTGATGAACACAAAGGACATGAGGGATCCTCTCCTACCCAGAGGTTTAGGTTCTGTGGTGATGGGAGAACATCATATGTTGACCTTATAAGGAAACTGATCCTGCTCTGTTCCATTGACCATAGGTCTTGCCAGCCAATCTTGCGTTGTTCCACACTCTCCCATCTCATCCATTCTCCCTGCTTGCCCTGGGAAATGGCCTTTATACACCTCATCCTCTCCTCCTGCTTTTGCACCTCGTTGACTACAAGCTTCCTCCGTTCGCTGGGGCTGCCTTGTGCCATGTAGGAGGAGCTGAACTGAGACCAAGACCCCCTCTTCCATGCTGAACTTGCCCCATGATATCACCAATTCGAAGGGCAGCCTTTGCATCCTCCACAGCTTTCTTTGCCGCCCACTTACTTCCAGTTTTCAACACAGGTGCTGCCTCCCTTACGCATTTGTCGCATGACTCTACTAATGTAATTTCCAGTCGGACCTTGGCGCACTTAAACTCCTCGGTTAGAGCGGAGACAGGTAGCTGCAGTATTCCTTTACCATAAAGTCCCACTCTGCTGAGGCAGCGTGGAACTCCCAACCATTTCCTGATGTGTGAACTGATTAAAGCTTCCAGCTTCTCTACTGTTGTCAAAGAAACCTCGTACACAGTCAGTGGCCACAGCAACCTTGGCAGTAGACCAAACTGAAAGCACCAGAGTTTTAGTTTGCCTGGTAAAGCTGCTGTCTATGCTCTTCAACCCTTCCACAGCTTGTTGTCTAACTTCTCCCACACGAACTGTGTCCTTTAGATCCCCGTCGTACCATCTCCCAAGGCTCTTCACTGGCTTCTCAGACACTGTTGGTATTGCCTCACCATTAATGAAGAACGTTTTATCTACTACTTTACCTTTAATTATAGAGATGCTCCTTGATTTAGTGGGCTTGAATTGCATTCGTGCCCATTCAATGTTATTGGTTAATTTGCCCAATAACCAATTAGTGCAGGCTACTGTTGTAGTCATGGTTGTCATGTCATCCATGTATGCTCGAATTGGTGGTAGTCGCATTCCAGAAGCCAAGCGCTCTCCTCCCACTACCCATTTTGATGCCCTAATGATTACTTCCATTGCCATGGTAAAAGCCAGTGGAGAAATGGTGCATCCTGCCATTACTCCAACTTCTAGGCATTGCCATGTAGTGCTGAATTATGAAGTTGAAAAACTAAATTGCAAATCTCCAAAGTAGGCTTTCACTAGATTTGTTATTGTCATTGGTACACTGAAAGAATCAAATGCTGCCCAAAGAAGTTCATGTGGCACTGAACCATATGCATTAGCCAAATCCAGGAATGTCACATGGAGCTCCTTCTTCTCCTTTTTAGCTGATTGAATTTGTTGCCAGATCACATTGATGTGTTCCAAAATAAATAGACAAACAAAATGGACTAACAACAAACAAAAGTTACTAACAGACAAACAAACACGGTGAGTAAGAACAAACAAGTATCGTGCTGGTCCTTCCAGCACAAAATAGCAATTGTATTATTTATATCCTGTGCACCAACACCTATACACCAACATTAACACACCACACGCAGCACAACACATAACACACACATGGGCGGGGCACACTGCCACAAGCTAACAGAATAATTCCATACCTATCCTGCACTTCTGTTAGCTGTATAGGTCTCAGATGTGCAGTTTTGAATGGCACATTTTTAAACATGATGTCTTGATATCTGTTCCACTTCTACTTCCTGTGTGATTTCACCTCAGCAGTGTCTTCAGGGTCAGTTTAATGAAAACGTTGCATTTCGTGTAGTAATATAGATTCAAAGGAAAGTGAGAAGGTAAAACTGTAAGAAACTAAGTCAAGTAGACAAACATAGGGGATGTCACGATGTGAACTTTTTCTCAGACGATTATTCTGTGGGGTATTATCATGATAATTGCAATACAGCACAATATTTTACAAAGAACTGCCAAAAAAAAATTCTTACAGATTTAAAATGTTAACTATTTATTAAGCTAAAATGTGTTTTATGACATTATGAACATTATACAAAAATATGGTACTTAATTATAATACAACAGATGTTTACAAAACACTCAATATTTTAAATACAAAACTCTCTGAATAGTTTCTAAACATCTACGAAGCAAAGGTATCAATTACTGTAGATAAACTAAAGTGCCATTTTACCATGCCATGTTTTGTTTTTTACCTGATTAGTTTGGGTGTTTCCCATAATTGTTAGTCTGATTTAAGGATGCTAAAAATGTCTTATTGCCAAATCAAATAGCTCCTATTGGGTTAAACGCATTTCTAAATGGGGCTGGTCATGTCAGCCTGCCCTAAGTTTTACTCCAGTACCAGTAATTGAGTATATGAAAATGAATAAATAGAATGCATGTGATATAGTGAGTTTGGTGTGCGCTGAGCGTTTAGGGAGTAGCCTTTAAATATATTGACGCTCCTGTTACACACCACACTCACTATATCCTTGTGTGTTTTAAATAGTATTAACATGTTTATCCTCCTTAAGCTATGTAGCTAAAACAAATATATCATTTTGGTTTTTAATCATAAAATGGGAATACTTAAAAGCATTAGGATTATTATTATACATGTAATTCATTTGACTAACACTGTTTTTAATAAAGCTTCTTTGTAAAGCGGTTGGTGGTGATCTCTTAAATGCGTCAACATATTCATCGTGTTGCTGCTCTTTGAAAGAACAACAGCTTGGCATAATTTACAAACTGGCACTCCCTCTTCAATAACCTGAACATCGTCATTTTTTTTTAAAACCAAAGTGATCTCAGATCCTTTTATCCGTTTTTTAGGAGGAAAGAGTTTGTTTCTTTCATTCTCGCTATCCTCCATATTTGTTGTGCACTGCTCTTGTTGATTTCTGTGGCTGTATAAAACCCAGTGAAAGGTTCATTATCACCATCTACTGGATGTACCTATTACAGTTTTTTTCTAAACCTCTAGTCCTTCTTCAGTGTACCCATTACTACATTGAAGAAGGCACGACACAAGCTCAAACATTTGTCTCCTCGACTCAGTTTCTTATTGTTTTAGAATTCTGACTGAGCGTTTGAAGTTATGGTACAGTAGGAAATTTGCAACCTGTTCTCTGTTGTGTATTGCACCGGTGAGACCACACTTAGAGTAACTGTGTCCAATTCTGGTCACCACAGTAGCAAAGGGACATTGTTGCCCTGGAGAGAGTCCAAAGAAGACAACCAGACTAATTCCAGGTCTTCAAGGACTGGGCTGCAAAGATAGGCTGAAATAACTTAATTTATTAATTTATCATAGAACAAAGAAGAATTAGGGGGACATGACTGAAGTCTTTAAAATCTTAAAAGGAATTGACATAGTTAACCCAAACCAATACTGTAGCACAGAAACCAGGACCAGAGCACAGTGTGATATAGACTTCAGACAGGGAAGGAGACACTTCTTCACTCAGAGTGGTGAGGGTATGGAAAGGGCTACCTAGTCATGCTGTTGAGGTAGAATAACTTGGATCCTGTAGACCCAACTTGACAAAGTTCTCATTAGTAAATTCTCTTCTACTCTCTCTCTCTCTCTCTAGGTCCTGGGCTCTTGGTGCCATCGCCCTGCTCTTTCTCCTGGGGCTGACCTGGGCGTTCGGTCTTCTGTTCATCAATGAGAACACCGTCATCATGGCGTATCTCTTCACCACCTTCAACGCCTTCCAGGGCATGTTCATCTTCATCTTCCACTGCGCCCTGCAGAAGAAGGTGTGTCTGTGTCTCTGAACCCAGTATCTGTGTTTGTCTCTCGTTCTTTTTATGTGAGGTGTATCTGTGTGTTTGTGTGTGTGCGTGTGTGTGTGTGATCTCATCGTCTGACAATCAGAGCCCTTCACCTGTTGTCTGTCTATCTGTCTGTCAGAGACATTTTTCTCTCTGCCAGTCTGCCTGTCCATTATAAATCCAGTGTCTGTAAAAGGTGAAGGACACACAGAGCTGGAGACCTCTGTCTGGCTGTGAGCCTCTTTTTTAAACCATACAGCTGTCTGTCTGTTTGAGGTATCTCAATGTCTTTTTATCTGTATGAGCCAATGTTGTTTGTCAGTCTGTAATGGATTCATTGACTGACAGCTATAAAGCCTGAAGCCCTCTAGCTGTCTGTCTGTCTGTCTAAGGCCTATGTATGTATTTCTTTCTGTCTCTAGCAAATGCAGTGCCTTAGCAAGCTGAGAGACAAACATCTGTCTGTCGGTCTGCTTGTTTGCATGGAAGGTTCTGGTTCTGTCTTAGAATAGCTATAGTTGAGGCAGCTGCAGTGTGGCACTCTCTATATTTAGAAACCCTATGAAAAGGACTCTGCACTCCAGCTCTCTCTCTCTGGTGCTTGCCTGCCTCTCTCCTGGGCTCTTTCATAACATTACAGCCAATTTCATGCTGCAGTGAGGGGAGTACTGTCACCGGCTTCCTTCAGAAAGAATGGGCCGTACTAGAGCACAGATCCAGGAGCTGTGAGATCCAGGGCAGGGTCTATACTGCCCTCCAGTGGGAGCGACAGTGCCTTTACAAGCAGGGTGTATAGACAGAGCTGAAAGAACCAGGGTAGAGTTTAAACTTCTTAACACTGTCCCCTATGGGAGAGAAGGTGGTATAGAGTAAATAGAACCTAGTTAGACTGCACCTTTACAAGTAGGGAGTGCAGTGAGTTTGCCTACACATTGACCCCTGAAACCCATTATAAATGTAAATGTACAACATATTGTAGGCATTTCTAATGATATAGCTCCTGTATAGACCCAACTACAGTCCCCACAATGCTATGTTGTACTGACTTCTGGTTTGTGATTGATTGGACAGGTGCACAAGGAGTACAGTAAGTGCCTGCGTCACTCCTACTGCTGTAGCCGAACATCCACCGCTAATACTCACGGCTCTCTCAAGACTTCCGCAATGAGGACCAATAATCGCTACTATACTGGGACGCAGGTACGCCATGGACCGACTCATAGACAGGTACAGTATCCAAAGAGACTACCTCTTTAAAAAAAAAAATAAACGTGAGCAGTGCCACTGCTACCAAGATGTTTTGTTCATCACTCTGGCTTTTTGGAAATACTCAAACAAATGTAATACATTCAAGGACAAATGTTTAGACTAGAAGTCTTTTCAATGTCTTCAAGGCTTCTCATCAAAACATTTCTCATTGAATGTATTATTATGTTTCTTTTAGTATTTCTAAAATTACCACCAGTTATGGTTTAATAATTGTGGATGGTCCTCTCTCTTCTTGTAGATAGCTGGTTTTAAATTCTGGGGTTGGTTAAGTACCACATAATTAAAGTGGACTTTACTTACTTTAATTCAGTCCCCCTCTCTATTGTTAGAGAGAACCCCAGCAACAACAAAACAGATCAAAAAAGACAGAGGCAGAAAGTCCAAATTAAAGGAATTAAAACAAGCAGCGATATACAAGAATTGAAAGTTTCATTTTGTCCAACCCTAGAGAAGTGTATATCCAATTGTCATATCTTGGTTTGTACATTCTCAAGTTACTGTGCACATCCTAAAAATGTTGGCCCTGGAAAAATGTGATCTAGCATCCAGTTGTTTTGATTTCATTCAAACAGGAGACTAGTTGCTATTGTGGTTACTCTAGTATTGCCACTGACAATAAACACTATTTTTGTAAACTTTATTTGCTATACTAAATTGAAATAGATAGATTGAATGTATAGGACAGTGAGGAAGCAGACTTGGTCTACACTGACAGACAACATTCAGAGGAGATTTTCTTGTATCAGAAAAAAGGTAAAATACATGAATACTGTATTTATGTATTTTTCAGTAGGTTGATTTGGAAGAGAAACATAGTTTGAAAGAAGGTCCTTAGAACATAAGAACATAAGAAAGTTTACAAATGAGAGGAGGCCATTCGGCCCATCTTGCTCATTTGGTTGTTAGTAGCTTATTGATCCTAGAATGTCATCAAGCAGCTTCTTGAAGGATCCCAGAGTGTCAGCTTCAACAACATTACTGGGGAGTTGGTTCCAGACACTCACAATTCTCAGTGTAAAAAAGTGCCTCCTATTTTCTGTTCTGAATGCCCCTTTATCTAATCTCCATTTGTGACCCCTGGTCCTTGTTTCTTTTTTCAGGTCGAAAAAATCCCCTGGGTCGACAGTGTCAATTCAATACCTTTTAGAATTTTGAATGCTTGAATCAGATCACCGCGTAGTCTTCTTTTTTCAAGACTGAATAGATTAAATTATTTTAGCCTGTCTGCATACAACATGCATTTTAAACCTGGGATAATTCTGGTTGCTCTTCTTTGCACTCTTTCTAGAGCAGCAATATCCTTTTTGTAACGAGGTGACCAGAACTGAACACAAATATTCTAGGTGAGGTCTTACTAATGTATTGTAAAGTTTTAACATTACTTCCCTTGATTTAAATTCAACACTTTTCACAATATATCCAAGCATCTTGTTAGCCTTTTTTATAGCTTCCCCACATTGTCTAGATGAAGACATTTCCGAGTCAACACAAACTCCTAGGTCTTTTTCATAGATTCCTCCTTCAATTTCAGTATCTCCCATATGATATTATAATGCACATTTTTATTGCCTGCGTGCAATACTTTACACTTTTCTCTATTAAATTTCATTTGCCATGTGTCTGCCCAGTTCTGAATGCTGTCTAGATCATTTTGAATGACCTTTGCTGCTGCAACAGTGTTTGCCACTCCTCCTATTTTTTGTCGTCTGCAAATTTAACAAGTTTGCTTACTATACCATAATTTAAATCATTAATGTAGATTAGGAATAGCAGAGGACCTAATACTGATCCCTGTGGTACACCACTGGTTACCTCGCTCCATTTTGAGGTTTCTACTCTAATCAGTACTTTCTGTTTTCTACATGTTAACCACTCCCTGATCCATGTGCATGCATTTCCTTGAATGTCTTGTGTCTGTACTGACTAGAAGTTTAACCAGTGGCTGTTTAGCAGGTGGGCACCCAGAGTACCGCTACCGAGTGACTCTGACTACTGTGTACACTGTCTGTATACTGTGCGCTCTGACACTGTATCTTATGTGCTCTGTCACTGCTGTGTGCACCCACACTGTCTATATTGTACACTGCTGTCTATTGCGCACTGACACTATATTCTAAGTGCATTGGCACTGTCCGCGTTACTGTGTACACTGTCTGTATACTGTGCGCTCTGACACTGTCTCTTATGTGCTCTGTCACTGCTGTGTGCACCCACACTGTCTATATTGTACACTGCTGTCTATTGCGCACTGACACTATATTCTAAGTGCATTGGCACTGTCCGCGCTGTGCACAGACACTGTCTTGTGCACATACACTAATTGTGTGTGTACATTGTGCGCACTGACACTATATTGTGTGCACTGACACTCTATTGCGCACTACACTATTCCAAGTGTATTGACACTGTCCGCCCTGTACACGGTCCATATTGTGCACGGACACTAATACTGACACGGTCACTGCCTATTGCGAGTATACTGTATGCACTGACACTGTCTGTCGTGTGCACTGATATTGCCTGCTGTGTGTACTGTCATTGTCTACTGTGTGCACTACTGTTGTGCTGAAATTGCTCAGTCTTACTACTGTGTGCACTACTACATAGTACAGAGTCTGTTTTTACCATGCCTAGGTTTCATGCATGTGTTTCTTGCAAGGCCAAGTTGCCTCTAGAGGACGGACATGTTCAGTGCATTGTCTGTCTGGGTCCTCTCTCAGGAGGCTCTGATTGATCGCACTTCATGTGATTTCTGTGTGACCCCTGAGTGACCCCTTCACCAAGCACACGCTGGACTGTCGGCCGGCCCGTCTTCCAGGAAACGCTCCCTCACGTCCGCTCAGCACTCGGCATTGCCACGCTCGGTCAGTGAGGCAGGACCCTCCTCCCGTGACTCTGTGTCAAGGGAGAGTGTGCGTCACAGTCGAAGGAGTTCAGTCGAGAAGCTATGCTCCTCATCTTCCTCCTCATCTTCTCCCCCTCCAAAACAGAGGAAGAAGAAAGCTCGCCATTCGCGTTTGGCAGATAGGGAGCAGATAGAAAAGATCTGGGAGGTCCTGTCACACCAGCAGGTTATTCTTACTGAACTGCTGCAAGAGCGCTCAGCAGCACCGGTACCACCGGTCCCACCTGCCCCTGTACAGGCAAGGGCATGTGATCTAAGGGGTGATGCACTATCTATGAACAGGATATCGTGTTCCCATCTGATGATGCAGACTCTAACAGCGCCCCAGTGACCCAGCCTTCTTTATCGGAAGAGCTTATGCACCTAATACAGCGGGCTGCTGCAGTTTTGCAGCCCACAGCACAGTGGCACCCTGCACCCGCTTTTCACATGCGTATTTTATATCGCCCTGTGCCTAGGCAACAGGTTCAGGCTGCGCCTCAGGTGAAGCAGCACCACACAACCCTGGGTGCTCACTACTGTTCAAACTGGTTACTTGCTCCAGTTCCAACACGGCCCTCCTCCCTTCTGGGGCATGACAATAACTCAGGAGGTAGCAGCTCTGCTGCAAAGAGGGCCATTTACATAATAAACCCCTCCAACAAGAACGGGGGGTCCTATTCCAGGCATGTTCTGGTGCCAAGAAGGGATGGTGGCCTCAGACCAATCCTCAATCTCACACAGGTAAACCTGTATCTGAGTCGGAGACAGTGCAAAATGCTGACTTCACAATGGCTGTTGCAGCTCAGCAGGCCCGATGTCTGGTTCACCATGGTGGACCCAAGGGACGGCTATTTTCACATCCTCTTAACCAGTGTACAGGAAATACCTGAGGTTAAATTTTCAGAAAACCATATAACAGTTCAGTGTTCTGCCGTTCGGCCTCTCTCTAGCTCCACGCGTACCCATCCAGTTTTAAATAACTTTAGGCAGAAGTGTTAAAGGGACTAGGAGCTCTTAAAATAAACAAATCCCCTGGGCCGGATGAGATCCTCCCAATAGTACTCAAAGAAATTAAAGAAGTTATTTACAAACCACTAACCAAGATCATGCAACAGTCACTTGACACGGGTTGTACCGACAGACTGGAAAATTGCAAATGTAATACCGATCCACAAAAAGGGAGACAAAACCGAACAAGGTAACTACAGCCCAATAAGCCTGACTTCTATTATATGTAAACTTATGTAAACTATAATAAGATCCAAAATGGAAAATTACCTATATGGGAACAATATCCTGGAAGACAGTCAGCATGGTTTTAGGAAAGGGAGATCGTGTCTAACTAACCTGCTTGATTTTTTTGAGGCTGCAATATCGACAATGGATAATTGCAAAGCATACGACATGATTTATTTAGATTTCCAGAAAGCTTTTGACAAAGTCCCGCATAAAAGATTAATTCTCAAACTGAACACAGTAGGGATTCAAGGAAATGCATGCACATGGATTAGGGAGTGGTTAACATGTAGATAACAGAAAGTACTGATTAGAGGAGAAACCTCAAAATGGATCAAGGTAACCAGTGGTGTACCACAGGGATCAGTATTCAGTCCTCTGCTATTCCTAATCTACATGAATGATTTAGATTCTGGCATAGTAAGCAAACTTGTTAAATTTGCAGATGACACAAAAATAGGAGGAGTGGCAAACACTGTTGCAGCAGCAAAGGTCATTCAAAATTATCTAGACAGCATTCAGAACTTGGCAGACACGTGGCAAATGACATTTAATAGAGAAAAGTGTAAGGTACTGCACGCAGGCAATAAAATGTGCATTATAAACATCATATGGGAGATACTGAAATTGAAGAAGGAATCTATGAAAAAGACCTAGGAGTTTATGTTGACTCAGAAATGTCTTCATCTAGACAATGTGGGGAAGCTATAAAAAAAGGCCAACAAGATGCTTGTATATATTGTGAAAAGTGTTGAATTTAAATCAAGGGAAGTAATGTTAAAACTTTACAATGCATTTGTAAGACCTCACCTAGAATATTGTGTTCAGTTCTGGTCACCTCGTTACAAAAAGGATATTGCTGCTCTAGAAAGAGTGCAAAGAAGAGCAACCAGAATTATCCCGGGTTTAAAAGGCATGTCGTATGCAGACAGGCTAAAATAATTGATAATCTATTCAGTCTTGAACAAAGAAGACTACGCGGTGATCTGATTCAAACATTCAAAATCCTAAAAGGTATAGACAATGTTGACCCAGGGAACTTTTTTGTCCTGAAAAAGAAAGACCAGGGGTCACAAATGGAGATTAGATAAAGGGGCATTCAGAACAGAAAATAGGAGGCACTTTTTTACACAGAGAATTGTGAGGGTCTGGAACCAACTCCCTGGGATCCTTCAAGAAGCTGCTTGATGAGATTCTGGGATCAACAAGCTAGTAACAACCAAACAAGCAAGATGGGCTGAATGGCCTCCTCTCGTTTGTAAACTTTCTTATGTTCTTATGTTCTTACTTGCAAAGTGCGTGGAGGCTATTCTAGCCCAGTTGAGACTCAGAGGCATCAGGGTACTCAACTTCCTGGATGATCGGTTCATTTGCGCCGAGTCTCCAACACAGATACACGAACACACAGAGCTTGTTACCTTAATAGCCCCATACTTGCCCAGGACAGTTTGGTTCTCCTCCCTGATGCAGCTCTGGAGCGACCAGCCGTGGGAACAGCTGACGCGCCGCGACCTGCTCAGCCTGGCGCAGGGCACTTTGTGGCACCCCAACCCATCAAGCCTATGGCTCTGGGTCTGGCCCCTGAACGGCTGCATTTGAGCCATCTGGGGTTATCAAACAGGGTACTTGACACCCTGCAAAATGCCAGGGCAGCCTCTACCCGTTCCCAATATGGGTACAAGTGGAGCATGTTTCAGGTGTGGTGCTTGTCTTACAGGACCTTTTTGATGAGGGGAAATCCCCATCTACTTTAAAGGTCTATTTGACAGCCATCTCAGTGTGCCATGTAAAAATAGATTCAGTCTCCCCATGAGCTCATTTCCTAGCGGGGCAATTTTTGAAAGGCACCCGACGGCTTAGGCCACCGTTGAAGGATATAGTTCCTCGTCGGAGGTTGAATGTAGTGCTTAATGTACTGATGTAACTTCCGTTTGAGCCCATGCACTCAGCTGAGCTCAAATGTTTGGCTTTCTTGCTTACAATCTCCTCCGTAAAGCAGGTGAATGAAATTCAAGCATTTTCTGTTTTGAAAGCCTGCCTAATTTTTTACCCTTCGTACTAACCCGTCTTTTTTGCCGAAAACCATCTTGGTTTTTCATGTTAACCAGTCGGTGGAATTGGAGGCTTTCCATCCTCCTCCTTTCCAATCTGACAGGGAGCACCAGCTCCACATGCTTTGCACGGTGTGGGCATTAGCATATTATGTTGACAGGACTAAAAGCTGGAGGCAGTCAGAACAATTCTTTGTCTTAAGTAGCTAAGTCCCAAGGACAGGCTCTGTCTAAACAGCGTCTGTCTAAATGGTTGACAGGCACAGTTAACACTGCTTATGAACCCCCGCCAGAGAAGTGGTCATTCCTTCAGGGGTCAGGCGACTTCATGGGCTTTATTCCAGGGTGCATCTGTCCAGGACATATGCAATGCAGCGGTGTGGGCTTCTCCCCATACTTTTACTAGGTTCTACCGACTGAATGTTGTAGATCCACAGAACCCTGGTTTCGGCACTAGAGTGCTGAGGGCGGCTTCCCAATCGTCACCCTCATAGCAGAACATTAGGTCATTTCATCTTGTCTCCTCCTGGGATATTGATTACAGGCACAAGGAGGTTTAGCCTTGCAGCTCTTTGGTGTATACTACCATGTCCTGGCGACAGCTTGGGTATATTGGTTAATATTCCCTTCTTGAAAGGAAACGTTATTATTATCATAACCCTGGTTCCCTGAAATAGGAATATTTACTATTAACTTTGAGATCACGGCATTCTTGGTCACAATTCTCGAAGGAAAATGCTGATGTTACCAGGGCGCGTTACTGCGGGGGCGGAGCAGCAGCTACATCACCCTGCTCTGATCAGAGTCTTTGATATCAAGTTTTCAGGGTTCAGGTGTCTTAAAGGGAAACATCCATTTGTAAAATTTAATATTCCTATTTCAGGGAACCAGGGTTACGATAATAACCTAATGTTTGCCACATGAGGATAGCGCTAGCCTCACTAAAAGAGACGTCTTGCTCCAGGAACCTAGTACGCAAACTCTCTCCATACACTGTTTGGGATCAACCTCCCCTAACTAACCTACTTCTGGACTCCTGGGGCCGGTTGTACTTACGAGATCAAAAAACAGGATCGGATCCAGGCTCACTGGAGCCGGATCATGAAAAGGCATTGGCTGCGTTCACGATATGCAAACTTTGCTAAATCTGCGCAGATTCTGTGGAAAACCTGTCCAAATTCATCGTCTGCGTGAACTCGCCGGAAAAGACATCACTAGGTCACACATCCACGGGCTTAAAAGTCTGCACAGCCGCGCAGCTTCTCAAGAGGTACTGCGCTGGAGCAGCCGCGGCTCAAAACAATAGACGAGCGCTGGCTGACAAAGAAGCGTGTAGCAACCAGATCCAATCCTCACTCCATGTGCTACTGCCACCTAGTCAGGGGGTGTGAATTGCCTTGTCATTAATTCTCTTATGAATGATTTGTAATACAAATTAAAATGATTTGACTCTTTTTCCACACAGTTATTATACTTTTCAAATATTCAGATATTTATTCTAAAGGTTTAAACATGTAAAAAAATAAAATAATGCTAAACGATTGAAATGAACCAAAACCGCTTTGTTATTTTCAGCAGGTGTAATTGGTTATTGATGAAAGGCTATCAGGGACAGGGAATTAAGGAGAATAAATTAGCTTTAATAACAGGTAGTTGAAGTGCGATATGTGACCATATGTGCAAGTATTTGAACTATTTTTGTCCCAGATCAAAATACAGTACTGTCTAACAACCCCTTTGTGAGAGGGCGGGGGGGAATCCTGCCCGTTATGATACTCATTAATTTGTCTCACATCACAAAACATACATTTATATTTTCTCTCTATGGCAGGGACTGTTTCTACTATACATTTTCTGATCATGCTGTAAATTATGAAGCTGGTGGAGCACAAAGGGAACTTCGATTGTATTCACTTCTTCTGCGATTAGAATTTCTCTCAACACCACCTCCATATTGATTCTGCTCAGAACTGTTGTTCATCTACCAAAGCTGTCCACGCTCCGTCTGCACAGACAGTGACGTTACGCGCAGACTCCCGTCTGCAATCTAGCCGGCAAAAAAGTGTCGTAAACGCACCCATTGTACTAAGCGGATCAGGATCAAGCTCCACTGAACCGAAATCTTGATCCGATCCTGGAGCTGCGCAGCCGTTACTAGGGAAACTGACCAATGAGAAGCGAATATGCGTGGCGCAGAGACTGGAGAATCTGAATGTCAGAACATGAAATGCATTTAATTTAAACAACATAAATCAGAAGCAACTACTGTGTATAATTTAAAATGTCAGCGATTCTATAAAAACAGATTGAATATATTAATACCGGTATCTGGTTTTGTTTTGTTTTTTTAACTTCTAAAAATATTTTAATAAATGTTAAATATTATAAATGGGTTAAATAAAAGCGTAATCACGATCGTGTGTATTTTCTGGTTGCTCTTCTTTGCACTCTTTCTAGATCAGCAATATCCTTTTTGTAACGAGGTGACCAGAACTGAACACAATATTCTAGGTGAGGTCTTACTAATGCATTGTAAAGTTTTAACATTACTTCCCTTGATTTAAATTCAACACTTCTCACAATATATCCGAGTATCTTGTTGGCCTTTTTTATAGCTTCCCCACATTGTCTAGATGAAGACATTTCTGAGTCAACATAAACTCCTAGGTCTTTTTCATAGATTCCTTCTTCAATTTCAATATCTCCCATGTGATATTTATAATGCACATTTTTATTGCCTGCGTGCAGTACCTTATACTTTTCTCTATTAAATGTCATTTGCCATATGTCTGCCCAGTTCTGAATGCTGTCTAAATCATTATGAATGACCTTTGCTGCTGCAACAGTGTTTGCCACTCCTCCTATTTTTGTGTCGTCTGCAAATTTAACAAGTTTGCTTACTATGCCAGAATCTAAATCATTCATGTAGATTAGGAATAGCAGAGGGCCTAATACTGATCCCTGTGGTACACCACTGGTTACCTCACTCCATTTTGAGGTTTCTCCTCTAATCAGTACTTTCTGTTTTCTACATGTTAACCACTCCCTAATCCATGTGCATGCATTTCCTTGAATCCCTACTGAATTAAGTTTGAGAATTAGTCTTTTATGCGGGACTTTGTCAAAAGCTTTTTGGAAATCTAAATAAACCATGTTGTATGCTTTGCAATTATCCATTGTCGATGTTACATCCTCAAAAAAATCAAGCAGGTTAGTTAGACACGATCTCCCTTTCCTAAAACCATGCTGACTGTCTCCCAGGATATTAATATATAGCATTTAGATTTCAAGACCACGTCACTAACATACTTAGCATACAATATTTTCTAAACACAATGCATTGGGCATACAGGCACACAGTGTCTTCTGGGAATAGTAGTTTATCTGGTACACGCTGAAAGGTGTTTCCAATCAGCAGAAATGCAGAGAAAAACTACAACTCCCGTAATTCACGCATGTCAACAACGCTGTCTAATGCTAACGTTGGTTTATTTTTTGTCTACCGTACCAAATGTTTTTATTAATTTTCCGGCTATTATGATGGATTTCTTTTTTTTTCTGGTCAAAATCTCCTTCCAGCATATCAGTAAAGCAGTGCTTCAGCAGGGGGCGGGAGGGTTTGAGTTGCTCCTCCAATTAAAACCAGGGATCAGACTACATCATCTGCCATTGCTAGTACTGTACTGTGTGTGGTTATAGCAGAGTTTGTAATGGAGGCTTCTCACCTCTGTTGAAAAAAACTCTCTGGGCTCCTCCAATTAAAACCTGTGCTCAGATCATGTGATCTGCTACTGCTAGTACTGTAGTTAATAGCAGATACAAGTTTTTAACGGAGACTTGACTCCTCTATTTTAGTTTTTTTGAACACTGTTTTATTATAGTACTATACAACAATGTATATTGAGAGGAACGGTAGTTCCTCGCGGCAATTTAAAACGAAGAGTGAGAACTACCAGTGACTATCTATACAGCACGGATAGTTTACGTGTTTTTAGGGTATTGGCACAGCGAAAGTAAATCAGCCAAAAGCACCATTCCACATGTAATGTGTTAGTTCCCAAAACTCTTAGGTGAAGAAAAAAAAAATGTAGAAAAAAAGTAAATACCTGTCATACAGTAAGAGAAATAAGTCACCAAAGAAAGGTACAAATGTCCATCTCCTTCTTCTTCTTCTTTTTCTCCCGACGTATGTTTTTGCTGACCCCGGGCACTTTTATCCTCGCATATGTATATTACAGGACATCCGAGTTTAATGACAATTAACGTATTTTGTCAACATGGAAATGTACTGGGGAACGCATTTATTTTGACGCATTTTTTAACGATATTTTAAACAGAGATATCAAACAAAATCACAGAAAATGTGAACAGAAATACAGATCAAAGAATCATGATAAGTTTTCAGTATAAAACATGACACACTGTCAAAATGAAAACATTACAAAGTTAGTGTCGGGTATGACCTCCCTGAGCATTAATACAATCCTGGCAGCGCTGACACATAGACCTGATCAGCCTCTGGATAGACTGCTGTGGGATGTTCCACCGCTCTTTTTGTGCAGCTGCAGCCAGCTGGCGAAGGTTGGCTGGTCGTGGTTGCCCCACCGGTTGGCTTGAACAACGCAACAGTTCCTGGGCCGGTGTGGTGACCCTCTGCCTTCCAGGACGTGACCTGTACCTCATAGAGACGGTTTCCTGGTTTCTCTGGACTTGAAACCAAGAAGCAATACTTCTCATTCTCCAGGCAACTTCTCTCACAGACAGGCCGCCTTCAATCATGCCAATAGCAACCAGGTGATCCAAGATCTAAATCTTGGATTCCTCAAAATAGCCACCCTTGCCTTAATAACATTCGGTTAACAAGTTTCAGCAGGAAATCACCCGACATGTCTTCTCAGCTCTTCTGCAGCAATTCCCAGAGATGTAGGGCACTTGTGAGTAGTTTTGCTTTGACTCTTCTGTCCAGTTCGTCCCATACAAGTTCTATGGGATTGAGGTCTGGAGACTGGGCAGGCCAGGTCATTAGATTGAGTTGTCCTTCACTTTCCTTCTTCGCCAGATAGTTCTTGCACAACTTTGAGGTGTGTTTCGGGTCATTATCTTGCTGAAGAATGAAGGACTGCCCAACTAGCCGTAATCCTGATGGAATGGCATGCCTCTGAAGTATGCTGTGATAGCCATGCTGGTTGAGCTTGCCATGGACTTGGCCTGCCTGACCTTGTTCGGTCCTCATGAGTGCCAGTTTCTTCAAATCGTTTGATGGCCTTGGCCACCGCAGTTACAGACGATTTGTCTTAAACATTGACCTTCATTTCTTAAAGTAATTGCAGTCTTTTTTTCTTTGCTTAACTGAGCGTATTTTGCCATTTTCTGCTCCCTTACATTCAGGAATGATAAACTTGTGCCTATGCTACCTATATTTATAGTAATCATGGACCCTCACCTGTTAACAATAATTGGTGACAAAATGTTAATTAGGTAACATGCTAGTTAACTCGGAGAACATCTAACACAGACACTTTTATACTTAGGCCAGTGTTCTAACACCGTGTTATACACATTTCAGACTTTTAACTGACTTGGGCTTCAGACTGAAATCCCCTTGCTTTGGGCAACCATTTCATTGAAATTGACAAGATTTACATTTTCATTTAAAAATAACATTTTTGCTATTCACTTATGATTAGCAGCTTATATAAGTACATGTATCACATAATGAAATATTAAGTGTTTATAGACAAGTTTATACAGTTAAAAGCATAGATAATCATGAAAACACCTGGTTTCAAGCAGGTGTACTCAAACTTTTGACTGGTACTGTATATATATATATATATATATATATATATATATATATATATATATATATATATATATATATATACTTTGTAATTTTGAGGAGGCACTGCCTCCCTTGCCTCCTCTAAGGAGCCTCCACTGTAGTAATATATTTGAGCTAATTATCAAAATTCCGGCATACAGATATATTTACAGACCAAGGGATCTGAGTGGCTTAAATTAGCATGTGTGGCCCATCAGTACAAAATAGTACCGTATATAAGAATATGCTTACACTATAAGATAGCTAATTATCTGCTTTGAAACTTCATTGATAAAGAACATTTTTCTGAAGACAAATGAGAAGTGCTTTTTATTAAGAGCTACAGTGTGACAATAACAAAGAAGTACATCAGGTAGTGGTGTTTGTAATTGCAATGCTTTCTCTCATATACAGGACAATTACACTTCTCCGTTCCTCTGTCAAAAGTCTGATCAGAAAATGTTACTTTTACAGCTCGACTAGCATTAGTCTTGGACTTCCTTACCTAAATTATCTTCTCACAGCTTTATTTCAGCATATCACAGTAACAACAGGATGGTGCTCTCTGCTCTAACAAAGCCAGGCAGCAGGCTTTGAATGAACTTTCCACAGGTTGGGAAGCACTGATTTACAGTGTTGGAAATACCTGGGATGCGACTGAGTCCACCGCTGGGTAATGAAGCCTGAAGCTACCTGAGCACACGTGGAATTCTGAGCAAACCACATTTCTCATGGAATAATGAGGAAAACATTAGCAACAAAAACTAGTGCTGCATAAAATCACGATAAAAACACTGCGAAACTGTAAATGTCATTTTTTTAGGTATCCATTTTCTAATAGCAATAGAACCCTCATAAGAGGCTTTACCATCTGGCAAGGCCCTTCTCATTCTGCACGAGGCAGGCCTTACCAGACG
This sequence comes from Acipenser oxyrinchus oxyrinchus, assembly GCA_030684275.1. Classification (NCBI taxonomy): domain Eukaryota; kingdom Metazoa; phylum Chordata; class Actinopteri; order Acipenseriformes; family Acipenseridae; genus Acipenser; species Acipenser oxyrinchus. The sequence goes on along the minus strand of CM060284.1, from coordinate 159,386 downwards.
GTAAAGCTCTTATTCGGGTTATATTGCTTAAATAATACACTTACCAATGTTTGCACTTAAACTGGTGTCCCCCCCACCGATAAGAAATCCTATTATGTATAATCCAATGCTATGATATGAAGAATTGCTAAACCTTTCAACTTACACTTGCTTATTAAAAGTGTTCCATAATTCATTGTGTACATAAAGCAAACTGTAGCCACTTTATTTTTAAAAAACAATGTTATTAATTAAAAAAAAAAAACCCACTGTAAATTCTATTTACTCTCTAATCTGATTATTTTTCTTGCTAGGTACTCCTTGATTGGGTATTACAACAGCTTACAGTGCCCTCAAAAAGTAAATTATATCTGTAATCTGATACCTTTTCCATTTCTGTGCTTTTTATTTTCATTTTATCACAATACTGACAGACAAAACTGTCATTAATGCCTGGGATACAGTGTCTATTAAATCAAGGGAAGTCATGTTAAAACTTTACAATGCATTAGTAAGACCTCACCTAGAATATTGTGTTTAGTTCTGGTCACCTTGTTACAAAAAGGATATTGCTGCTCTAGAAAGAGTGCAAAGAAGAGCAACCAGAATTATCCAGGGTTTAAAAGGCATGTCGTATGCAGACAGGCTAAAATAATTGAATCTATTCAGTCTTGAACAAAGAAGACTACGCAGTGATCTGATTCAAGCATTCAGAATCCTAAAAGGTATAGACAATGTCGACCCAGGGGACTTCTTTGACCTGAAAAAAGAAACAAGGACCAGGGGTCATAAATGGAGATTAGGTAAAGGGGCATTCAGAACAGAAAATAGGAGGCACTTTTTTACACAGAATTGTGAGGGTCTGGAACCAACTCCCCAGTAATGTTGTTGAAGCTGACACCCTGGGATCCTTCAAGAAGCTGCTTGATGAGATTCTGGGATCAATAAGCTACTAACAACCAAACGAGCAAGATGGGCTGAATGGCCTCCTCTTGTTTGTAAACTTTCTTATGTTCTTATAGTACTTTCTGACAGTGGCATCACGGCTATGTTATTGTTAATGTTATCCAGTGTAGTAAGTATTCACAGTCAAAGTTGTAGGAGATAAAATGTCATTGTGGCATTTTAAAATAGTCCAACAAGGTGTGATGGTGAGGTCGTTTTTCACAGCCTCCAGTCAATTCCTGTACCATCTGGATTTTTTAATCGAGTGGATGTGTGGAAAATAATATGAACATCTGTTGATATGAACGCACATGAGGCTATGCCTCCTTTCACACTGGCATAGGCTGCCAGAGAGAAGGGCTCTTAACTTTAAAGTTGTATTGTCTGTCATTTAAAACATCACTACCAGACACTTTAAATGACAGACAATTAAACCAATCCATACTGTACAGCACCTTGCCCTTGCCTGTTCTGTCCTGTGTGTGAGGCATATCCAGTGGGAGCTGTTGTAGCATAACAGTGAGTGACAGGAAACTGACAGCAGGATAGGGGGGTATGCGGGTAGTGCTTAATATTAGGCTGATGATTATGCTCCAGGGGATTGTGAGTTGTGGCCAGGTTCCAGTATGATTTAAATAAAAAATATTAAAAGAAAATGTTGACTTTAGATTTCAAATAACCGGTGGAGTGGCGGCCCATCACAAAAAGAAGTACCCGCTCTGGCCCCACTGCACCTTCTATACATAGTAAAGGCAGGGGCAAAATACCTGCCCTTAGTGAATCACAGATGAATATCAGAGGCCTCCTTAGCAGTATTTCCCATGCTTTTTCATAATTTCACATAATTAAACCTAATGTATTCAATGCAAATGAGAAGCAATGAAAATACCACGTGTTATTTAACACAAGGTAAATCCCATTGATTGTGGTATCAGGAGTAGTGCACACGACGGAAGAAATACTGCATGGTAAACACGTTAACCACACACTAAAAAGCTATTGCCCTTTAGTGAATGAGCCCCAAAGTGTCTCTTAATAGCCACCTCCCTGCAACCTTTATTAATGCAACACAACCTATCACACCAAATGACAATATTTATTGATGATTCAGAGTCAGCATTTGTCTTTGTCAGTCAAGAGCCTAATGATTCCTTCTGAAAACCAATAGTAATTGCAGTTCCTCCAATAGGCTTTGAGTTTGTAATGAATTACACAGGAAGCTTGTTTAAAAGTGGGTGATTCTTTTGGCTTTGGATATAAGGTATTCACACAAACATCAATATGTACATATATAGCAATCATCATTCAGAAACAATTCTGGACCATTCAAAACCCTTACATGTAATACATACTCCTTAAAGGATTTTCAAGGGGACTGTATTTGGAAGGTGTGTTTTTAGATGTCCCTTACAATTTGATGGTGTATCATTTTAAGTGGTTCTGGTTTACATTGCTCCAATATTAAACACATTTGCATTTACCTGGCTTTAAGCTTGCTTTGCCAGGACTGAATAACCATCCCTATGCCATTAAAATCATGTGACAGTGTGTCTTCTCAACTACTAGCTCCACTTACTCTAGAAAGAAATGCACATGCCCACATGTCTTTGCAATTGTTGTAGGTGATCTCAAACACAGTTGTTCTTAACCTTCATGTAATTGTAGAGTTGTTTAATGCAGTCATCTCTAAATGCATCTGATGTACAATGATTTTATGCATGCCATTATCGGTTCATGCTCTCTCCTTCAGAAATACTACTGCTCTGATTACAATGAGTCTGCATTGTGTTTATGCAGTGATATGGACAACACAGATTCAGCAAAGGTTTCCTGTAAACACAGCAGGGAGTTCAGTAACACTTTACCAGAATTACTTCATGAGCTTTGTTCTGTTAGTGCTGGCACCTTTTATTGCAGCTTTCTCAAGCCTGTGTCTTCTGTCTTTTTGCTGTTTCAGAGTCGCATCAGGAGGATGTGGAACGACACAGTCCGAAAGCAGACCGAGTCATCTTTCATGGCAGGAGAGATTAACAGCACCCCGTCACTGAACCGTGGTAAGAATTGAACCACTTATTACCTTTTATCATCTGCTAGACGACAGAAGAGTATTACATTGTAAATCTACCTGCAGCTGTCCAATAAGTAAAGCATTGTGTCCAATTCTGGTCACCTCAGCACCAAAGGGACATTATGGCCCTGGAGAGAGTCCAAAGAATAGCAACCACACTGATCCCAGGACTTAAAGGACTGAACTATGAATATAGACTGAAAGAACTGAATATATTTAGCCTGAAGCAAAGAAGAATTAGGGAGTACATCTTAAAAGGAGTTTCTATAGTGAACCTGAACTGACACTTTAAGTGCAGCGCAGAAACCAGGACCACAGTTGGAAATTAAGTTGAGATAGACTTAAACAGTGAAGGAGACATTTCTTCACACAGAGAGTGGTGAGGGTATGGAATGGGTTACCTAGTCATGTTGCTGAAGGAGACTCTTCTTCACACAGAGAGTGGTGAGGGAATGGAATGGGTTACCTAGTCATGTTGCTGAAGGAGACTCTTCTTCACACAGAGAGTGGTGAGGGGATGGAATGGGTTACCTAGTTATGTTGCTGAAGAAGACTCTTCTTCACACAGAGAGTGGTGAGGGGATGGAATGGGTTACCTAGTCATATTGTTGAGGCTGAATCACTTGGATCCTTTAAGACCCAACTTGACAAGATCAAACAGCTGCTAGGAACCGGTCAAGCTTAGATGGTCCGAATGGCCTCTTCTCATTTGTAAATCTTCTTCTGATCTTATGTTCTAAGTAGTCTGGTGCTAAAAAAACATGAAGCAGCACAGGAGCAGAAGTAAGAAAGGAACAACCATTACAAGAAAAGTCTATCTGAGGGATGCTTGATATATTGGTTGTCGCTGTATCTATTTGTTTTATTGAAACAAGGTATAAATAATTAAGAATTTGTAAATGACTTAAAAACTGAAAATGGGTGCTTAAATCCATTTTAGTGATGGAATTGGGCTTGGGACTAAATCTTTGAGGATAATCAGTCTGTTCAGCCAAATTTGAGGTTTACATGATTGTGCACCTGGAAATGTGACACTGAGTCATTGCAGTTACAATTTCAAATGTCTGAACATTGCAACTTAAATTCATATTGATTATATAATTGTGGTCAGGATTTCTGCAAACGATGACCATAAAGATGTGCTAAGAATGTAGGAGATTGATCAGTTCCTAGGTGACTGACTGGTGGTTTATTTAGTACCCTACTGTACATCAAGCCTACTGTTTTTTACATTTATCCAGGGAATCATAATAGTTTCAAGGACCTCAGTGAGTTATTATCTAAAAACAATGGTTACCTTCATTATAATTGAGTTCCAAAATACTTTTACCTCATAATGCCTGATCGATACAACCCAGCATACACTAATTGTGTATAAAAATATAATTTGCAATAAGAGTACAGTATTTGCATTTTTCATAGACTGTACGGTACAGTTTCTTAGTTTTTTATTTTTTATTTATTTTTTTTATTTGTGGCCGCCACAGCAGTTTATATTTGTTTTTATTTACTTTTTAAATCAAGTTTAGAAGCAATAAATGTCAAAGATTATAGAATGAATATATAAGGAATAATAGGAAATATGTTGTATGCTTTATTTTAGTTTATTCAGGTTGTTTCAGGCTGTGTGAATGAGCGTCTGCAATTAAATTATAGATACAGGGAAGCTAGGTTATTGAATATATAAGCTGATGATTTGATCAACGTAATCCAATATGCTGTAAAAAATATATATGTGCTGCCTTTTTAAACTAGCAAGTAATACGTTTAATCATCAAAAAATCTGTCAGCAATCTGAGGACCAGATAACAGCTCTGTTATAAAAATGCACAAATGAATTAGTATCTTAATAATTGATTATCTGACGCAATGAACACTGCATCCAATTCTTTATTTAAGAAAAAGATGAAAGATGAGTTAGTCATAATTATGACTAATCTCTTTAATCACAATTGCTTAGAGGACCATGGCTAATATTTAATCATAACTGATTAGAGGACCATATTTTGGTTAATATATTTCACATTTTTGTGTGTCTTCACTGTAATTTGTAAGATTTAAATGTGGTTCTGATTTAAATAATTATGATGGTGTGGTATAATGTAAGACTCCTGTTACATAATTGTTTAAGCCATTAGCTTTTGTGAGATTAGACACAACTGAGCTTAGTTACACATATTATGCACATTTTGTATTGATAACTTTTGGGCTCCAGGAAAACATGAAATGTCCCAAACTGCTAAGCAATGGGAGTCTTAAATTATACCCTGTAACATGGGCGGATCCCCCCCCCCTCGTTAAAAATGTCAAAATATTGTTTACTTTAATGGTATGTTTCGTATCAGGTATCCCCCCTTCATGAAAGTCTGGATACACCCCTGCTGTAACCATCAAACAAACTACCAGCAGAGATTGAACATGAGCTAAAACACTAGTAGATCACGTCATGACCAGCAGCATCAACATAACAGTTTTGAATAAATGCCAGCAGTCTGTCTATATTAAAACGGGACTCCAGTCCTGCAATTATCGTAAGCATGAATAAGTCACACCTTAGTCTGTAATTTTACAAACAAGAGTTGTTCATGTAGCTATAAGGACAGAACCAGCGTTCCAGATAAGATGCGTACTGGGTGTTTTACGCATTGAAAAAATAGGAATTATGTATGATATGTAAATGTAATGCGTAAAGAATATGCACAGCAATTTTGCTGCACAGTTGAGTTTGCATGTTATCAAGCTTCTTGTGCTTCGTTGATTCCCAGCATCTCAATGGTAAATTGTGAACAAACTGTATGCTGTAGCTAGAGAATGGATCATGCCCTAATTGTAGCCTGCCTGGGAATTGCCAGAAAAACATGACCAGTAAGTACAGGTTTTCAATTTTTTTTTAAACGTATGGTTGAATCCACTTACTTGCAATGCGTGTTTGTGACTGGTGAATAAGCCTTAGGATTTATCGATGATGTCTTTAACCTCCTCAACCTAACATACCAATTTACCCATCTGTCAACAACACTTTTGGAAGGTAAATCTATATAATAAATACAGTATTCTGTGTTTGGAGAGAGTTGGGATGGTTTATATTGCTATAGCAAGGCGATCAGTAAAGAATACAATATTATCGTTTGTTTATTTGCAGTAGTGCAGTATCGGTACAGTTTCTTTAAAATATTTTTGGACATTGTTTTTGGGAGCATGTCTAATGACTTGGAAAGGGAGAGAAGCACAAGGAAGCATTTTTTGTTTGTTTTGTTTTAGTTTAAATTACTGGAAATATATAGTATGTGCATGCAGGCCTTTTGGTTAAGTATATTCCATCTGCAGCTTTATGTACACTACCGTTCAAAAGTTTGGGGTCACTTAGAAATTTCCTTGTTTTCCATGAAAACATACATGAAATGAGTTTGAATAGGAAATATAGCAAAATGAATAGGAAATATAGTCATTGACAAGGTTAGAAATAATGGTTTTTAATTGAAATAATAATTGTGTCCTTCAAACTTTGCTTTCGTCAAAGAATCCTCCATTTGCAGCAATTACAGCCTTGCAGACCTTTGGCATTCTAGTTGTCAATTTGTTGAGGTAATCTGAAAAGATTTCACCCCATGCTTCCTGAAGCACCTCCCACAAGTTGGAGTGGCTTGATGGGCACTTCTTACGTACCATACGGTCAAGCTGCTCCCACAACAGCTCAATAGGGTTGAGATCCGGTGACTGTGCTGTCCACTCCATTATAGACAGAATACCAGCTGACTGCTTCTTCCCTAAATAGTTCTTGCATAGTTTGGAGCTGTGCTTTGGGTCATTGTCCTGTTGTAGGAGGAAATTGGCTCCAATCAAGCGCCGTCCACAGGGTATGGCATGGCGTTGCAAAATGGAGTGATAGCCTTCCTTCTTCAAGATCCCTTTTACCCTGTACAAATCTCCCACTTTACCACCACCAAAGCACCCCCAGACCATCACATTGCCTCCACCATGCTTGACAGATGGTGTCAAGCACTCCTCCAGCATCTTTTCATTTGGTCTGCGTCTCACGAATGTTCTTCTTTGTGATCCGAACACCTCAAACTTAGATTCGTCTGTCCATAACACTTTTTCCAATCTTCCTCTGTCCAGTGTCTGTGTTCTTTTGCCCATCTTAATCTTTTCTTTTTATTGGCCAGTCTGAGATATGGCTTTTTCTTTGCAACTCTGCCTAGAAGGCCAGCATCCCGAGTCGCCTCTTCACTGTTGACGTTGAGACTGGTGTTTTCGGGTACTATTTAATGAAGCTGCCAGTTGAGGACCTGTGAGGCGTCTGTTTCTCAAACTAGACACTCTAATGTATTTGTCCTCTTGCTCAGTTGTGCACGGGGCCTCCCACTCCTCTTTCTATTCTGGTTAGAGCCAGTTTGCGCTGTTCTGTGAAGGGAGTAGTGCACAGCGTTGTACGAGATCTTCAGTTTCTTGGCAATTTCTCGCATGGAATAGCCTTCATTTCTCAGAACAAGAATAGACTGACGAGTTTCAGAAGAAAGTTCTTTGTTTCTGGCCATTTTGAGCCTGTAATCGAACCCACAATTGCTGATGCTCCAGATACTCAACTAGTCTAAAGAAGGCCAGTTTTATTGCTTCTTTAATCAGCACAACAGTTTTCAGCTATGCTAACATAATTGCAAAAGGGTTTTCTAATGATCAATTAGCCTTTTAAAATGATGCCATTGGAACACAGGACTGATGGTTGCTGATAATGGGCCTCTGTACGCCTATGTAGATATTCCATTACAAATCATCCGTTTCCAGCTACAATAGTCATTTACAACATTAACAATGTCTACACTGTATTTCTGATCAATTTGATGTTATTTTAATGGACAAAAAATTTGCTTTTCTTTCGAAAACAAGGAAATTTCTAAGTGACCCCAAACTTTTGAACGGTAGTGTATATATATTAATGCATTCACCAAATTAGCATTAAAATATGTACAGTATTTATTAAAAGTACTCATGACCTCAGGTAATGTTGCATTTTACTCACCCAAAATACATTTTACTCACATACGGCTGTATTCTGATCACAGCGCAAATGCGACTACAAGCCTGAACGACGCTAGCCCCCGATTCTGTGGAGCATAAATGGAGCGAAGAAGTAAAAAAAAAACACTGCGCTGAAATGGTATTCTGAAGACATGTCTTGCAGCTGTTATAGAGCACCTGCCCTATCGCCATGGGTTGGCATACATTTCGGGGCATGGTATCATTAACACACTAGCCGAAGCGATTCTGATGACAGCACAGTGGGGTCCCAAATAGACAATTGAGCTCTGCATTAAGACCCGCTGAAACCAGGTTTATTTAGTGGTGCAATCAGGAACTTTAACAATTGAACACACTATAAAAAGCAAAGTAGTCATAAGTAGCAACTGTGTGCGTTTGAACTCGCACAGAAAGTGAAAAAAAGAACCTAAGACAAAGAAAACGGCAAAACGTAAGAAACTAACAATATTATTCGTAAATTAATAATAAACAAATATATGAATCTACAAAGAATCTTCTTTTGCAGATACAATGGAGTACTATATTTATTTTCACGAGGACTGTAGAAATGTATTTTCATGGCAATTATTATAAGTGAAAATATTTACATACAGTATATGGTGCTAGTGCTGTGTGTGAGTGAGTGTATCATGTGCAACTGTAAATGAGTTAACTGCTGTGTAAACGTGACACAATGTATTTGCTTTGTTTCCGTGATTGAAAGTCACTACTATCGGCAGACCTGAAACAAGATATTTGTTTGGTTGCCTGATAATGTACGAGCTTAACTAGTTTGAAACATTATAACGAATTAGAAAATGGATCAGAGATTTCCTTTAACCTGATTGGTCAATACAAGGGTTTAAACCTCTGATAAAGGACCTCGAATGTTGAATCACTGTTCCAAATCAATCCACCCGAAAATACGTAACACAGTATTCATGTATTTTACCTTTTTCCTGCTTGTTGAAAGAAAGCCTCCATGCTTCTAGTGCAGACGCCCTCTAAATTTTTGTCTGTCAATGTAAAATATTCTGCTTCCTCGCTGTCCTATCTATCTATTCAAATTTAGTATAGCAAATAAAGTAAAACAAATTACAATAATCGAGAAACTGTTTGCTGTCAGCAGCAAAACAGTAACCACAATACTATAGCAACTACTCTCTTTGAATGATGAGTTGAAATCAAACAACTGCACACAGTTTGATTAGTTTCAGCAACTTTAAGCATATCACAGTAACAACACAGGCACGTCGCATCTCTTGTAAAGCCAGAAGGAGGCTTTGACTTTATGAACACACACTGTGAACAAGTAACTGAACAAACAGCACGATCAGGATGAACACATACTGCAGATAACTAGATTATTTTTAATTACTAAAATGTTTTATTTTATTTAATTCGCTAATAAATGTTAGGACCTAACGGTATCTTAAATACTGAAACGTACAGAAATACACAAACATGCACTCAAATCCAAATAAAAAAATAATAAGTTAGCTGGGGGTTGGTTGGGCTCCGGGAAATATTCTATGAAAATGTAAGCCCTGGTTATACTGAAACTCTAGTACATTACAAGCTCAGAGGGAACGATTTCATGTCCCGCTAGAAAATGAATCAGCTGCTGCTACTGGTAGATAAGTCAGGTATTTTACACTTTACATGTAGTCATGTCAATACCATGAAATCATGTACCTTATATTAAATAATACATTTATCGCCCTACGTGGCTCTACCTCTTTTGTTAATATAGCAATCTCCTGTGTCTTGCTGTTCTGACTTGCGCTGTTTTTTCTTGCTCTGTGCTGCTGCCGCTTGACATGATTGCCACGTCTACATTCAAAACGGAGCCTTGCGGTGATACAAGCACATTCTGTCTCTTAAAGGGATTGTTGCCTGGCCCTGATTGGATAGCAGATTCCTCAGCCTACTCAGCATTGATTGGCTGGGCGCTGTTAGTGCGCCACTTAAACGCGCTTGCGCTGGGTTTTTAATTACGTCAGAATCGCACTTTTGGAGAAGCCACTCCCAGCGGGGCAGACGCGATTAACCACTGCATTTGCGATTGCACTCATTTCATCAGAATAGAGCCCATAGTGTCTAAATTGGAGAGTAAATTACTCAATGACCCAAAACCTTATCTGCAGCGCTGGGAGAAATCCTTTATTTAACATTAAATTCCTGCCTGCTGATCACTTCTATAATATTCGTATTTGAAGGTAGTTGTGAACACTTGTCCTTGGTGCAGTGTTGGTGTGAGTTTGAAGCCACACAGCACTTATTCCAATCCATGTACCTTCAAGGTAATAATAAGTTCTAGCTAATATTTTCTTTACAAATTGCGAATGGGAGCCCTACGAAGTGAACAGTACCATTAAAAAAAAGTCATTGTATACCGGACCAGTTTCTGTATCCAAAGTTAATGTTCACAATTGTAGTAATTGAATGTATATTTCTTATTTCCAAAATGTCATGCAAAATCATTTTGATGCAATCCAATGCAGTTGTGTGTGTTTCATCATACAAACAATTGTGATACAATTAATTGACAGAATATGTTAGTGCGCTACCGTTCTATCAATAGCTACCCTTTCTACCAGTCTTTGTACTTTGCAGTGAAGACTATTTGGTCACAGAGGATGTATCTTTGGTTTTGAGATGTTTCTCTATCACACAAGGGTCTGTAATACAGGATTACATGCCTCCTCTGTATTCTGTTTGTCCTGGGGTTGTTTCACAGGGTTTCTGGTTTAGACGTCTCTCTCTTTCTCAATAGTGAGTGTGGGGACTGCTGGCAGTGATTGGGTTGGAATCGTATCTATCAGTGTTAATAAGCGATAGGAAGACAGACCTGTACTGTGCCCTGGTGTTTAAAGTAGTGAAAGTTAGAGCCATTCTATCCTCACGCTGTATTAGGGCTTCATTGCGGAAGCTTTTTTTTTTTTTTAATAAACAGCCTTGGCTATAACGTGCTATTCTACACTAAACATGCCTTCCAATCCCTGTACCTGATTAAAACCGACACTTCCCTCTTTCTATTTCTGTTTCCTACAGCTACGATGGGGAACCACCTGCTTACCAACCCAGTCCTACAGACTCGCTCAGGCACCAGCCCCTACAACACCCTGCTGGCTGAATCAGTGGGGTACAACCCCCCCTCTCCAAGCGTCTTCAACTCCACTGGTAAGCAGACAAGTCAGAGTAGCCCAGATACTACAGACCCCATTGTGATCTGTTCTAATGCCTGTGGATTACCCTGAAGAATCCCTAGCAGAACCATTATTATTATTATTATTATTATTATTATTATACTGAGCATCAAAAGAAACCTATCACTTATATTTGAGCATCAAAAGAAACATATCACTTATATTTGGTTACATCATATTAATTTTTCTGTTAAATAATGTGCAGTTAAATTCTCACTTTGTCTGCATTCTCACTGTGATACCATCTCAGAAATCCTAACTTGTGACCTTGCAACAGCGCTGCTGCAGCTCCACTGGCTTGTTTTCAGACATTCCGATGTTTTGGCACGTCTGATTCCATCTTCCAAAGATAAAAATAGAAACTAATGGGAGCAGCACACATGCTGTTTTAAAATGACAGTGTTGACAACCATTTTTCACGCAAAGGATGCAAAGCTTGTCGGAAACCTGTGTACTGACAAATTCCATCTGCCAGCAAAATGTTTGGTTAACCATGCACCGAAAGGATTTGTTTTCAGTTCAGTTCAATTGTATTTATGAAATGTATATGTAAATATGCCTGGAGTCACAGTGGACAAATTGAGAGCCTACGGTGTACCCAACCCAGGAACATATATAAGATAGAAAGATGTACAGAATACGGATCATTCAGTATTAACCTAGCTGCGCTGTTAGAAATTGCTTGCAACTTAACCAAAGTAGTTCCAGAAGTCAGCAAATAAATAGGGTTCATGAGGGAGAACACTTACCATTTATTTATGTTTTATTTTAATTTTTGGGGGAATTTTTTATGTGTCTCTGCAAGCAAAGTGTATTTCAACACAATATACCCAATTTCTTCAAACAACCCTACATAAATTTCAAAACAAAGTACCAGTACAGCATTATAATTTCAAAATGATATAGTCAGACAGGTCAGTGTCTAATTCTTTTAGTGGCTGGAGTCTGTGCTAAGAGTTAAAGAGTAAAGCCTTTATGATGTCAGGTTCATCACAGGGTATACCTATGCAGTATTGAGTCCGTGTATCGTAAGATATACCGTCTTAGAATCCATATATTACACCAGCAGTGGTCGTAACAAGGACTGTGCTCCTTCTTTAAAATAATGAACAAAATGTTTCCCCAACAGTCTGGGATAAAAAATGAATTTGCACTGAGAAAGAACACACAACCACTACAGTGCACTGCTATGAATGAACAAGTCCATCTTCATGGCTAACTAGCAGAGATCTTGTGAATGAACAAGTCCATCTCCAGGGCTAATTAGCAGAGATCTTGTGACTCTCCTGGAAAAACATGCATTGGTTTCTTTACCAGCAGCGAAATGTGAGTCTATACACTCAACCTAGTGGTGTTTGCAGACGTACATTACTTTGGTTAGTTATACAAGACTTGCATCCCTTCAGTCTGCTGGTGTTCTGCTAGAGGTCTCCTACTTACTGGAAATCAGCTGTTTTTATGCAGGCCGGTCAGGAAACAGCTCAATCGCCCACATTCCACACCAGGAAGCCCCGCCCAGCTGCCCACTGATGCTGCCTCATTTGGCAAAAACCAGACTAGAAAATATATATTTTTTAATTTTGTTTTTTACAATCCAAACTTCCCTGAAGGAATTAGGGAACATTCTGAGCAGAAAAGTAAAAAGACCAAGCTATTGATAATCATGCCGTATTTCTGTTAGGGTTAATAATGGTACAGCATGCACAGTTGTTTTAGATTATGTTAAAGCACTAAAACACATATAGTATAGGTCAGGCTACATCTTAATTGTGATCACTTATTGTAATTTATCAAAAGTCATTTAAGTTTTTTCTATAAATAGGTATTTTCTTATGTGTTTTAGTGAGCCGAATTCCAGTATAATAATATAACCTTACTGTATGCATGTGGGGGTGCAATATGTACTGTATTTCCTAAAATATATATTTCCAAGTACTAAATGTAACCATTACCGAATGGGTTAACCTCTTTATGAAAACCTGAATAAATATATCAAAGCTGCTCAGCCGAGCCTCTGTGACGCAGTCATGCCTGCCCCCGGGGGCTGCACGCACAGAACTCAGCTCCGCTTTTCTCTTCAAGAACTGCCCTGACAGGAAGAGCCTATTCAGATAAGTAGTTGTTACTTTTTTCTGTTACAAATTTTCATTTTTATTGGGTTTTACACAAATGCTGTGTGATATTACAAATAATGGGTGTATTCGTTTTAAGGGATCAAGCAACGTAAGTCGGCTGACTTTGTGCTCTTCCCCAGGCTGCATTAGCTCCGGCTGGAGTTATTTTATTCTCGTTTTGGCTTCGGCCAATATTATGTGATGGTTTGTATAATTTAAGTAATTGTATTACTGTATTATTGTACGAGAGAATATTTTCTTTTCTCATTATATTTTTTGGTTTTCACAGACACTAAGCACAGGCTTGTCTGCATTGCTTGCAGTGGCACATGTGTAGCGAGAGCAGCTGCTGGGCTCAGCAGAGCTGCGCAGGACCAAGAGGCTGCTTCAGGAATCCGTCCCACAGCACCTTGATGCCATTTTGGTAACAACTTTAGCAACACCATTACGAGGGCTGTTAATTTGCTAACAAGCAGGCTTCCCTCAGTCTCATGTGGGTACTGACTGAGTGGTTTTGCCAGAAGCTTGCACAGGTGGGCATCCCTGTGCATTGCTACCCACGGTAACGAGAATCGAGGATACCCTTACCCAGGTACCGAGGTCACCGACCTGCTCTGTTCCCAACCCAACCAGGTACCGTGCCGCACTGTATCGTACCGGGACCGAGGTTACCGCACTGGTACGGTGCCATAAAGGCTATAAACTGTACTGTAGCATTGGTATGTACGGACCCGTTGCTACAGTCACCAAACCAGTACCAACCCGTACTGCTCCTGTCCGTCCCGGTTCTGTACTGTACTGTACCGTACTGTACAGATCGGGTGCTACAGGTAACAAACCAACACGTACCATGGTTCCGACCCGCTGTAACCAGTGTTTACATCCCCAGTCTGGTACCAGGCAGGTCTTGTTGACAGCCCTGTTGCTGTCTTTAGCAGCTGAGGCAGTAACTGTACATTCTTACTGTACATTGCTTGCTATTTGCATAATGCCTGGGTTTTATCCCTGTAACACATGCAAGGCCAGCCTGCCTGGGGCAGGAGCATGCAAAGGAGGCACTGATAAATCACAGTTTCTGCGAGTTTTGTGTGCATATCTCCGAGCGTACACTGGAGAAATGTCTCTCCCGCAGCTCTACAAAGCACTCTGCATCCCTTACTCCTGCACACTCTCTTCCCCATCACCCTCTGTTAGAGAGGTGGCTGCGTCCTCCCCCCCATGGCTCTGTACCAAGGGAGACCGGACGACGGACCAGGGAAAGTAGCCCATGCAGGAAGCCGTCCTCACGGTCTTCTTCCTCCTCCTCTGCCTCTCCTTCTCCTCCGAGGAAGAGGAAGAAGAGTCACCGGTCCAAGCGATCGGTGGACTCTGAGCAAATGGAGAAGCTGTGTCTGTTACCAGAGGTGGTATTCAGAATGGCTCGCGGTTGTTCACCGCGGAGGCTATAATAGGTTACTCCAACCGGCACAGAGGCAAAAGACTCAGGCCAAGCCACTAGGTGAGCAGCGGCCCTAGGGGCTTGCTGCCAGACAGGGCCGACGTCAGCACCTGGGCAACCCGGGCAAGCGCCCAGGGCCCCAACACCAGAGGGGGTCCACACACATACAGAATTAAAATTGCAAATATGAGTAAATGGTCATTCAAAATGATCTAGACAGCATTCAGAACTGGGCAGACACATGGCAAATGACATTTAATAGAGAAAGTGTAAGGTACTGCACGCAGGCAATAAAAATGTGCGTTATAAATATCACATGGGAGATACTGAAATTGAAGAAGGAATCTATGAAAAAGACCTAGGAGTTTATGTTGACTCAGAAATGTCTTCATCTAGACAATGTGGGGAAGCTATAAAAAAGGCCAACAAGATGCTCGGATATATTGTGAAAAGTGTTGAATTTAAATCAAGGGAAGTAATGTTAAAACTTTACAATGCATTAGTAAGACCTCACCTAGAATATTGTGTTCAGTTCTGGTCACCTCGTTACAAAAAGGATATTGCTGCTCTAGAAAGAGTGCAAAGAAGAGCAACCAGAATTATCCCAGGTTTAAAAGGCATGTCGTATGCAAACAGGCTAAAAGAATTGAATCTATTCAGTCTTGAACAAAGAAGACTACGCAGTGATCTGATTCAAACATTCAAAATCCTAAAAGGTATAGACAATTTCGACCCAGGGGACTTTTTTGACCTGAAAAAAGAAACAAGGACCAGGGGTCACAAATGGAGATTAGATAAAGGGGCATTCAGAACAGAAAATAGGAGGCACTTTTTTACACAGAATTGTGAGGGTCTGGAACCAACTCCCCAGTAATGTTGTTGAAGCTGACACCCTGGGATCCTTCAAGAAGCTGCTTGATGAGATTCTGGGATCAATAAGCTACTAACAACCAAACGAGCAAGATGGGCTGAATGGGGCCTCCTCTCGTTTGTAAACTTTCTTATGCAGGCACTACATCTGCCCGGGATGAAAAAATCTGGGCATCGGAACTCTTCTCAAGTACAGTCCCAGCGCCTCACAGTGGAGGCGAACCTAGAGGCTGTAGCCTCATTTGGGAGAGGTTCAGGAGAGCAAAGATATATTTCTTGCCTCCCAGGAACCAGCCCACTGCCCACTAGCTCTCAGTGATGGACCGTGACTAAAAATCGGCCCTGGCATTTTAAAGTGCACCGGCTCACGTTGAGGCTGTGACGATACTTAGTAAGAATAAAATGCGGAATTTGACAGAGAATTTTGACGTTTTGCAAATTTCAATTACTGAACTAAAAACAGGCATGTGGCGGGACTGTTTTACTGTTTGCTGTAACTATACATAACCCACAGGAGACCTACAGACATATTTGGAATACAGTGTACAATGGGTTTGCTTATTTATTTTAGTAGCCTAATATGTTATTATTGCAGACATTTAGGAGGTAATATCCAAGGTAATATTAACACGCTTTTATATGCAAAACAGAGATGCCAAGGGTTGGCTGTCCTAAAGAGTGAGATTCACAGCCCCAAAGAGTGAGATTCACAGCCCCAAAGAGAGAGATTCACAGCCCCAAAGAGTGAGATTCACAGCCCCAAAGAGAGAGATTCACAGCTCAAAGAGTGAGATACAAGGCCCCAAAGAGTGAGAGTCACAGCTCAAAGAGTAAGATTCACAGCCTCAAAGAGTGAGATTCACAGCCCCAAAGAGTGAGATTCACAGCCTCAAAGAGTGAGATTCACAGCCCCAAAGAGTGAGATTCACAGCCCCAAAGAGTGAGATTCACAGCTCAAAGAGTGAGATTCACAGCCCCAAAGAGAGAGATTCACAGCCCCAAAGAGTGAGATTCACAGCCCCAAAGAGAGAGATTCACAGCCCCAAAGAGAGAGATTCACAGCCCCAAAGAGGTGGTGTGTTAGGTCATTGTATAAGATTTTTTGTTTTAAAATGTACACTGCTTAATATTGCACATTAAACACTTCAGTCAGCTAAATTAATTCATATTTAACCCTCAGTAATACAGTAATATGGTACAGTTTGCAGGCACATGCTACGTAAAAACAGAATTTGATTTATATCTTCCCAGGACAATTGGCAGCTTTAACTTAAATAATATACATAATAAGAAACTTGTGTACTTACTTTTCATAAGCCACTTCTCTCACGCGATTTTTAAGAACATTTTCTGTGGTAGAAAGGTATAATCCTTATGCAGCTGTATTTTCTGTATGATGCAGTAGCAATATTACGATCGTGGCAAACGAACATGCAACGCTTCAATAAAAATGTATTTTCTATTTACGTCACAGAATCTCTAAATTACACAATTGCACAAAATCTCACCCGGAGTTTATGCTGCGTAGTCCGTCCGAGTTTATGCACATGTGCGACTGTTTTAAATGTGGCGTTCTATAAGTTAGAAATTTACTTTTAAAGTTTGCCATCCGACATCACAGTTAGCGAAAGCATCAAGTACTGTAAACACTGTCTCTCACAGCGCTTGGTGCTGATACGATCACTAATAGGTTGAAAACAAGAACGCCGCCCTTGCATAATATTGCTTTGTGCCAATTGGTTGAAAGGCTAACTGCCTAAACGCTAATGTGTGAGTCTCACGTCCAATGCAGGAGACTTGACATGTCGATGAACATACAGATGAACTTACTTTCTACCTTCACTACTACTGTTCTGTCTTTTTCTCTTCTTCTAACTTTCTGTTTCATGAAATAAAAGGATTACCCTCAAACAATAAGCAGTTATAAACGTGTAGCTCCGTCTACTGGCCAAGGCAAAATAATAATATTAACCCTTTGCGGTCCTATGTCAGACCAGGTCCGAAATTACAATTTTCCTTTTCCGGTCGGATGTCAGACCCTGTCCGACATCATCAAAAAGACGTAAAACACAGATCTCTAGTCGTTTTTTTTCCGGAAAAAGCCGAGAAAA
This sequence comes from Acipenser oxyrinchus oxyrinchus, assembly GCA_030684275.1. Taxonomy (NCBI): domain Eukaryota; kingdom Metazoa; phylum Chordata; class Actinopteri; order Acipenseriformes; family Acipenseridae; genus Acipenser; species Acipenser oxyrinchus. The sequence goes on along the minus strand of CM060284.1, from coordinate 141,633 downwards.
CCATTCAATGGCCGAGTGAGACCGATAGGAGCCGAGAGAAGAAAAAAAAAGGGGGCGGATCTGAGCAACACACATAGCCCCGGCACCACAGAGATAACACGGACATAAACAATCAAGATAGCTGCTTCTGCATCCAGCGCTCAGAGAATATCACGGACATTTGCAGAGCTTTTTGAGATGTTATAGTAATAAAATAATGACTTGGATCGCATTATTGAGGAGTTTGGTGATAAAACAAGTGATCAATAGATGATTTATCGGTTTGCATGACTATGAAGAGGTATGTGAAAAATACAGTGAACAAGGGGTGGGGCGGGGCTGGAGATGCAGTACTGAGTGTCATGTTGATATGCAGTGCCTTTTAAACCTGTTTTACTGGGAAAAAAAATACTTTTAAACGGTACGTCTAAAATAAACTGCGCATGTGAAAGTAAATTGGACCTGAAGTGCCTGAGACGCGCTGAATAAATGGACTGCAAAGGGTTAAAGAGGACCTGTGGATCAGCCTACTGCTAGCTATCCTTGAGATCGGCACTCACATTTGATGCTAAATCACCTAATTCTGCAAATTGTTGCTCAATAACAGGAATAGCTGCCACAGGATCAAGAATATCTGCCACAGGATGAGGAATATCATTTACTAACATTTCATTCACACCACGATCACGATTCCCAAGTTGAAGTTGATGACGATGGTCGAGAAGGCCGGGACGACTAAACAAATCAGTTATTTTAACACATTTTTGTGCTTCAGCTTCTAGAATCTTCTGCCTTTTTTTCTCTAATTTTCTCGGCTCCGACTTTTCGTTTATTTGATTCATCCATCTTTCTAACAGGGAGTGCAGACCTACTAATTCTGACATCTTTGCTTTTTTTTTTTTAAATTAATATGTCAACGCATCATGGCCCAACATTCTGCATTGATTGGCTCAGGATTAGGGAGAAGCCACGCATGAGTGTGTGTGTATCGCTGTGTTTTTTAAATAAAGTTGCTGAGAGGGAACTTCCCTCAATTTGTATTTAATTACATTATTTTAGGTGAGTTCTTAATGTAGTAAGTCATTCAAAGTCTTTTCTATTTGATTAATCTACACATACACAATAGCGAAAGCAAAAAAAAAAAAAAAAAATGACGTTTACTTTTTTTTTTTTCCTCATGATCACCGGCCCACTAACGCACCAGCCCCTCTGGCATTTGCCAGAGCTGCCAGATGGCCAGTCCGGGCCTGCTGGCTCTCCATAATACAAGGCAGGGACCCACTGGCGGTAGTTGCCTTAGCACACCAGTGGCCAAGGAAACTGTTATATGCCTTCCCACTGTGTCTGGAGAAAATCATGTAGGACTGGGCCAAGGTGCTCCTAGTAGCCCCTTATAGGCCCAGGAGACTGGAGACTGCCCAAGGGCCGTGACATGCTCAGTCAGGCACAGGGAATCTCATGGCATAGCGACCCATCAAGCCTGCAGCTCTGGGTCTGGCCCCGAACGGCTGTATTTGAACCAGCTGGGTCTGTCCAATAGGGTTATTGACACCTTACAAAATGCCAGAGCAGCTTCCACACATTGCCAGTACAGGTACAAGTGGAGTGTCTTAAAGACGTGGTGTCTGCCTCATGGGTTCGACCCCATGACTTGTCCCATGGCAGTAATACTGCAATTTCTGCAGGATCTGTTTGTTAAAATTGACTTGTCTCCCCAGGAGCTCAACTTCCTGGCGGGACAATTTTCGAAAGGGGTTCAGCGGCCGCCTATGAAGGACATTGTTCCTCGCTGGAAGTTAAACATGGTGCTCAATGCACTCTTGATACCTCCATTTGAGCCCATGCATTCAGCTGGGCTGAAATATTATTGCTCAAGCGACTGTTTGCTTGCTATCACCTTCGCAAAGTGGGTGAGCGAGATACAGGTTTTCTCCTTAGCGAGAGCTTGCTTACTTTTTACAGAGGCCAGGACAAGGTTTACGCTCCGTATTAATCCTGCCTTTTGCCGAACACTATCTCAGCATTCCAAGTCTGTGGAATTGGAGGCTTCCTCCCCTCCCATCTCCTTCGTCTGACAGGGAGCTGCCGCTCCATACGCTCTGGTCAGTACGGGTCCTGGCGTACTATGCTGTCAGGACAAAAAGGCAGTTGGAGGCAGTCCCATGGGCAAGTCCTGTCTAAGCAGAGGCTGTCCAAATGAATAGCAGACACAGGCAGGACTGCCTATGAGCTGGCCCCCTCCAGAAAGCTCACTGCCCATTCCTTCAGGGGCATGGCAACTTTATGGTCTTTATTCCAGGGTGCATTTGTCAAGGATATTTGCAATGCAGTGGTGTGGGCTACTCTCCATACCTTTACTAGGTTCTACAGACTAAATGTTATGGATCCTCAAAACTCTGGCTTGGAACTAGAATGTTAAGGGTGGCTTCTGAGTCAACCCTTACAACACAGGCATAGAGGTGAGTTTCTCCCTCAATTTTTTAGCCCTAGCTACTTGTTACTGGCGTCCCGAATCGTAACGCACAAGGCAACCTTGGCTTAGCCTTGTAGCATTCCGGTTGTGCAGCAATCTTGGGTATACTGAACCATTTGGTAATGGTTACATTTTGTACCTGAAAGGGAACGTTAGGTTATGATCATAACCCTGGTACCCTGAAATAGAAATGTAACCATTAACCTACAAGGTCGTTGCGTCCATGATTGCAGCAGTCTTGAATGAAAAATGATGCTGAATTCTGTGCGTGAAGTCCTTTTATGCCCTCGGGGGCAGGCATGACTGTGTCACTGAGGCTCAGCTGAGCAGCGTTGATATATTTATTCAGGTTTCGGGTCTTAAAGAGGTCAATACCCATTCAGTAATGGTTACATTTCTATTTCAGGGAACCAGGGTTATGATAGTAACCTAACATTTTCATATTTGTACATAAACCCCACTATAAATCACATATATTTTGTATGCATTTACTCCTAGTAGTGCAATATATACTGCATATAGCAGTCTGTAGCTCTGGGGTGCGATATGTAATTTACAGTAGGAGCACAGTGTAATAAATGACATGCCAAGTGTAGCCTCTTATTTAATGTAATTGAGATGTGAGGAATGTGGTTGGTGTTCTCCATGGCCAGTCACTTTTCATTGCAGCAAGGCCAAGAAGCATCAGGCTTATTAATTACAATGACATTCCAGAATTGGCTGGATGTAAATGTGCTGTGATGCTTATTAAAACCCCATTCGAGATGTGATCATGATTACCATTTTATTTGGAGCATTAGTTACTACACAGACCTAATTAATTTTGGTGTCATTCAATACAAGAGCAGGCAAGATGAGACACAGACATGTCCTTCAAAACTTTATAAAATCTCAGACCAAAAAGTCTAAATCTCTGCTTTGTTTTAACATATCTGTACTATCTGAGTAGTAATTCCAAATGCCCTGTGCATTCATTTTTTTAACACACACACACACACACATTTATATATATATATATATATATATATATATATATATATATATATATATATATATATATATATATAGTGGCACGGTAGGGGGAGGGGAGAAAAACTTGTAGTCTTGGGACCCAGAAGGCCACAGGAGTGAGCCAGGATGAGTTTCACCTGGCTGTAATTTAATGTGAAGCACCTGAGGCAGATTAAGCCCTGGATAAGAGTCACAGAAACCCTGTAGTCAGGGCTTGTTGTGTGAAGGCTGAAGTCCTGTGTGAACCTTAGTGTTCTGGTTAAACTTGTAAACCGTGTGTGAAACAACTGTTTTTGCAATCGGTAAACGGCTTAGCCATCCGATATAGTTAGAACTTGAAGAAAAGTATAGTTTAGAACTCCACGTGGGAGTTAGGTGTTTTGTTTTGTATTGTTTTAATTTCAGACGAATTCCCTGTGACAAGTATGTTTTTTTTTTCAAATTAGCATAAAAATCTTCGTCAGACTTGAGACAATCAAACAAACAACAGTTAGTCTGGTCTGTAGATCAAGATCAATATTTTTATTTCATTTTTTAACAATGGTTTTTTTTTTTCTGTCGAGCGATTCAGTGACCACAGTGTGTTCTACAAGTACAAAGAATTGCCTAACAGCGCCAAAATGTTTATAAACAAACAAAACATTTACTGTAGTGAAATATCTGTGTGACAAACTTCAGACATGAAAAAACAATCAAAATGTATTTCACTAAAGCACCTAACCAATAAAGTTGAGTTTTTCTATGTAGTGCAGCATATTTTCAGGATCTATGGTTGCAGTGTTTACTTGAGATTACTGTAGACCATGGCGTCAAAGCACAATTCTTTACCGCAGAGGTTTCTAAATCATTTTGCACAACCCAGAATGCTTACTGATCCAAATATGGTAGAAATGTGGTAGAAGACATTTTTATCTAAGATGTTGATGGAATGAATGCCAGAAGGAGTAGAATATCCCCTGAATTATGAACTTCTTCACACCAATATGAAGATTCTAAAGTAGATGAGCCTGGGAACATCACAGTTTTGCTTGTTTAGTTTTCAATAGTTAGTTATGTGAAATAAGCCCTGGTTATAAATAGACTAGTACATTGTCCAGTTGTTTAGTGTAGGCTAATGTGTTACACGTGCAATATTGCATCCAGACTTTGCTGTTGTTAGTGTTACCCTTTATTTATTTATTTATTTATTTATTTATTATTTTTTACATTATTGGTTCCTTTTTCATTTTGACATTTATGAATTTGGTCCAATGTAGTATATTACTTTTATAGCTATTAATTAGTTATTATAATGTAGTATTTATTAACTCACATAATAAGCTAAAACCCTGCCAATTGCTTCTCAAAAAGGTAAAAACGTGCACCTGTCAAACAATTTTGTATAAAATTGTCACATTCAAACTAGGTCAGAGTAGGTATACTTGATCATAGAACATAGACTTCACTGTACTTTACTCCATTCATTTTCCATTCTATCCTGACAAGTGCCCCAGTCCCTGCCGATGAGAAACATCCCCATAACATGATGCTGCCACCACCATGCTTCACAGTAGGGATGGTGTTCTTTGAGTGATGGGCTGTGTTGGGTTTGTGCCAAAAAGTTCCATTTTAGTTTCGTCAGACCACAAAACTTTTTGCCACATGGCTACTCAATCTCCCTGAGTGTTTTTTTGCATACTTCAAACAGGATTCAAGGTGGTCTTTCTTGAGTAAAATACAGGCCAGATTTGTGGAGTGCTTAGGATATTGTTGTCACATGCACACTTTGACCAGTCTTGGCCATAAAAGTCTGTAGCTCTTGCAAAGTTGCCATTGACCTCTTGGTAGCCTCTCTGATCAGTCTCCTTCTTGCTCGGTCATCCAGTTTGGAGGGATGGCCAGATCTAGGCAGGGTCTTGGTGGTGCCATACACCTTCCACTTCTTAATAATCATCTTGACCGTGCTCCAAGGGATATTCAAGGCCTTTGATATCTTCTTTATACCCATCCCCTGATCTGTGCCTTTCAACAACTTTGTCCCGGAGTTCTTTTGAAAGCGCCTTGGTGCTCATGGTTGAGTCTTTGCTTTAAAATGCACTACCCAGCAGGAACCTACAGGAACTACTGAATTTATCCTGAAATCATGTGAATCACTACAATTTAACACAGGTGAAGGCCACTTAACTTGGTGTGTGATTTTGAAGGCGATTGGTTACACCTGAGCTAATTTAGGATTTTTACTACAAGGGGGGGTAGACACTTATCCAACCAAGCTATTTCAGTTTTTGTTTTTAATTAATTTTCTATAAATTTCTAGAATATTTTTTTTAACTTGGAAGTTGTGGAGTAGGATGTGTAGATCAATGAAAAAAAAAAACAATTTTAATGTATTTTAATTCCAGGCTATAAGGCAACAAAAGGTAAAATTTTTGAAGGGGGTATAGACTTCCTATAGGCACTCTATCTATCTATCTATCTATCTATCTATCTATCTATCTATCTATCTATCTATCTATCTATCTATCTATCTATCTATCTATCTATCTATCTATCTATCTATCTATCTATCTATCTATCTATCTATCTATCTATCTACGATCTGCCAGCCTCAAAATCAAGTAGGTTATTTAGACATGATCTCCCTTTCCTAAAGCCATGCTGACTGTCTCCCAGGATACTGTTACCATATAGGTCATTTCCCATTTTGGATCTTATTATAGTTTCCATAAGTGTACATAAAATAGAAGTAAGGCTTATTGGTCTGTAGCTACCTAGTTCGTTTTTGTCTCCCTTTTTGTGGATTTTCCAGTCTGTCGGTACAACCTGTGTCAAGAGACTGTTGCGTGATCTTGGTTAGCAGTTTGTAAATAATTTCTTTCATTTCTTCGAGTACTATTCGGAGGATCTCATCCAACCCAGGGGATTTGTTTATTTTCCCCTTGATCGTGAAGCTCCATCTCAACCCCAGTATCAGAACGTACCGATTGACTGCATCTGATATGAAAGTCTGGGGCTTCACAGGCTGATCACATGGGGATTTAGAGATTTGAAAGATGACATTGAGGGAAATTGATTCATATATTAAATTTAAAATATTGAATTTAATGTATTTATTGTTTTATTAATATAAAGTGGACAATTCAGTTTTAAAAACTGTTGACACCAATGCGTTTTCATCTTCACAGGTGATAACACTTAGAAAGTTAGCACTATTTTTTACACTGTATTTTTGCATTATTCCCATGGTTATACAATGAATGCTGTTACAATAGTTCACTGTGGTTTGCCATGCTCTTGCTATGATTTAATACCTCTCTGTCCCTTACAGCTCTTACCTGTGCTTTACCATGCTTTCATTATGTTTCATTACACTTTGGGGAACTTGTATAAGGGAAGCCCACCTGTTCTTTTGTTTGTTATATTTATAGATTGTGAGGTCTCCCATTGAAATGAATAGGACCATTCTTTTGGGCCGTGTTATAATATTACTTTGTTTGTTTGGTTTTGTAAAATGAAGAGCTGTCTCAATGTGATTAATGGGGGAGTTCATCTGTGTTAAGAGTACCACAGCTCTCAATCAATATCCGGTATCTACTTGTTTGTCTGGGGTAATGGCTGTATTCACATTGGGGTTTGTGCTGTGCTGTGCCAGGGTCAGCCTTCCTGCTTTTGTTATTCCAGCTTTTGATTACTTATTAATCTAGATGTCAAGGGAGATTTGTCCGCCTGTCTGACTGTCTCTCTTGTTCTATTCTCTTTTCTCTCCTTTGCCCTCCATCGACGCTGGTTCACCAGGAACCTTCAGAGACCCAAGTACGTCACTCCCATTGAACTTTGCCTGTCAAGCACAAGGCCCCCAGTCTAAATTAGCCTGGTAGTCACTGTCTTACAATTGAACAGAGTGCATTAAAGTGATTGTATCTATTAGAATATTTCAAAAAAATCTTCTATACATACTGTAGGTATCCATGGTGCAGTTTTGAAAGAAACACATGTTAAAGCAAGCATGTATTTTAATTTTAAAATGTGCTATCTGCTACTACACTAGGTTAAATAAAGTGCTCAGTTTATATGCCTTATTTACAGGGTATCAGTTACACTGGGTCATTTCACTTCAGTAGTGTTTTCTGGGTCAATAAATGTTGCTGGCTGAAAGCATGTCAGTCAATAAGGGAAGCAGCTTGTTGGTTAATGGCCAGAAAGAAGCCATTGAAGGGGTGGTACATCCTTCCGGTGGAATGACCAAGCAAGTGTAACACTAACTGAAAGCAGGGGTAACCAGGGGTAGTAACAGATCAATAATGGAAAAAGAAGATTTAACTGCAATGCAAAATAAAGTTAAAAAAATTATTATTATTATTGATGAATCTACAGAAAAAATAAAAATAAAAAAATATTCAGGACGTATCAGACAATAAATATCCTTTGTTAGCTAAACTGAAAGATGGTGGTCAGCTTACAGTAAATAGTAATTCAATTAAATATGTAACAGAACTGTGTACTGTAAAATTAAAAGATGATTAATAATTAGAGCAACATAAATGAACTAACATGAAAACTCTAAAAGTCATCAATATAACTATATATATATATATATATATATATATATATATATATATATATATATATATATATACTATATATTCTGATGGGACATTTGTTGTAACAAATACATTATCTTTAAAAACGTATGAGTTAATTCTTTGTGAATCAGCTATCAAATACATTTACAGTATTTTTTTATATATACATTTGTTATGGGAGTGATTTGCATTTAAGGAATTAAGTTGGGGCCTTTACAGTGATGTAAGACTAAATAGGATTGTTTGTTTATACAATATACATTTCATTGAATATCATATCTTATCTTTCTTTCTTCAGAAAACACCCTGTCCAAAAGCCGTGACACCTGTGGAATGGAAACCCTGCCTTTAAACGGGAACTTCAACAACAGCTACTCCCTGCGGAGTGGAGCTGGAGTGGGCGGTGCTGGGGGCTGCGACTTCCTGGGGGGCAGCGGTAACAGCCCAGGGGGGCCCCCTCCTCTCCCTAGAGCAGGACGCAACCTGAGTGACGCCGCCGCATTTGAAAAGATGATTATCTCTGAGCTGGTGCACAACAACCTGCGTGGGGCTGGGGGAGAGAAAGGCAGTCTAGTGAAGGGGCACAGTGGGAGCAGTGGCCTGGGAGGAGGTGTCGATCCTGGGGCCCATGGCAGCGAGGATGACGCCATAGTCCCAGATGCTCCTCATGAGCAGGAAAGCATCGATATCGAGCTGATGTACAAAGCTTTGGAGGAACCTTTGCTCCTGCAGAGGGCACAGTCTATCCTCTATCAGAGTGACCCAGAGGAGTCAGAAAGCTACACGGCCGAGCTGACTGAAGGAATTGAGGGCCAGCTTCAGTCCCCAAACAGAGACTCTCTTTACACCAGTATGACCAACCTTCGGGATTCCCCGTATCCAGACAGTAGCCCTGAAGCAGAGGAAGTGGTTCCTCATTTAGCCCAAGCCCCTGATGAGCTCTACTTCAACAGCAGCCAGCCGGCGCTAGTGCCTCGAGGGCAGCTTCAAGCCTACTACCAGTCCCAGGCTCGGAGGCTTAGTGGGGAGGGCTACCTGGTGCAAGTAGGTCTGGAAGGGGGAATGGTGGAAGGAGATGGCCAGATGCAGCTTGTCACCAGCCTCTGATGCCAGAAGGGCCAAGGGAGGGAGAATGAGAGAGGAGTCGGAGCAGGAACAGACCTCAAAGATACCAACAAGACTGTCTTCAGATCCTCCATACCTCCTCTTCCTTCCTCCTCCCCAAAACACTACATTAAGGTAATTGGGATTTTGCCAGATTAGGGCCCCCCACAAACAACTTGCTACTGCCGCAGGTGTGGGGGAGTGGGGGGAGGCTGCCTTATTCTCAATCAGATTTCGTGTTTTACAGTAGTGATTAGAAACATAAACACAAGGCAGTGAATTTCGAGGGACAAGGAAAGAAAGAAAGAAAGAAAGAAAAAGAACGAAAGAAAAAGAAAGCGCTACCTCCGGCTTAGGTGTTTTTTGTCCGCCATCTTGTTTCCTTTCTTTGCGGGTCATTGTTGGAAGACCAAGAAAACCACTTTTTAAAGATCTAGAACCTCTGAAATAAAAGCACAGATATTCCCGTTTCCTGCCTTTTTTGCAACCAACTGGCATCTAAATCAGTTTGTTTCTCCATTTGTCTCTGCCCAAGAAAGCACACAGTTCTTTTGTAAGCATTTTCTCGGTGGGGGGGGGGGCGACAAGAAGTTAATCAGGTAATGGGGAGTCCAGATTTTAAAAGTTTTATCTTTGTTTTATATTTGTAAACATAAACAAAAAAGTTAACAAACTACGAGCAGCGATATTGTAAAAATAAAAAGAAACAAAGCCATCTGGTTTGGGAGGCAGGATGCACGAGTGATTCTGAATCTATAAATGTTGCCAAAAATAATTCAAAACATGACATCTCAGTAAGGAAGGGAAATCCCTAATCCTGGGGCAAGTGCTCCTTGGGAAACGTCCAGAACAACGAAAAGGTTAACCCAGACAGGAATAACCTTGGCTTGCACCAGTAGGTATACAGTGAAAGAAAGAAATGCTTAGGTAAGAAAATTGTAAACATCATTTTGCGTCAAAAACCCAAGCAGCCACCCTCACAAGCAGAACAGCATGGCAGGACAAGGTCCTTCAGTAAAGAGTTACAGCACTCAACCGGCCTGCAGAATGCAGTTCAGAGTTCTGTCTATTGCGTCATACTTTTGGAATTTCAAGAATTGCATCTTAAGGTTCGAGAAAGAAGGTCAAGAGAAGTCAAGCCTGTCTGCCACCATGCTTGTGTATGGACCCTGGAACGAAGGTTGCCTTTGCCTCTGTTCATGGATTCCTGTCTGTAGCATTGGTAGCTTGCTGCAGCCCGCAGTTGTCCCCACACATTTGTATGTGCTGGTCCAATCTTCTGTGCTATGACACTGTTGCTCTCTGAAAATATAAATTAAGAGGATCGGAACTATGGAACATGTTTGGAACTTCATTACAAAGATGAAATTGAGTATGATTATTATGATTATTATTATTGTTATTATTCTTCTTATTATTGGAATCTGTAAATAGGACAAAAGTACATTTCTGTATCGCACAATAACAAAATGTAGAGTTTGTGACCCAAGTGAATCACCCCTCCCCTCTGAATGAGAAGGAGAGATGAGGATTTTTGCATACAAGGAAAAAAACAACAAACAAAAAAAAACCTTTCTGGCACAATCTTTATGTAATATAATCCATTACACGTTGTAAATGTGTGACCTTTGACATTCCCAAACAGGAAGTGCTTAGTAAGAGAAAATGGGAGGGTTGTTGGTGGCTATAATAGGCCCGGTTTGGCAGAACGTTGGGTGTTGGGGTGGATGCAGAGCTGGGAGAGGGGGTTTCAGTATTTGAAGCTTAGTTACTGATGCTAAATTGTTTATCAAGGCCAGAGGCCTGGGAGTTTCCTAAATACAAAGCTAATTTCTTGTGGGTATCCTGGGACTTCCAAGTGTTTTCACAGAGAGGCTAAATTGATATAATTGTAGTGTATTTCCCTGAAGAAATCCTAATCTAAAGCGCTGGTTGTCCTGTGTAGTTTGTCAGATCATGGAAATTGGTCAAGGGTCAAACGGAAGTTCAAATGTTCGAAATTTCTCCCCCAAGCTCTGTGGAAGGGTTATTCAAATAATTGCCTTTTCTGATTTTTTTTTTTGATTTTTTTTTTTGTAAAAGTATTGTCTTTAAGAAAAAAAATAACTGCTAGCATTTTATTTTTTTATTATTTATTTATTTATTTATTTATTTAGAACAAAGCCTTTCAGAGTGCAGAATTAGGACTGGATAGTCCACTGTTGGGTGCTAAATTTAGAGGACAGGGCCCAAGGATCAATTGTCGGCTTCAGAGTGCCTGAGCGGCAGAGTAGCTATAAATGCACATATCTAAAGAAAATGGACCTGGTCTACAGTGTTCTCTGCAGCTAGTAGCCTCCATCATGTTCTGCACACCTCTGTGACCTGGTCTGCAGTGTTCTGTGCAGCTAGTAACCTCCATCATGTTCTGCACACCTCTGTGACCTGGTCTACAGTGTTCTGTGCAGCTAGTAGCCTCCATCATGTTCTGCACACCTCTGTGACCTGGTCTACAGTGTACTCTGCAGCTAGTAACCTCCATCATGTTCTGCAGCCCACACCCTGTATCACAATAAACAATATTGTCTGGTCATAAATCCAAATTGAATTTTGTGTGAAAAAAAAATTCATGGTGTAACCAAAAATCCCATTTGGATCCCATTATAATCCCAGCCTATTAAACTCTAGTATAGAAACCCTAGCAGAACCATTAGCAGACCACCACATTGCCAGCCATGGCAACATTGTTAACAAATACTACACTACGGTCCTGACTGGTAGCAACCTAACTAATTCTGATATGGTTCTGTGGTGCAGTAATGGATTACATGGATAATGGTTCACACCATTGTGATCCCACTAATATAGTCAAAATGATAACAATTTGAAAAATGAGCATTGTAGCTGCTTTATGTGCTACCATTGCCCCGACGGTACAGAACCATTGCCATTGAAGTGCCACTGCATTGCCGTTGAAGACCATTTGGTAAGTCCAGATGCGTAAATCTGAATGTATCTAGTCTGCTTTAATATGACACAAACATGCACATGAAAATCTTACACCAGCAACTGCTGTTACCCTTGCTATTTGCCACTCAAAAACCATTGAATCAAAAGTATTCATAAAGAGAAAAAAAAGCAAAAACACTTACTCATCAAGCATATACAAACCATGTGAGAAAATCTGTAGGGATTCGTAAAAAAAAAAAAAAACGTTTACACTCCGTGAGAATGTGTAAACTGTGCTTCCTGGATTGGAAAGAGACATTCTGAAGATAGTCAATTAGCAGCGCTTATATCTGATATCAAATAACTGCAAAATGTGCTTACAGGTTTCAATTCTATCAATACACAGTGGTGACCATAAGCCTATATATCCTCTATTCGTTTCAATTTCACTCCCCCGAGTAGCTGTGTTGAAATGTAAAGAAAGGTACCATACACTGAATGGATGCCAGTACTTTTCATGACATCCATCTGGATTCACAGAACTGGATTAGCACTGATCTTCGAGTACCTGATGTTACCTTAGGACAGGCAGGTTTTCAACCAGGGGAACTTCAAGGGTCATAGGGGGTACGCAGGATGAAATGCAACAATAAAAATAATTATCATGAATTTATTTTTTTAACGGTATATATTATCTCTAAACCACTGTGCATACATTTGTTTTTGTTAAGCAACTCAAAGGTTAGTATAGTATATCACGTGCATGATTTCCATTAAGCAGATTTCCACGCTGATATTAGGGTATGTGAAGCAGGCGTCACTCTGCCTATGGAGCGCTCTCCATTGCTCATGAACTTTGCAGTTTGCAACTCCTCGTATAATTGAGTACTAAATCCGTGAAGCACAGTCTTTCTGCATATTTTAGAAGTATAATAGCTCCGGTTAACATGAATAATAATCACAATGCTCATACTTCACAGTTTTTGTTTTAATTATTAGTCGAGGCTGCATTTTAGTAAAAGCAAAAGCGTCTGGCTGAATTTTGTTTCCGAGGAGCACTTCCAGATTATCTTGTGTATCGTTTCTCGAGTGGTTAAAATTCTTCCTATAAAAGAAAAACAAAAGGAAGAAAACAGAAAGTGCAAGGCGACAGAAAATTATACCGAGTCCCTTTGGATCATTTTTATGTTGGCTTTAATAAAAAGCTGATCATTGTTAGTAATTATAGTTTTATCTTGAGGTTAATGTTTTTGATGTTGTAAACATTTTAAATGGCACATAATTATGCTGGGATGGGAAGTAAATGGTAACGTAAACATAGTGCAGACTACTGGATAATTTATAATGCCTTTGCCAAATAGAAAGCGAATACGTGTGTTTCCGAAGAGATTCTCAAATGCTGTATTTTGATTCTGTGCATCCAAAACTTATAATTACTTTTACTTTTAAGAATTCATGTTTGGTATTCTGTCCTAAACCAGCAGTTTGTCAGTCCCAAACTATTGTGACATCAATTATATATTAAATAAAGGTGAAAAACATAAAATCTGTTAATCACACTATTTTGCCGTTTATTACAACTGTGATACTATTCAGTATGTGAAAATTGTAAAGGGGTACTTGAGGTACAGTTTTAAGAAAAGGTTGTAAAGCACTGCCTTAGGTAGTCAAAGATTAATGCTAATAGGAGTCTGTGAAACCAGCTGTAAATGTATTGGACCAATGGTATATGCATTGTCGTAAATTTAGATAGCTTAATGACTGATTGAGCAACACTGTATTTCATCACGTTATTTTTTTGTTGTTGTTTTGACAACCTACTTTCCTATGTGAATGTTGCATTGGCAATTTGCAAATAATAGCACAACCAATTTCATGTAGGTGAGCTTTAAAAGAAGAAAAGGTTTTTACTTTCAACAGCTCAAGCAACTGGTACCTTCCTATTATGTCTATTAACCAAGTTATCTGCTATTTGAACTGCCTATTTCAGCTGTATGGTCACTATTCTTATCTTGCAATGGCAATGGTTCTGTCTGCAAAAGGATAGCCACAATGGGACAATTTTTGTAGCCAATCTTATTTTGATTTACCAATGGGGTGATATATAACCAGTCCACACAGCTGATAATCCACTGCAATACCCATATTGGCACAAGGCAGACAGTGTGCTACAGAATCAGAGCCACTGTAATGTACAATATTTGTTCCAAATCCATTTGTTATTGTTGTGTTGGTGTAGATGGTCTATTCATGATCATTGTCAAATACTAGGGCATTGACTTATGGTAGGGTTTCTACATGGTGATATAAGGGAGGTCTGATAAGGATACATTTAGGTTTAGATCCAACTAATGACATCGTTTCTTATATAAAGAATATATCAATACTGGGTTTTACTGGTTGGCAAGATCCTGCTTACAAGTTTTAATGCATAGTTTAAAAGCACAGATGTTATCTGTTCGAAACATGTATTTTATTTATGTATTTATTTATTTGACTTATGCCTGAAATGCTCTCAGCTGTTTTGTGAACCAAGAACATTTTATAATACTATAAAGAAAAGTAGTTCAGACAAGCATTATTGTGAGTATAACACAAAATATTTTGACTAGGATACTTCTGGTCAAAACTTTTTGTCTAATTTAGTAACTTTTTAGTATCCATCCCTAACTTCAAATGCTTAATGATAATTTGTGAAGTAAAACTATAAGATAGTCCAGTCAACACTGTTGAAGGCCTTGCCAAAACGTCTGTCTGCTTTAGAGTCTTTAGCACTGAACATGAACGTATATCTGCTTTATATAAAAAGTGTTTTTACTTTAAATTGACATATATTTCTAATTTTGGTTTCTTGTATTTGGAAAATACTATATACATATATAAATATATAGCTATATCTATGGGTGATGTAAAGGAATGTGGAAGTGAAATCGTATCAGATATGTCTGTCTGTAAATAAATGTTTTGGAGTCAGTATTTCTACTCACCCGGGTAGAAAACAGATTGATTATGATGATAACATTAAATATTTTTACTGATTTGGCACAAAATGTAGCCGTGTTTAGATACAGTGGCTGTTTGTTAGCAGCAGGGGTTTAAGGGTAACTACGCCTATTTTACATGGGACTCTAATATTTGAATGCATCTTTACCTATGATTTTATTTCCAATTCGAAGGTCACCCTTCATTTATACAGAACCCCACCTGGAGGATAAGCATCACATCACAAGTCTATGAGAAAAGAAGAAAATAAAATACCCTTAATTGTATAACATGGTTTTGTATTCCAAAAATTGTGATATTTTTAGGGCACGAAATATAGTGAAGATTTATCAAAATATTATTGTCCAGTTGTAAATGTGTTTTAAACTGGTGTATTTGCTCTTAAAAATCAAGTTATTGAAAACATTTGCCTCAGAATGGAAGTCGCTACATAAAACAACATTGGTGTTAATTTCGCTAGAACACTTTTATTTTCAAAAGCTAATTTAAAAGTGCAGTTTAAAAATAGTTTTCACATATTTTCTACTAAAATGTTGTCAGAGAACACAAATAATAAAAAAGGAAATGAAAATAAAATAATGAGATTGCAATTGTCACATCTGTTTGTTCCACCGAACCGAACTTGGCATTAATACCACCCAGCTGTTGCAGGTAATAACAGGAGGGTGGCATTTAATTCAAATAAATGGGGGTCAGAAATTAAGTCTTGCATTTAAATTTCAATGTATTTTTCTGATTTAATTTGTTAACTGGCAAAGGTTTGTCCATAAAAGGAGAAACAGGAATTAATTTATCACACCACTGTTTTTAATTTTAAAAAAGCAATCTGTGTCTTACTTGAAATCGCTAACAGTACCCCTGTCCCTCAGCCACTCTTCATTTCACCATGGTGGTTACAGTACTGTACATATCAAATAGACTGTAGGGAGCTTCTTGGTCTGGTAGACAAAGGCGATTACAGGTATATTTTACAAAAAAAAAAATGTATGAGACTTTGGTCTTAATGATCTAAATAGTGGAAACTATAAATACTGCCGCTTTAACTCTAATAATTTAGCTGGGATGCTACTCCAGATGTGGTTTATTAACCGACTTATTAAATCACCACACACAATAAATTAAATGAATACATTGTAATGAAATGTATTTGGTGCAGCATTTGTCTTTAACAATGTCAGCTCTACAAACTATTTCAATCACTTTACATATTTATACAGACAGAAATGCACTAAAGAAACTGCATTGTTAAGATATTTGCGGTTCATAACCTTCAGGCTTTTTGAAGAGTGGATAGTGTTTCGCTCATTCTTAATCCTCTGTGAAAAGAAAAATTGCCTTCTTGTATCAGTTGATGCAGCTTTTACAATCAGTATATGTTTTTTTTTGTTTTTTTTTTAATAAAAACTATGGCCAGAAAAGACAGATTTGTAATGCAGTTCATTTTTGTAAAATCTAAGAAACCGTTAACATGCACGTGAAAAAACTAAACTAGATTATGTAAGAGTACAAAGCAAGATTACTAGGCATGCGAGTCATCAACAACGAAGTCAAACCGAGTGGCTTATCACCAAAAGGACATTGGTATTGTTTTGCCTCCACATTTATCAACGTGTTAAAAATATGTCTTGGCAGTTAAATTCTAGAATGCAAGGATTGCTGTTGATCATTTTATTGTAACACCAAACCGTGTAATATCAAAGACGCAATGCGTTAAACAGTTAAGATTGAGGTTTGCCAAGGCAAAATTATGAACATAATTGGTATGCATAGGTTCTTTTGGAGGGCTATCACTTATGATATGAATATAAGCAGAGACACACACACACACACACTTGTACTGTATGTCCAGTAACCATGGTAAAATGCTGGGTTTTCGGGGGAATCTGACCGGTCCTTGAATTGAATCGGTGACACCTAGATTGGGCATTGTTGTCCTTATACAGTAGAAGGCTTGTGCCATTTTTCAAATTTCTTATTTACTAAAAAAAATTACAGCACTTTGGGCCAAAGGAGTTGTTTTACTGGTGGGATTGCAGGTGTATAACACCTCTTTATCAGCACATGCTAATAAAAAAGACATAAAATCAAATCTTTGTGTATCTGGTTATTGCAATTCTCTGTGTCGTTAAAGATTGACATTCATTTTCATAATTAATCCCTATGGAAAATATTGCTATTCTCATGATCCACCTGGGATGCTAGTTTTCCGCAGTACATCAGTAACATACTTCCCCTGCCACGGCTGTATTTCAGAATTAGACCTGTCAGCATGAAGAAAAGGGTGATGACCATAACCTACATCAACAGTATGTGAAGAACACCAAAGAAAAAGAAGGGCCAATGAAAAGTGTGCTGTTTAGGACCTGGCAAATCAGGTGTTAGTATCATGGTAAAGTATATTACAATTGTTATACTTTATTCTGTTCTCTAGACTACTTACTGTTTATCACCACAATGTGATACTATTTATACCAAATAATGTTAATATCAACTTTCATCCCTTATTAAAAGCGATATACAGGTGGCGCCCCATATATCCGCAGAATCAATACTCTCAATAATGTTAATATCAACTTTCATCCCGATTTAATAAGCGATATGCAGATGGAGCCCCATATATCCGCAGAATCTAATACTTTCACTAAAGAAATGTTAATACCAAGTTTGGATAAGTGGTTTTCCAGATATGTGGAAAAATGACAAGTGTACCTACAACCTTCTCCACTATGTTACAGCAGTTCATTTAAAAGTAAAGCTAATTGTAGCAGAGTGTAAAAGCTATAAAAATAAATAGTGGTTTGTTTAGGGCACCTTTTATGCCTCCTTTTCACAGAGCTATTGCTGACAATATACCAGCTGTGCTGCTGCTTACTAACATGAAGATCCTTTGGCTGATCTAGCCAACATTGCATATGTTTATGGCAGACAACAAGAACTAAAGAGCAGCTCCTGGGCTCGTAGTCAGAGCACCTTAACACAGAAGCGAACCATTCTGAATATCTGCACACATCACAAAAAGCTTAGGAAACAGAACAAATACAATACAATGAAATAAAGCTACTTACTATTAAATCATCCACCCTGCTGCGTTGTACATGGCTACATTGAACATAAAGATCAAAAACAAGTTAAGCTTTGAAGATGTCCACCAAGGATAAACAATATTTTAAACAATATAACAATTTTTTGTCAGCCTGTCCTTTTCTAACAGAACCAAAGCCAGGTTACCTTGCCAATTTTACACTGCTACAGAAAAGAGCTGCAGACAAGAATCAACATGTTTTATACAAAGAGGCACATTGCCAGTTATAAACATGGTGTAACAGTGGTGTCCTGTTACTGTGTGGGTATCCACCGAGAGACAGAGGAGTTTGATGTTGAAACGCCGCACAAGCATCCTGGTTTATAAAACCACAGGCAGTTGCAGTGGTTGGTGGCCACCACTTGGGTATCAGGAATGTTATCCCTAGTGCGGGAGAACACACAAACACAGTGTACATAATTACAAAAATGCAAAACAAAACCGCGAGAAAAAACAAAAAGGTGGCCAAGCTCAGGCCGTGCACTGCTTCCACTAAAAGGGAGGTCCCGTGCCAGGAACCTTCTCCCTATACAAATTTAAATAAACTTTGGTTGGATTAAAATCTCCTGAATGAAACCCTACCACAAACACACTGTGGTCCTCAGACATGCACTTGGTTCCCACACCCTGGCTATCCACAGAGTCATGAATCCTCACACTGGTACACAGAGAACAGAACAAACCAAGAACAAAGGGATGTTTTTTCAGACCCTTTTTATAGGCAGGTGACCAGTGTTAATTGATTATCAATTCTTCAATTGACACCTGCTGCACAATCCTTTCAATTAGCAGGGAGGGACGTTTAACCTCCCAGCCCTTCCATATCCAAAATTAAATGTTATTTTTAAACCATACAAACTATATTTTATATATGTGGCAAAGTGGTTTATAGTGCACAGATGTAGAGGTGAAGCAATGCGTAAATAGATGACAAACAACAAAGTTCACGGTCCAAACAATTCTTTATTTGTTTTTATAATCCCGCTCGTTTGGTGAACGTAAATAATAATCCCTGGTAATACACAGCAATGTGTACTGCACAGTTCAAACCATGGGGTTCAGTCCCAAAATAATAAACACACAACACAAACATGATCACAAGTCCAGAGTGAGTGCTAACGTGCAAGCGGTGAAATACAATTGATTCAGTGAACAGTAGTGCAGTGCTGTCCGGGTTAGTGCTGGCCTTTAGCGAAAGCTCCCGGCTAGTGTTAGCCTTCTAACAATGACAAGAAACAAACAAAACATGAAACCATTCACGGTTATTCTATCGCTGTACTCCTTTTACAAGTCCGTCTGTAACCATAACAAAGGAGCACTCGTTACCTTCAGTCACGCACCCTTCGGTAACGAGTGCAATCACGTATCCTCCAATCCATGACTGACACATCGTCTACCACATTACGGCGATGACTTCTGGTATTGTGGCTCCGCCCCCTTCCTGGATGGCTGACTTCCAACTGGCCCTGGAATGAACTGTCAAACCATCCAGTCCGGGGCACACTGTTCCTGTTATACCGTGCCCTCACAGGTCAGGATGGAGATTGTTGATTCGGATTAATTCGCTCTCTGTCACAATAAACCACTACCAAAATTAATTAATTTACAGGGGCAGGCTTCAGCCCTGCCACACATGGGCCAAGAAAAAGCCAAATTAAAGTGCTTAGAAAAAGCTGTTATCTATTGTTGTGAAGGAAATGTCATTGAGTGTTAAAATATTCAGCCACATTACAACATGTTGACAACTGAATTTAAGTCAGCATCAAAAAACTGGGTTGCTTGCATCAGCAATCAAGCACGCATTGAACAATAGCATCTGCTCTAGTTTGAAGATCCTTTGAAATCCTAGAATGAAGTATATGACATGTGTTTCCATAGAACAGACATCTCTGTTCTAAAATTAAAACACAAAAAGCAGGCTTTTTCTTCTTTCTCATTTAATCTTGCATATGGGGTTTTCACTAGCTCTATTTTCTTTTAGTTCTAATTGATATTGTTCAGAACTGCTTATACGCTGTTGATGGAATTGAAAATTGATTTCTAAAGAAATGTTAGGGAAACAAAAGGCAATATAGAAATTGAAAACTTCCGCTTTCACTAAATTACCTTTTAAAATCTTTTTTTTTTAAAGACAAAAAAGAAGTGCTATAATTACATTATCGATTTTTTGATAGAGCCTAATTATTTTACTCCTATTTCCCCCACAATTTAGAATATCCAGTTATGTTCCCTCACCACCTCAACTGCTCAGCAGGTGAATGTCAGTGGGTGTGCTCCGGTCCCAGCACTGAGCTGCTCTCTTCATTACATGCAGGAGCTCAGCAGGTGAATGTCAGTGGGTGTGCTCTGGTCCCAGCACTGAGCTGCTCTCTTCATTACATGCAGGAGCTCAGCAGGTGAATGTCAGTGGGTGTGCTCCGGTCCCAGCACTGAGCTGCTCTCTTCATTACATGCAGGAGCTCAGCAGGTGAATGTCAGTGGGTGTGCTCCGGTCCCAGCACTGAGCTGCTCTCTTCATTACATGCAGGAGCTCAGCAATGCATGCCAGTGCTCTACTGTCCCCTGGAGGACAAAAGCCAGCCCTGTCTATCCAGGCACTCAGCCAGGCTGGACTGCTGCAGACTCCCAAACACACAAGAGCACCAGACACAGGCAGGTGATTGTATGGTATAACCTTGCCCACCACACAATCTTGTCTATATCAGGTGAGAAACTCACATAACCTGGGCTTGTAATTGTAATTTCTTGTAAGCACCACTGTTTTTTCTTATCACCGATACCACTACTGTTGTTTGTTTTTTCTTCTACCTCTATTTGTAAACCTGGTATGGGTTAGGGTTAGGGGTATGAAATATCAGAGTTCTCTTGCCTAATTCATTCTTCTTGTTTTTTAGATGATCATTTTCTGTTTCAGAGATCCTAAAACTCAAGAGTTTAAAGCACCCCTCTGGCCTCAATAGGCTTGGATTATATGCAAATATAAAAATCAGTGGCTGAGAGGAGGTCACATTTTTGTGGTGCTCGTGACTCACAATTTAAAAACTTTTTATTTTTCAGACCTTTTTATTCTTTATTTTTTTACAAACCTGTTTGTTAAAACCTTTTTTATTTAGTTGTTTTATTTGTCTTTTTCTCCCTGCATTGTGCTTGTTCTGTATTATTTGTTTTAAAGGAACACACGTTAACATTTTGATTCTACTCAAAACTGTTCTTTATTTTCTAATGTTTACATTCTAAATTTGTTAAGGCACCAAGCTATTACTTTACCTAGATTTCTCCAGTAAAAACCCAACTGTATAAATGGGTAATTGTATGTAAAAATAAATGTGTAAAAAAAAATAATGTAATTGTATGTAAAAATAATGTGATATCTTGTAACAACTGGATAAGGGCGTCTGCTAAGAAATAAATACATAAATAAATAAAAATAATAATAATAATCATAATCATAATAATATCATTTTTTCTCTATCACGTGATCTTCCGGATCCCCGCCTTTTGAGTAATGTAGTCCCGTTCTAACTGCCCTTTTCGTGAAGAACATAACCAACCATAGAGAGTTGCAACACTCTCCGGCCCCATGAACCTTTATTAAAGTTCAGCAAAAAAAGCTACATTACCAGAGCGTACGGTAACTGAATCGGTCTTCTCAATATCGTTTTTGAAGGCAGACGCAAGAACACGAACAAATGTGTCCATCTAATCAGCAAAACAATTCTTCCAAGTTTCCACATCTGTTTTGGTAATTTCTTTTCACTGATCAGCACTAAATCACCCACGTTCACTTGTGTTGTTTGCTCTGTCTGGGTGCTGTGGTGAGCTGACCGCAGTTCCAGTAAGCATTCCTTTCGCTATCTGTTCCAGAAGCTATTCATCAGTCCCTGTTGATATTTCCATCTTTTGCTTATTTGCTCGTTTGACAGTGGTGTTGTCTGACTGTGAGGATGTCTGTGGTGGCAATGACGTAAGTCGTTGTCCTTTGAGAAAGTGGGCTGGCATCAGTGCTTGTGGCTCTTCGCTATCGTTGTGAATAAAAGTTAGCGGTCCTGAGTTTAGAACTAGTTCTATCTCAGTTAGTATTGTACCGAGTTCTTCAAACCCGAACAATGTCTTTCCCAAAATTTTCTTAAGGCTGTTTTTTTACCGATCTCACCAATCTCTCCCAAAATCCTCCCCACCAAGCTGCCCTCTCTACAATGAACTTCCATGTTATTCTCTTTTCGGCAAATAATTCTTGCAATTTTGGATTTTTCGTTGTTTTCCACAACTCTTTCAAATCCTGATCGGCCCTTTTAAAGGTTTTCAAAATTGCCTGAATATATTTGATATTATTAATAAATTGCCTGATGGCTAATGAGCAGGTTTCAGTGGTCAAATCTGAAACTATTTCCAGATGTACAGCTTTGGTCATGGCACATGTAAATAAAGCTATGTATGCTTTCTTATTTCCAGGTTTCGCTTTTACATAGAATGGTCCGGTGAAATCTACTCCCGTTACTTCAAACGGCGGCGCTTCAGTTATTCGGTCTCTGGGTAAAGGTGCAGTTATCTGATTTCCTGGTTTAGCTCTGAATCTTTGACATGTCAAACTTTTTTGTACAACACCTTTGGTTAACTGCCACCCCCTTATCATCAACAATCTCTCTCTCACCTGAGTAAGAGTGTCTTGGAGACCGGAGTGCATCACCTGGTCGTGTTGGTGTTGTATCTGCAATTTCGCTGGCAATATCCAGGGGTGTTGTTGTTTATAGCTCAGACTTGCCTTTTATAACCGCCCCCCCACACACACACACAGCAGTCCATATTCATCCAGAAAAGGGTTGAGGTCTTTAATTTTAGACTGACAGTCTAAAGCGTGTCTGGTTTGCAACCACTTTATTTATTTCTTTAAGATTTGTTCCTGTGTTATTTTTATCCAATATCTTTCTGCCAGTGCTTAATTTGTAAAAGAAAGGTGCCAGGGTGCAAGCAATGACAATAATATCATTCTTCTGAACCACACAATCAAAATCATCACAAGTTTATTTGAAAGAGCATGTACTAGTGTTTATAATCATGTATTCTACATCATATACAAAGTAGTAGTATGTGCACAAAAATAAATTAAAGGGGCCTGTCCACCTTTTTTGCGCTATGTATATGCACTATTATTGTTTGTTATGGTTTGGTATTTAACCGGTTTAAAATTAAATAAAAAGTGGAAAGGCATTCACATGGCTGACTGATTTATAAAAAATTAAAAAAAACACGATACACCGCACCCTACACAGACATTTTAACCCATGGTCCGCACTGTAATATCTAGCTATCAGTGCTGTGAATGCAACAGAACCCGCAGTTTGTGGAGACTGAAAAAAACCCAACTAATAATAATAATTCAATTTAGGCTAGTTGTTAGCTTGGTTTGTTTTTATTCTCTATTAATTAAATTATATTCATTGAAAAACGGCAAGAGAGAACCAACCCGTTGTTATAGTTTTTATATTATTTTGAATATGTAAAGTTCCTGCGCGGGAGTACGGGTACAGGCAGGCATGAACGCGATTCATTTCAACAACAGGCCTAAATTAACATGTTGTTCCTGTTATTAAGCAGTAGTAATAATCAGAAACAATGGAATTTAAAAATAACAAAAGCCAGTTTTCACTACAGTGAAGTAGGCGGTAATTTTTTTTTTTTCATTAAAAACTTATTTATTGAAATTAATGTTCAACTTTCATATTGAAGCTTGTTGTGTACTATTCATTCAATCAAGCCAAGTAGTGTAAGAAACTGCTTGTATCGTTCAAGATGTTTTTCAAAGCAAGTAAACTTATTTGTGTATAAAAAATAACAATAGAGTTGCAGTCCTTCTTTCGCAGCCAGTGTCATTTTTATAGCACATAGCTGAAATCGTAAAGTAATTAAATGTCCCTGGCAGCAGACTGTTGAGAATTTTAAGAAAATGCATTTGCGAGCAAAACATTTTATGACATTTTTAACTAGCTGAAGAGGTGCCTGGCTATGCATCGTCAGGCCACTGCTTTCTGCTGTGAAAATGTCCTCCGTGGATAATTCTCCTTGTTTTTTGTTACGTGTGTTGTGTACAGATCTCATCATCCAGGCTGTTACATGTAGAACTGTGCTTAATTTGCTGCAGTTCCTCAATTCAAACATTTCTGTAGGCGACTTTTCTTTATTGGAGTCTATCTGTTCCGTGACTTGGATTTGTGCAATAATTTCGGCATTTGTTCCACATCTGTTTCTAAACGATGTTGTGGCCACCCGTCTTCTAGTAAAGCCAACCACAATGGACATTTTCACCATATTGGCGAGTCCTTGCCCTCTCGTAGGGATGTCTGCTGGACTTTCCTTTCCGCTACAATTGCAGATGTGTAATCAAGTAATGCCCCAGTCTCACTCTGATCAAAGCACCTAGTAATTCGAGCCTTGGCAGTGTAATTTTCTTCAGTGGCGCTACTCTTGTCTTAGATGCAACTAAAATAGTAGCACATTTTCCTTCTGTGTCTTCACTGCATATGTATGCAACGGCACAGTAGGCCTTTTCACTTGCATCACTGAAAACATGCAACGGAACACCATTGGTCCCACTTGTTGGATAAATCAGGGGGCCGCTCTTCATCCCATCCAATGCCTCCTTCCCACACTTCCTGGAAAAGGCATTTTACCCTCATTCAGAAACTCTATTTCGCAATTCAAATACGAAATCATCAGACCCTGTTCTCCATGTTAGTCCCAGTACTTTTAGTAGCGTTCTGTGATTTTTAATCTCAACAGCTCCATTCATTGTGTTGTCTTGACACCTCTCCAGTAGTGCTTTTGAGTTAGTTATCCACTTGCATAGAGACATGCCCGCTGTCAACAACATTTTGTCAACAATCTGCTCCGGTTATGAAGTCGTCTACATAAAGAGTTTCTCTTAACGTTTGAACGACTTCAGAGTGAGTCTCTTCATATTGTTTCAAGTGGTGTCTGATTGTTACTGCTAAGAGATCTGCTTTGTTCTGTTTGGGAACCTCATTCATCCAGAGAGATCTCACTGCATCTCTATCTCTGCAAGTGAAATTTGCAGGAATGCCTTTGTTATGTCCACCATAAATGCAACCTTGTGCCATTGGAATTTGATTAGGATACTTAAGATCCGGGTTTAAGTTGGGACTGGTCAGTTAGCAATCATTTAGTGAAGGGATCCTTTCTTCATGTGATGATGCGTCAAAGACTACCCTCAATTTAGTGGTAGTTTTGTCTTCTCGGACGAATGCATGATGCAGTAAATAGTAATACGAAGATTACCTGTAATACGGTTTCTTCATTGGATGATGAACTCCACACAGCGTGAACTCCCAGTCTCCATGTCGCTTGGGTCAGGAGAGAGAACCAGATCTCTTTCCCAGTGATCCTTTTTATAATCCTCATTGGTGCCAAACCCCCCCCCCCCAAGAAAAAATAGTAATGAAAAGAGAAGGGGGGTAGGAGGGTGGGATATAAGTGTGTGGAGTTAATCATCCAATGAAGGAACCATATTACAGGTAATCTTCATATTCTTACCTCGTCTAATGAACTCCACAGAACATGAACTATACTAAAGAATGTAGACTAAAGGGTGGTAGGTTAGATGTTGGTAGAAGAAACCACAGATAAAATTGAACGAGCAAAGCTAGGTTGAGATAAAAAGTTCCCCTGATGGTCTGCTACCGATGGTCCTGTGGATGTAGAAGTTTAGGGCTCTTCTGACATCTATTAGATGAAGTCTAGCTGCTTCTTTTGATTTGTGAGGTTTTGGGTAGAAATCTGGAAATGTTATGGTTTGATTTATATGGAATTCAGTTACCACCTTTGGTAATAATTGAGGATTGGTTCTGCAAACAATCCTGTCCTTAAAAGACTGAAAATATTGCGAGTCAATAACCAGTGCTTGGAGCTCGCTTACCCTTCTTGCCGATGCCACCGCCATCAAGAATGCCGTTTTCCATGACATATACTTCATGTCACATGTGCTCAAATGGTGGTCCTAAGAGCTTAAGTACCAGACTGAGGCGCCATTGTGGAATAAGACATTTACTCAGGGGTTTTAGATGTTCACTCCCTTAATAAATCTGGTAACCAAGGGATGGGAGCCCACCTGGTGATTATCCCAGCCAGGTAAAATACTGGAGATTGCAGCAGCATGTACCTTAATAGAGGACAGGGAGAGACCCCTGTGGAATAAGTGGCTGAGGTAAGATAGAAATTCCGGGGAATGTTTGAATGGTGCAAGGATTTTGACTTGCACCAGGAAACAAACTCCCTCCATTTACCTGTATAGGTTTGAAAGGTGGATGGTTGTTTTGAAGAGAGTAAGATGTTTACCACTTGTCCCGCTATCCCTCAATTGTTGCCATTCAATCTCCAAGCAACAAGTTGAAAAAATGCTGAATTGTGGTGTAGTAGCCTCCCCGTTCTGAGATAACAGGTCGGGGTTTAGTGGAAAGTGCTTCGGTCGTGCCTCGGTTGGTTGTAGAATCTCCGAGAACCAATACCTCTTGGGTCAGTAAGGGGCTACTAATATGAGACTGGCCCTGTCTTCTTACCTTCCTGAGTACCTCTGGGATTAGAGGTGAGGGCAGGTATGCGTACATCAGGGTGTTTGACCATTAAATGGACAGACCGTCTCTTGCTATTGCTGCATCCTGGTGAACACGGGAGCTAAAGAGTGGCAGCTGGGTATTTTCTGCTGTTGCAAATAGGTCTATTGGGTGACCTAGTTCATTGAATACCCACTCTAGCATGTCTGGCCAAATCCACCATTCATGGGGTGCCATTAATCTGATGAGTAGTTCTGCAACGGCATTTGTCGAGTCCTGGTAAATAAGTTGCTTTTATAGAGCTGTCCTGTTATAATGGATTACGTCAACTCTGTTCCATAACCAGTTACAGCAATCAAGAAAGGAATTTCCAATATTGCAATCAGGTAAATGATGACGGTATTTAATTATTCAAATAAACCAAACCTACAAACAATAAACAATCCTTGAAATGAAATTCAAATATATCATGAGTATTTATTTAAAGATAAGAATAGTTAAGAAAGAAATAAACAGAACCATAACTAGCAATCATTCTAGTAATATATGCTTAATGAGAGAGAACGATAATAGCCACCACCATAGCATTGCGGTTAGGCCGAAACACAGTACTTGTAATACGTTGGCTAATTTACATAGACATATCCCTGCCCACAGGAGAAATGATACAGAAAACCATTAGCTTAAAAAATCTATAGCAGTCAACAATAACAAACTGTATTGGCCCACGGCGGTGAGTAAACATTCATATCCAGTTACATACAAAAGTGAAATAAGAGTTCAAGCAGTTCTTTAAAGCTTGTAAAAAAGTAACAAAGAAAATACAAAATAAGTTGAAAGTAAATGTTCAGTTCCTGTGATTCATCAAAGCAAAAATATATCCAAAAGAAAAAGAAACAGAATGGCCATTCACGAAAAATAGTTATAATCCAATCAATATTGCACGTCAACAAAATGGATTGATCTCACCCGGCCGCTGAATTATCGGCGGTGTAGGTCCTCCGTAATATTCCGCTGCAGTCTGCCGATTGGAAACCATCCAAGAACGATAGCACATTCACAAATCATAAAATAAACAAAACCAAACAGTGACTGGAAATAATGATGATATAACTGCTGAACTGAATATAAAAGAACAAGCTCTCTATGTTAGCATAGTGTTGTTTGTTTAACATTACTTAAAGTCAAACTTATATTCATAGACTGAAGAAAGCTATTAGACTATTCGCTAGGCAAATGTACAAATGCAGCCTAACAAAATAAAGCTAGATTGCTAAAGAGAATAACTGCATCAGAGTTCTAACACTAGAAAACACAGTTCCCCTTATTATAAAGTAGTTTGGCGAGCTCTTTCATATATTTCTTTCTTTCTTTCCTCGCTTCTCTTTGCTTGTTTCCCAGACTGCCTTTAAAATACCCAGCACCATGAAAACAGACCAATCACAGGCTACCTTGCACTACGGAAAGCCATTAGGGTAATGCGAAAAAAGCATTGAAAACGAAACTGAAGTAACAGCACGTAAATACTGAAAGGCAAAACAGCAGACAAATGCCAAACATTTATATAAATGTAACGTTAATACAAAATAGCATTCTTTAAATTAGCCTCTTTGAAAACAGTGGACAAAGCAGAGTAGAATAAAGAACATATAAAAAATGTTTCAAAGATATATAAATAGGAAAATCGCCTGGCCAGGCATACTGCTCGCAATTACGCAAAAGCAGATGAAACGTTTATTGTCACATATTGTGTGGTTACTGCCACACTGTGTTCTGCACCAGTTCCAGATGCTTATGGCTAGAGAGCAAAGGGCCCATGATTTTGTGCCTCCCTGATGGTTTATGTACTTTACTGCTGTGGTGTTGTCTGTGAGGATCAGTACTGTTTTTGTTTTAATATTGGGGTGAAGTGCTTTAGTGCCAGGGAGATTGCTAAGAGCTACAAATAATTTATGTGGTGAGATTTCTGTTTGGGTGACCATGTGCCCTGGACCTGAGCATCTGCTAGGTGTGCTCCCCACCCCAACAGGGAGGCGTCTGTATATAGGCGGAGAGTAGGTGGATGTGGAGATAGCGGCCTTCCCATACATACCCGAGGTGAAAGCTGGGTGTGGTTCCAAGAAGAAAGGAGTGTAACGATCACTCAGCACAACTGAGAAGCAGCTGCACTGTCCTCCCTAAGGAGATACTACTGGCCCTATTCCTATAACTAAATAAGTCAGCAAGAGTGACGGACAGCAAAAGCAGGGACGTCAGAGGTGTCAATTTCACAAACAACCAGTTTATTGTTGTGAACAATAATGTCAGCAAATGAAAGAAACAAAAAACAAAAGGTGGACAAAACAGGTAAGTATAAAGATGGTAAATGGAAAACAGAAGACCAAAAAGTAACACAAAGGAGAAATGGGTGTAGTGCCCAATGGGCCTCAAATAAACCCAAACACAACACAAACATAAAATCTATGCACAGACAGAGAGAGAAAGATAAAAGGTGAATGAAATGATCACAGATAACAACAATAAGAACAGTCTGGATGGGAATGGATGGTGCATGAAAGGCCTAACAAGTCCAGCAGAGCAATGTATTTGAAAACCAAACAAAGTAACAAAAAGAACAAAACCAAAAAATATCAAAATTAAAAGTGTCCAGTAATGATGGTGATTGTAGAAGGTTGAAAAAATTGAGTACATTGAAAATGATGAGTCTGTCCAGTAGTGCCAAGTTGAATGTTGAACAGTTGTTTGGGAAAAATCAGGAGGATCAGGAAAAAATGGAGACTGAACACATTATTATTTGTTTATTTAGCAGATGCCTTTATCCAAGGCGACTTACAGAGACTAGGGTGTGTGAACTATGCATCAACTGCAGAGTCACTTATAACTACGTCTCACCCGAAAGACAGAGCACAAGGAGGTTAAGTGACTTGCTCAGGGTCACACAATGAGTCAGTGGCTGAGGTGGGATTTGAACCGGGGACCTCCTGGTTACAAGCCCGTTTCTTTAACCACTGGACCACATAGCCTCCAACAAACACTAAACTGACCTTGAAAAACAGCTAAACTTAAACAAGTAACAGTGAAAACAAAAAGAAGAGTAAGATACAATACAAAAAAATGACTGCACTGGAATTATGCTGTAGGCTATGACGGATTCCTGAGAGAAAGGGAGTCACCCTCCAGGCCTAATCAGCCAGCTTTAGTACAGGTGCTGGCTTCTAAGGAGCTTGGAGATTGGAGGAGTGGATAATTGAATGAGCCAATGAGGAGAGAGGATGAACCGAGGGTGGTTGCAAGGAACTATGGGAAATGAAGTTTTAAACTGGCCAGGCTACTGACCCTAATTCAAGGGACAGGTGGGTGAGACTTACACTTACACCCACATTATGTAGCATGGGAATTGCTACAGGAGGCACCTCTGTGTGTGTTCATATGTAATGCTGTGCCTCTTAGTAAGAAGACTGATGCTGCCATGTGCCCCAGAAACTGCTGGTAGGAATGTGCTGTTATGCTGGCTCCTATTTTGAAATGTTTTGCCATGTGTCAGACTGTAGCAGCTCTGTCCTCTGTGAGGTAAACTCTTTCTGAGATTGTATTGAACTGTGCTCCCAGGAAGATTAGAGACTGTGTTGGGGTGAGAGACGACTTCTCTTCGTTGACGAAAGCCATTTCTCTGGAAGGAGCTCTTACCAGCCAGTTGTCTATGTATGGATAAACATGGATGCCCATGCCCTGGAGATGTGTCATTACCTTAGTGAATACCCTGGGGGCTGTGGAGATCCCAAAAAGAACTGGAATTGGCGGTTCTTGATGGAGAATTTGAGATATTTTCTGTATTCCTTGTGTATAGGAAGATGGACGTAGACATCTTTGAGATCTATAGAAATCAACCAGTCCCCTATTTGAACTGCCTTGATGATAATAGCTAGTGATACCATCTTGAATTTTTCTGAAAGAATAAAAATGTTCAGGTTCCTGAGGTCTAGAATAGGCCTGAATTTGCTGTTTTCTTTTGTATCAGAAAGTATCTTGAGTAGGCCCTGGGTCTGTGAAGATAAGGCGACCTCTTCTATGGCATGGGAATGCACCATATTTGTTATTTCCTCTTGCAGGCAGGTGCCCTTTGACCAGTCTAATACTGTCTCGATGATGCCTGTTGATGGTGGTAAAACCTGGAACGGAATCCTGTCACCCTGTTGAATAAGCCTCAGGACCCAGGAGTATGATGTAATTTTTTCCCAGCTAGTTAGAAAATGAGACACCCTTCCTCCCGTTAGCAGTGGAAGGGTTCGGGGGGGTAGGGTTGGAAGGCTGAGAAAATGTCAGGAGGTGGTAGAGGGTCTACCTCCCTCTTTATGACAGCCATGCCGCAGACAGAGAAGATGTTGTCATTTGGATGCACCGTCTTGCAGCTCAGGGGTTAGTATCAATGGCATCACATGCTGCTTGCAGTTGAACTTTTGCATTGTTTTTTCCTTCTGCCAGCTGCATGACCACCTCTTGATTTTCAGGTGTAGGTGACTGTAAAATTGTAGAGAGCTGGTTCTCCAACTGATTTAATTTTTATACACTGTACAAATAAATTAAAATACAGTATTAATGTTCTGAATTTCATTATATTAACTGAAGTTTTCAAAGTTAGATGTATCTACTTTGAGTATCCCGAAACAGATTTTTTGAAATACCAGCAAATGCTGGTATTTCGCTGCATGGATCTGATAATTGTTCATACGCATGCTGCATGTGGAGGCAGAGTAATCTTTTTTTTAAGAAATTATCAATTTTTTTTATCAGCACCATTCAAAGAAGCAGATCTAGAGGACATACCTGCAGTTGGTGTAGCCATGATAGTATCCAGTTTAGGTTGTTTGAAAAGGTGGTTTTTATGATCCACTGGTACCCTGTAGAATTTATCTACTCTGGGCAGGCATGGTGCAAAAGCAGCAGATCTTTGCCAAATACCCTCAACAGGCCTCCAGACCGCCTCATGGAAGGGGAACCTTTTTTATGGAAGTCATCCTGATCTGCACAGGTCTGGGGTTGCACTTTGAGAGAAGATGAAATCCTTGTCAGTACTGCATCTGCATCTGTGTATATGGGAGAGAGGCCATCGGTGTACTCAAAAACGTCCTCCTCAGGCCGGAGTCATCGTCTCCTAGGGTGTGGGCACCTTGAAAGTCTTGCTCCTGTGTACTTCTGGGTGCAACGGTACCAGAACATGCTGTGTGAGCTACAGGTTGTAATACTGCTCATATTCCTTTAGCCATTGAAAAAAGAGATCTTTAGGCATTGGTAGCTGAGAGGGGGTGGTTGAGCCGTGGCTGCTGGATCCTCCGTAATGGTGGTCGCTGACTTCGCCGGCACGTCTCTCTACCTGCTGTGGATTTTCTCATTCTTTTTCTTGGAGGAGAAAAATCTGAACCTCGTTGTTCTCTGGGGCTGCCTGCTTTTTTAGAAGTAGAGGGTGTAGAACGACCTTTATCAGAACAATGAACCACCAAAGGGGAAGGAGCTTCCTTGTGAGTTGGAGTGACTGACATGTCTACACACATTAAAGGCATAGAAGCAGAAAATGAAGACAGGAAAAGAAGAAAATAAATCCAAACCCTATAATTTTTTTCAAACAAAAATAATAAAGCGAAATGCATGTTAGTCTTTACTCAAGCAAACGCAGGAGAAATTTGGACAACCTGACTTGGGTACGGGGGGTTTTATGGAGGAGGAGCATGTATTTGGCGCCAATGAGGATTATAAAAAGGATCTCTGGGAAAGAGATCTGGTTCTTTCTCCTGACCCAAGCGACATGGAGACCGGGAGTTCACGTTGTGTGGAGTTCATCAGACAAGGTAAGAAATTATGTTATGTACGTTCTTGTTTGTATCGCTTGTTGTCGCTACTTCTTCTACAATACCTTGTTCGATATACTCCTGGATGACGTCATCATATCGGTGGTACATTAACATTATGTCTGTTCTGAATCTTTTCATAAGCTGATTGAATTGCTTCTTTGTTATTCTGTAATTGGATGGTAGCTCCGGCTGTTCATTTCACCATGGTAATTGGACTTCATATCTGCCACTTATGTATTTTACCGATTGTTCAAATGCTTGCAAGGTGTCATCATCTGCCTTTGATTTCGTGTCTCGGTCTGAAGTGATTCCTAGGGATTCTAGTTCCCAGAATGAACGTAATTGTTCTGAAATCAGTATCTCTTGTCACACGCTGATATGCATTATTCCAACATCTGTAGCGCTAGGGCACAATGTTTAAAAGAGACACTAGACCTTGAATCAACTATCTGAAAATGCTCTCAAGTGCTACAAGAGCACCCTCTAGCCATTCTATTCTGCCTGACACAATTTCACAATAATAATCTCCTCCTATTAAAACTCCTAGCTCTAAGTTTGCTGTATCTCCTACTGGCATGTCAGCTAGCTGTAATCCTTTCACTTCCAAATCTCTTTGCAATTCTTCACCAGCCACCTTCATCGATGCTGTGCACACCTGTGGTGTCTCCAAAGCTTCTAATTCTATGTACTGATCGTTCCGGGTGGTTTTGAGTCGAACCTTTACTCTTTTATATCTGGTTCTCCTTGGCGCGTCTGTCCCAAATGTATGTAAATTAAGCGTTTATTCTCCTGCAATCAGTAGCTTCAGTGACCGGGAAATATCTTCACAAATGAAACTTATTTTACTCCTTTCGTTCTACAGAATTCCACAATGTGTCTTGATCCCAAACACACTACGCATCTCCCTTGCCTCCTCAGTTTTTCCCGTATAGTTTCTAGTGTGCTTTGCAGTCCTTGGACTTGAGGTCCGGTTTGTCACAGAAGATGCAGTTTGTGCTCTCTTTCAGGCTGGATGTATGCAGTGTTGCTGCTGACGTCATAATGGATCTTTTTGCCCTTTGCTCATAATACTTTGGAATGGGTTTGTAACTCGATTGTGTTTCTTTAGGTGTGCTTTCAAATTTAATCAGGGTTATAGCCCTTTCCCTGCTTTCAACCTCTCTCTGAAGGAATCTCATCAGTTTGTTCACCATCCACTCATGTATCCCTTTAGGAAAGGGAGATCATGTCTAACTAACCTGCTTGATTTTTTTGAGGATGCAACATCGACAATGGATAATTGCAAAGCATTCAACATGCTTTATTTAGATTTCCAGAAAGCTTTTGACAAAGTCCCACATAAAAGATTAATTCTCAAACTGAACGCAGTAGCGATTCAAAGAAATGCATGCACATGGATTAGGGAGTGGTTAACATGTAGAAAACAGAAAGTACTGATTAGAGGAGAAACCTCAAAATGGAGCGAGGTAACCAGTGGAGTACCACAGGGATCCGTATTAGGTCCTCTGCTATTCCTAATCTATATTAATGATTTAGATTCTGGTATAGTAAGCAAACATGTTAAATTTGCAGACAAAATGATCTAGACAGCATTTAGAACTGGGCAGACACATGGCAAATGACATTTAATAGAGAAAAGTGTAAAGTACTGCACGCAGGCAATAAAAATGTGCATTATAAATATCATATGGGAACGTATGAGAGGAAGAAACTGCAGTATGCTCAACTAGCCACTGAAGCGGAACAGCAAGGATTGAGAGTCCGGGTTTACCCAGTGGAGGTGGGTTGTCGAGGATTTGTGGCACACACTACAACCTAGTTTCTCAGAGACGTCGGATTCAGTGGCCAAGAGTTGCGTCGCACAGTGAAGAACTTATCTGAAGAGCAGAGAGGAGCAGCAACTGGCTGTGGTTGAGACGGAAAGATTCTGGCTGGGGATCTCAAGCACAATAGAAAGAAAGAAACACTGATGTATGGGTAAGTAAGCTGGGCTGAGTTGAGTGGGGGACGGAGGGGGGTGACGCTGGGACGCCAGAATCACCGTCAAGCCCTCTTGAGGTGTCGTGGGCTAGTCAATGAAACACCGAGGATGGAAAGTGCCCACTTGAAGACCCCAGAGATGTACCCTACTTAGCTCAATCCAGACGGTTGTCATGCTGATGCGCTGGGGAGACCGCACTATGGATGATCCCCGGAGCCAGCATCGCAGCTGTTGTGTGTGCTGATGCGCTAGGGAGGCAATAAGCCGATCCCTGGAGCCAGACATCATCATATGGAAGGAAGCGCAAATGGATGGAGACACAGATGGATCACATTAGTTTACTGTAAAGCTACGTCTTAGTTGGTGCTTATCTTGGCGAGAGCCGAGATCAAATCAGCATGAAGTTTTAACATCTACTCTCGTGTAATGGAAATCATATGGGAGATACTGAAATTGAAGAAGGAATCTATGAAAAAGACCTAGGAGTTTATGTTGACTCAAAAATGTCTTCAACTAGACAATGTGGGGAAGCTATAAAAAAGGCCAACAAGATGCTCGGATATATTGTGAGAAGTGTTGAATTTAAATCAAGGGAAGTAATGTTAAAACTTTACAATGCATTAGTAAGACCTCACCTAGAATATTGTGTTCAGTTCTGGTCACCTCGTTACAGAAAGGATATTGCTGCTCTAGAAAGAGTGCAAAGATGAGCAACCAGAATTATCCCGGGTTTAAAAGGCATGTCGTATGCAGACAGGCTAAAAGAATTGAATCTATTCAGTCTTGAACAAAGACGACTACGCTGTGATCTGATTCAAGCATTCAAAATCCTAAAAGGTATAGACAATGTAGACCCAGGGGACTTTTTTGACCTGAAAAAAGAAACAAAGACCAGGGGTCACAAATGGAGATTAGATTAGCCTGAAAGATTCCCTGTCTGACATGAAGGAGGCTAGACAGGCGATGCTGTGTGGTCCAGTGGTTAAAGAAAAGGGCTTGTAACCAGGAGGTCCCTGGTTCAAATCCCACCTCAGCCACTGACTCATTGTGTGACCCTGAGCAAGTCACTTAACCTCCTTGTGCTCCGTCTTTCGGGTGAGACGTAATTGTAAGTGACAGTGCAGCTGATGCATAGTTCACACACCCTAGTCTCTGTAAGTCGCCTGGATAAAGGCATCTGCTAAATAAACAAATAATAATAATAATAAAAGATCTTGCTCTACTACAAGGTGCACCGTGCACAGGGGTGTTTTCAATAGACAAAGGTCATTCAGAAGTCAGCCACCTCAACCATGGTTCAACAAGCAGGGCCGCTTTCAACGTGGCCAGGAGTTCAGACCACGTAGAAGAGTACATGGCTATCATAAAGAGGGAGGTAGACCCTCTACCACCTCCTGACATTTTCTCAGCCTTCCAACCCTACCCCCCGAACACTTCCACTGCCAACGGGAGGAAGGGTGTCTCACTTTCTAACTATCCGGGAAAAAATTACATCAGACCCCTGGGTGCTGAGGCTTATTCAACAGGGTAACAGGATTCCGTTCCAGGTTTTACCACCATCAACAGGCATCATCCAGACAGTATTAGACTGGTCAAAGGGCATCTGCCTGCAAGAGGAAATAACAAATATGGTGCATTCCTATGCCATAGAAGAGGTCGCCTTATCTTCACAGACCCAGGGCCTACTCAAGATACTTTCTGATACAAAAGAAAACAGCAAATTCAGGCCTATTCTAGACCTCAGGAACCTGAACATTTTTATTCTTTCAGAAAAATTCAAGATGGTATCACTAGCTATTATCATCAAGGCAGTTCAACTAGGGGACAGTCTTGAACAAAGAAGACTATGCGGCGATCAGATTAAAAAATTCAAAATCCTAAAAGGTATAGACAATGTCGACCCAGGGGACTTCTTTGACCTGAAAAAAGAAACAAGGACCAGGGGTCACAAATGGAGATTAGATAAAGGGGCATTCAGAACAGAAAATAGGAGGCACTTTTTTACACAGAGAATTGTGAGGGTCTGGAACCAACTCCCCAGTAATGTTGTTGAAGCTGACACCCTAGGATCCTTCAAGAAGCTGCTTGATGAGATTCTGGGATCAATAAGCTACTAACAACCAAACGAGCAAGATGGGCCGAATGGCCTCCTCTCGTTTGTAAACTTTCTTATGTTCTTATCTCGCTGACAACTAAATGCTGCTGCGATGTCTTCCAGGATGATTTTCAGAAATATCAAGCACAACAGACTACCATATGTGTCCGATACAACTCCCATGGCATTTAAACTGCGCACTTGAATCTCGCATTCGTCGTACAGCTGGCGTAAAGCTGCTACTTCACTGGGTCTCTTTACTGGAGTCAGGTTTAACAATTTGTTCATATGGGCATTACGTCCTTCCACCCGAACCTATTTGAAAGGGAAATAAATAAATAAAAAAGAGTAATAATAAAACATCATGAGTGGACAAGCTCCACATGCCCCAAAAAGGTGGGCACAAGAGGCTGCAGAGCATGCAGCACCCTTTAAAATTATCACCAGGAGGCACGGGGTCAGGTGCATCCTAAGAGACACCTCTCAAATCAAGGCTTTTGTCAAAGCCATGGCACTGGTGGTGGGACCATGGGCCATTTTGGCAGCCTCCAAGATGTACAGGAAGGCAATATTTGTCCTTAAATCAGACCGCTGCAAAACACTGCAATCTTATTTATTTATTTAATTTATATAGCGCTTTTTATACAAAAGTATCGTACAGCACTGTACAGTACATAACAAAACAAAAAGAACAAACCACAATACATTTGTATAGCATGTCACACAAAACTGTGTGGTGATAAAAGTTATGATAAATTGTAACATAAATCCTTAAGCTATCTCAAGACAAGTGTATTTGGATAACTTCTCAAGACACACCTTTAGCCATGTACAAACAATACCTTACTCTAACCATCTAGGGTTTTACCACAATATCCTTCTATAGCACCATCAAAAGTTAAACTTAAAGTGTAAGTAGCATGTAAAATGTTTTTTGTTTTATATATATATATATATATATATATATATATATATATATATATATATATATATATACACACAGACCGCGACCCTGTAAAGGAGTAAGCGGTTATTGATAATGGATGGATATATATGTGTAATATATATATATATATATATATATACATATACAGTACTGTGCAAAAGTTTTAGGCAGGTGTGAAAAAATGCTGTAAAGTAAGAATGCTTTCAGCTCACAATTGGCAGAAAACAGTGGGACCCTGGTACACTCATGTACTGTCCGGAGAAGTCTGGTCAGAAGTGGCCTTCATGGAAGACTTGCGGCCAAAAAGCCATACCTCCGACGTGGAAACAAGGCCAAGCGACTCAACTATGCACGAAAACACGGGAACTGGGGTGCAGAAAAATGGCAGCAGGTGCTCTGGACTGATGAGTCAAAATTTGAAATATTTGGCTGTAGCAGAAGGCAGTTTGTTCGCGGGCTGGAGAGCGGTACACGAATGAGTGTCTGCAGGCAACAGTGAAGCATGGTGGAGGTTCCTTGCAAGTTTGGGGCTGCATTTCTGCAAATGGAGTTGGCGATTTGGTCAGAATTAATGGTCTCCTCAATGCTGATAAGTACAGGCAGATACTTATCCATCATGCAATACCATCAGGGAGGCATCTGATTGGCCCCAAATTTATTCTGCAGCATGACAACGACCCCAAACATACAGCGAAAGTCATTAAGAACTATCTTCAGCGTAAAGAAGAACAAGGAGTCCTGGAAGTGATGGTATGGCCCCACAGAGCCCTGATCTCAACATCATCGAGTCGGTCTGGGATTACATGAAGAGAGAGAAGCAACTGAGGCTGCCTAAATCCACAGAAGAACTGTGGTTAGTTCTCCAAGATGTTTGGGCCAACCTACCTGCCGAGTTCCTTCAAAACCGTGTGCAAGTGTACCTAGAAGAATTGATGCTGTTTTGAAGGCAAAGGGTGGTCACACCAAATATTGATTTGATGTAGATTTTTCTTCTGTTCACTCACTTTGCATTTTGTTAATTGATAAATATAAACTATTAACATGTCTATTTTTGAAAGCATTCTTACTTTACAGCATTTTTTCACACCTGCCTAAAACTTTTGCACAGTACTGTACGTCTCACCTGAAAGACGGAGCACAAGGAGGTTAAATGACATGCTCAAGGTCACACAATGAGTCAGTGGCTGAGGTGGGATTTGAACCGGGGATCTCCTGGTTACAAGCCCTTTTCTTTAACACTGGACCACACAGCCTCCTATTCTTTTATTAAATTTACAAAAATAAGATTAAAAGTATTAGATTGTAGTAATTTACTTTCAATGTATAATCAAGTACCGTATTATACTAAGTATGTTCAAGACAAAATTAACCATAATTCAGTTGTCATTTTAAATATATTCAACATTCAATGCATTCATATTCGATCACGTAATTCAACATCAGCTAATATTAATTCATACACACTTTAAACATAATTAATCATACAATTAATTTATGCACCATGGA
The DNA here is from genome assembly GCA_030684275.1 of Acipenser oxyrinchus oxyrinchus. NCBI lineage: Eukaryota > Metazoa > Chordata > Actinopteri > Acipenseriformes > Acipenseridae > Acipenser > Acipenser oxyrinchus. The sequence goes on along the minus strand of CM060284.1, from coordinate 102,553 downwards.
AATTCATAAGTTTAGTTACCAGTCCTCATATGTGAAGAAAGTTACAACACTCTTGCAATGAAGAATAAGAACATAAGAAGAACATAAGAAAGTTTATAAACGAGAGGAGGCCATTCAGCCCATCTTGCTTGTTTGGTTGTTAGTAGCTTATTGATCCCAGAATCTCATCAAGCAGCTTCTTGAAGGATCCCAGGGTGTCAGCTTCAACAACATTGCTGGGGAGTTGGTTCCAGACCCTCACAATTCTCTGCGTAAAAAAGTGCCTCCTATCTTCTGTTCTGAATGCCCCTTTATCTAATCTCCATTTGTGACCCCTGGTCCTTGTTTCTTTTCGGTCAGGTCGATATTGTCTATACCTTTTAGGATTTTGAATGTTTGAATCAGATCGCCACGTAGTCTTCTTTGCTCAAGACAAAATAGACTGAATAACTTTCTTCTCGTGGTTAAAATGTGTTTCAGTTTAGAAACCTGTATTCAGTTTGTAGTCCTCTTCAGTTTAAGTTGGTAAAGAAAAACAAGATGGCTTTTTCTTCAGGACTCCATGTCCCACAATGCAACAAAGCCACATTTCCTGTGTGCTTAAGATGATGCTTGTAGCAAGGAGGCACAATTCAGTATTTGTTTGTTTATTTTAGCAGCACTTAGTATTAAGTAAATTTAGTATTCTTCTGTTATTTTAGCATATTTAGATTTAGTAGCAACAAAGTATTTTTTATTGATCTTTTGAATTTAGATATTTTCTTCAAGAAGTCGTTTTCAGCAGCTATGTTTTAGTTTTATTGAAGTTAGAATGTTACAGTGATGTTGTTGAGTCATCTCAGCAATTCAGTCAATTGTACACACTTAGCTGTTTCCAAGAGAGTATTGTCTTTTTAGAGAAAGAGTCCTTAGAGAGTACTGGATAAGCATTTTTCTAATATTTGAGAATAGGTGTATCTCTCAGATTATTGTCATTTGATTGGTCGACTCTGCTAGTCATTCCGTTGGTAACTCCCATTGAACAAAAGGGCAGTAAATCTTTACAAAATGCATTTAGTTAAACATACTCTTTTGTGAAATAACTTGTCCTAAGTTATTCATTTTTACTTAATAATCACATTACTATTTTCCTGAAGTGATTCCACAGACTACAATACCAAAATAAGTTAAGTCCCATAATTATCATTCTAATGATTTAATTTGATTTTAATCAATTTCCTGAATGATAAATTAATTAATTTTAGTGATTTAATTAAGGCTTTTAATACATTATATTTGTAATGTTTGTAAATTTACAAGTTCACAAGTATATCGTTTTTATAACCGTTAACATATTTTATCAGCAAAGCCAACGTATTTTAATTACAATCTGAGCCCTCTCCATTTGTCCACTAGATGGCAGTATTACTCTTTTGACCAGATCTCTTATGTAATTCACTTTCGGAGACAAGATGTCTGTAATAACTGCATTTAATTTTCAATGTGCCATGGTTCCATTAATCGGCTGCCTTTATGCTATTATAAATGCAATAAAGAAGGAATTCCTGGAACGGGCAGATGTTTGGCCTTTGCACGCTGGATCCATTCCGTCATTTAGAATCTGTTATCCGAAAAAGTCATCCGTCAATCCATTGCACACTAGATGTGTTAATATCGTACTTCAGAGCGCTGGTGTGCAGTAGAGGCTTTGTAGTAAATGTACCTACTTTCAGTATTTTAATAATAAATACAATTCTGTTCATTCTTACATAACTTTGAACACAAACAATGTTAAATGTAGTATAAACTTCAAGATCAGCAAACGTTTGCTAATTATTACGTTTTTATATTAGACTACAGTAATGTTGTTACGCAATACATTAAAAAAAACCATGAAATTACACAACACGGTTGTCATAGCATCAGGAACCATATGACCAATATTTAATTTTTCAAACACTCGCTCCTGTAATAAATATATATATATATATATCTAAAAGTTGGGAAGCTAGCAATGACCTACTGAAAAATACTTTCCATCACTTTCACTGCCCCTCTTTTCTGACTGTTAAGCCCTGACCGCTCTTGCCCTGTGTGACAGAGTGGTGAGTGAACACAGGTGAATGCAATGCAGTGCAGAATAAACAGACAGACAACGATATCCAGGTGCAAGGGTGTTTATTGGTGATTACAATACCCAGAGCCTTATGGCGAACACCTGTAAATAATAAATGATGAAGTGATACAGCGGCGAGTATCACTTTGTATTTGTAAATCCCCAGGTTTGACCCATAACCAAAAGTCCAGTCTTTTAACACACCCACACTAAACACAGAACACAAACACAGTTTTTAGTGAGTGAAATTAGTGTTAGTGGTGCAATACAGTCATCTGTGAACAAAGGGGTGAAAGTGCTGATGTCCGGGTTGGTGCTGGCTTTCGCTACAGCTCTGGAGCATGTTAGTTGTAGTCTACATCAACAGACAAACAAATTACTAACACGGACAAACACAAACAAAACACTCACGGTTTCTGGAATCACAGGGGTCTCCTTTTAGGTCTATCTAACCATTTACAAAGGAACAGATTACTTACACTACGACCCCTTCATACCCTCCCCATGACCCCTAGGCTCCTCCAATCCGTGGATGCCACGTCGTCTCCCATCTGGGTCATTGAGTTTGGGTACCGTAGCTCCGCTCCTTTTCTAGATGGCCGACTTCTACCTAACCCAAGGAATAAATTGTCATGCCGTTTAGTCCAGGGTACTCTGTTCCCTTTACACAGCACCCTCACAGGTCAGAAGGGAGCTCTAACACCAGGAATCATTCAATCTCTGTCACACTTCTTTCTCTGATATGTGTCTCCAGGTTAGGCCATTGTTTCTTTACTTCCTCAACTACAATTGAAATAAAAAGAATATGCTTGTAATAACCTATCCATGTTTTCATGTTTTATAATACATATCATTCATGCCCAAGTCCAGGGCAACGTCTTTCCATATGTGTTCTTTTTTTATATAAAGTCTTTGTAATCTTTGTTGGATTTATCATAAAGTAATTTTTGTTTGGCGGCACACAATTCAATTTTCCATTTTATTCAGGGTACTGCAAGAACCCACGTGTCTTCCCAGTCATCATTCTGCATGTCATTTTTAACTCACATCAAATTGGATCAAATCGAACTTGTTTCGATTCCAACGACAATTCCGGACTCAGTGTGGACGGTGCAATACGGAATGCACGTGATCATTTTTTTCTGTTTAGACGCACGTTAAATTCTGATGCTTTATCGGATCCAGTGTGCAAAGGTCTTTAAAGCGTTTAAACACCTGTGCAAACGTGGTGCAGAGGCAGCCAAGGCAATCGACTGCACATTGAAAGTGAATCGAACTGTCCACCCTAACTAAGGAATACTAGGAGTTATAATATAATGTATATGTTACATTTCATCACTTAATAAAAAACGGCTTCTGTTTTAATATTTTATCTAGTGTCTTTTGAGGTAAAATTGCAAAAATGCGAGTGAAAGTAATTTTATTATAGTCTGTAGGTGTTCAACAGTTGCAAAAGTAACTGAAAAATAGTACATTTTCTTACAGAATAAATCATACGTTGTAAAACTGAGTTTTCAGCTTCATGTCCTTGAGCCATGTGGTTGTGCTGCTGCTTAATAATTGAAATAATAATGCAGTAATTCAGATGAAAGTGCTAAGTATTAAACAACAGAACCAGTACCTTCTGCAATAGGACCAGCATTACAAAGGTTTATAAAGCCAGTACTAAAAAGTACTACAGTACCACAGAAGTACTACAGAACAAGTACCACAAAAGTACTTTAGTTTTCTATAGAATCTGTCAAACATCATTTAAAATCTTACTTTTGAGCAAGTACCCATTTTTGCTTATGTCTTTAATCAGTTTAACAAAGATAAGAAAATATCGGGGACATTGTTTACCATTATTGTATCTTGTTTATTTACTATAATACTAAGGTAAACTTACTGCCTTTAATTGTCTTTAAAATAGTTTCCACTTCACTTTAGTGTTCTCGAAAAGCATTGAGACATGTGAGGCACAGCAGGCTAAGACATCCAGGACATAAAGCACTCAGTCAGAAAATCATGGAAACAATGGAAACAGTCTGTAAACAAACGTTTCAACTTTAACAGTCTTCTTTGTGTTACAATGATAAGAGGATGGATGTAGAAACGGTTATCAAACCTGTTTCTTTTCGTTATCTATAGTATTTGGTAAGATCGTATAAAGGCTAAACATTAATCAGTATAATAATAGAGGAACATTTCATAAGGAATGTGTCGGGGCTGTATTTCACAGGACTAGGAAAATTATTCTGGCGGTGGGAACATTTGTTCGGTGATGGTGATGGAGATGGACATTTTTCATACAATAACCCATGATATCCTATGTAGAATATATGTTTTTAATGTCTACAGTTTTACTTGAACTGATTTGTTTAAAAAATACATAGCTACAGTAAAATCCCTAGACCCATGAATATACTGTAATACTACTATTGTTATAAGATGCCTTATTGTTTTGTACATACTGTTAATAATAATAATAATAATAATAATAATAATAATAATAATAATAATAATAATAATAATACCATTTGTTAGTGTTAGGTCAGCTGGTTAGTGCTGTGTTACCAGGGTATCCCTTTAAGACAGTTCATTAAAAGTGCATGTTGGGAAGGGGGTGAAAACAGCACTAGGGAAGTAATTGTACATATAGGGGTTTTCACGGAATATCAGTGTTCATAATGTACATACACTAAGGCAAGAGGTCTGAATAATAGTAAGTAGAACTTGAAAAATTTGAGATGCACAAAAAAGCTCCAAAAAAATCGCAACATTATCTATGCATCCTCAATGTACACCTGTTTCAGATTCATTACACTATGAAACAGTAAGTGAATAAGAGGACACTTTTTCTATACTTTCCTAAAAAAAGAAAAGACAGAGCTGGCCCTAGAAAAGTGGAAGGATTTTCAAAAGATCTTACGATCTGTGAAATCCTTCTTCAGGGCAAACAACATCATGCAAGGCCGTCTGTTACACCACCTGATCCAGGACGGAGATAGTATTGTTCACTTCTTGAACGTGTACGCTCCGTCCACGGGTCCGGTGAGACTCCCGTTCTTACGCCGGATGTCGAACTACACAAGTACCATCAGCGCCAACGAGTGAGTGGTCCTCAGGGGTGATTTTAATTGCACCCTGGAGACCGCAGTCAGGGTGGGGCGAGAACCCACTGTTGTCGACAGCTCTGAGGGAGCTAACAAATCAGTTCTCACTGGTCGACATCTGACGATGGCAACATTTGGATACCTCTGCCTTCACCTTCACCAGGGTGAGGGACGGGCGGGTATCTCAGTCCCGGAATGACAGGTTCTACGCCATGAACCATGCACATTGCATTCGCCTCGGACATAAGGCCGTCGCCATTCAGGGACCACAACCTGGTGGCCATGGCGGACAGATCAAGGTCTTCAGTCAGGATTACATGAGGGGCTGAGCAGGCGGAGGGACTCACGGATGGAGAGGCGTCTGGTGCTCGGGGACAAACTCATTCAAAGTGCATATGAGGAGAACAGCACCTTGCGGGACCTGCAGCTCCAGCAGTCCCAGGGGGTGTTTGTGCACTCATGGGTCCAGTTCCTTTGGGAGATGAACTGCGGCACATACTTCTTCTACGTAAGAGAAAAAGAATTGAGACCAGAAGAGCATCACCTATCTTATGGCAGAGGATGGCTCCCTTCCAATGAATCCGGACATTGTGAACGAGACAGCCAGAGCTTTCTACTCTTCTCTCCGCACTGCACCACCCCACACCGCTGTCGTCTATAAGCAGACTGAGGCAGCACCTGTACATGGTTTACTGTACACTGCATTGCTGCTTGCATCATGCCTGGGGCACCTTTCTCCAAGCGCACACTGGAGAAATGTCTCTTCCATGGTTCTAGAGAGTGATCTTCATCCCTTACACCTGCACAGTGCTCTTCCCATCATCCTCTGGTAGAGAGGTGGCTGTATCTTCACCCCATGGCTCTGTGCCCAGGAGATTGGACGACGCACTAAGGAAAGTAGCCCACGCAGTCTTCACGGTCGTCCTCATCCTCCTCTGCGCAGAGATGAAAGGCTCAGGCCAATCCACAAGCCGAGCAGCAGCCCTAGGAGTTTGCTGCCGCAGGCCCAGGGCCTCTTCTCAGGGAGCCATCTGGAGTACTGGCGTCAGTGCACCACGGACATCTGGGTGCTGATTACCGTTCAAGCTGGCTACTCACTGCAGTTCAAGCACGGCACCCCTCCCTTTCGGGGCGTGACTCCAACATCAGTTACTCACCCATTAGGTAATGGTTACATTTCGTACTTGAAAAGGGAGCGTTAGGTTATTATCATAACTCTGGTTCCCTGAAATAGAAATGCAATCATTAACCTTCAAGGTCGCTGTGTCCATGACTGCAGCAGGGTTGAAGGAAAAATGATGCTGAGATCTGTGCACGCAATCCTTTATCCCCTCGGGGGCGGGCATGACTGTGTCACGGGCTCGATTGAACAGCTTTGGTATATAATATTCAGATTTCAGGGATCTTTGGAGGTAAATACCCATAGATTGTACATTTCTATTTCAGGGAACCAGGGTTATGATAATAACCTAACGTTTCCTTTCAAGTACAAAATGTAACCATTACCTAATGGGTGAGTATACCCAAGTCGTCGATCTTGTGAACCAAGTCTTGTGAATTAGGTTTAATAGATTTTTAATAGAGCCTGGTGCTTGAGCAACCGTGGTCAGTAACCGGCAGCAAGAATATAAGAGACCGCTGTCTGAATTCCCAACTCTGCTACTTTAATACATTATGGGGTACAAACGTGATTTTTGTTCTTGGTAGGTACCCATGATAGACGCTACTTAAGGCTAGTGTAACATGAATTGTATCTCATCTTAGTGCTAAAGTAGTAGTCTATGCTTAAAGCAATCAGCGAACCGATAATCAACAATGACAACAAAGGTGATATAGTATTTTGTAGTAGCTTTAGTATATTTTTATAACCTTGCTTATAAAACAACTAAATTATAAAGCATTATCATTTTAAGAGTCACCTGCAAATGGTAATAATTACTTAAATGATGTGGTGTCACAAAAAACTGAATGAAGAGGTCTCTAAACCCCTCATATGCTTTTTTCCTATTTGGTCAAAGAAGCTTGTCAGGTTACATCACTAATGGGATCTTCACTGCTGAAGCCTTGTATATGGTACGGCTTTCAAACTTTTGGCTTTTAGTGTGAGAAGGAGATTTACCCACCATGGAGGGTCAATTCCTTTTTTCAATTCCAGGAATTCCTTTGAAGGACATGGAATTTAAATTGATTAAGGAATAGGGATTGGAATTGGAATTGATTAAATGCAATGGGAATTGGAATTGGAATTAGAATTGAGTAAATGGAATGATGATTGGAATTGGAATTGATTAACCCTTAGCAGTCCATTTATTTAGTGCGTCTCCAGGTGCGCCAGGTCCAATTTATTTTCACACGCAGTTTATTTTAGAAGTGCTATTTAAAAGTTGTTTTTTTCACTGTAAAACAGGTTTAAAAGGCACTGCATATCAACAGGACACTCAGTACTGCATCTCCAGCCCCGCCCCACCCCTTGTTCTCTGTATTTTTCACATACCTCTTCATAGTCGTGCATACTGATAAATCATCTCCTGATCACTCGTTTTATCACAAAACTCCTCAATAATGCGATCCAAGTCATTGTATTATTACTATAACATCTCTAAAAGCTCTGCAAATGTCTGTGATATTCTTTGAGCGTTGGATGCAGAAGCAGCTATCTTGTTTGTTTATGGCTGTGTTATCTCTGTGGTGCATGGGCTATGTGTATTGCTGAGATCCACCCCTTTTTTCAGCTTCTCGCGGCTCCTATCGGCCATTGAATGGTTTCCTTTGCTTTTCCGGAGAAAAACGACTAGAGACCTGTGTTTTACGACTTTTGATGATATCGGACCGAAAAGGAAAATTGTAATGTCGGACCGCAAGGGTTAAAGTGAATGGGCACTTGAATTGGAATTGGAAAAAAAAGAAATTGACCCCAACCCTGGTACTGGCACTTCCTATAGCGTGAGGAATGCGAGTGAGATGTACTCCACATTCTCATGACAATCGAGAGATAATTTGGAGTTTCTAACTGCATGTAAACCAAGCCATAGTCTTTCAGTATATCTGGTACACCAGAGTGTAACCATTGGCCTCCATGCAACACTCTAGTAGTTGTAACAAATATAAACGTAATGAAATGTATTTTTGTTTACGACTGTAAGTCGCCCTGGATAAGGGTGTCTGCTAAGAAATAAAATAATAAAAATGACAATAATAACAATAATAATAAACCTGTCTAATCCATCCCCTCTACAAAATTCTGTAGAATTCGGATTTTTGGGTCCCGATCAAATCCTTATTAAAATGAATGGTGTGATACCCTCTACAATTCAGAGCCTGTCAATATGTAAATATCTGTGCAATCTTTTTGTGAGTATAAAAAAAGCAAGACATTGCATATATACTCACATGCCCTGATGGTGCCATTCTGTATCGTGCAGTTTGTTGAACAACCAAAAACAATTTAAACATCCACTCACAGAGCTTCTCTCTTGAAAGAAAATGTGTGCTTATCAAAAAATCTCAGCGTTTACCAAAATAAAAACTCAAAAAAATCTTCATGAAAAATTCAAAATTGCAAGGCAAACTGTTTCAGAACATTTTGGAAAGAAAATATGCCAACTTAAACAACACAGGGAATGGTTTAAACAGGCTTGTGCTAATAACTGGTAAAGATTGTGTTGAGGCATTGTTGTGTTTAAAGTTTTCTGAGGCATCATTGTGTTTATTACACTGTGTATGTACAGTAATAAAGTTTTTTTAAAGCATTCAAATAGTTTTATCATTTTAGTACTGGACTAATCCAGCACCACTGCCCAGTCTTAAACGACGCTGGATTTTACTGTACCACATAAAACACATGTGTTGCTGGGGGTAGGTTAACACTAGAAGGACCGGAGATATACTCAGACCTAAACACTGTATTCAAAACACTGTAAATAGTATAACGAACGGAGAAACAGTCGGATGTAATATTGAGTACGTCACAAACATCTGAACAACCCGGCGCATATTATATATAAAACACCAGAACAGACCACCATCGGGAGCCAGCTTTCACAGAATACTTCCATGTCATCTGGTCCAAAACATCAACTCCATAGTTTGTTGTGTTGTAAAACTCCACGGTCTCAAATATTTATTTTCACTAGTCCCGATGCTAATTGACTGACCAAAGCAGCGCAGCTGACAAGCTGGGTCCAACACATTGCGGACTGGTAAATAAAAATAATAAAGTAAAATACCGTTCTGTATAATCACAATGCAGTTGTTTTCTGTGTGGACGTCAATGTGACTGCTCCCGGGGCTTTTAGGTATAATGTAATATATCTCCTTTATTTCTGCACTCTCGCGTTTCATGCTTTGTGAGAGTATTTAATACATACGGACAGAAAGGTACACGAACGCAGAGCCCCATATGTGTTACACGACTGGAGAAAATTACACTAAAATTACATTAACACTAGCTTCTAGTGTTATGGTTACTTTATTACTTCATTGAGGACACATTACCAGGATGTCCACACCGAAACAGAAAATGATATAAAAAGTCAATCTAGTTTTCATCCCATTGTATCTGTCTTGTTGTACCATTGCCACGGCTGCAATGCCACTGAAAATAATTTGGAAAGGGTATGGATGAGTCATAGTAAATGTGTAAATTTGATATTTTGAATGTGACTTACCAAGCAATACTGTCTTTATAAAGTATTGTAATGTTTCTGTTGCTGGAGCCGTCAGTCTTTAACACATTCGCAAGAGACTTCACTCCTAAAGCCGCCAGTTAGCACCTTCATCAATTCACAGCACCGGGGATTGGGGACAGCAACATTATTGTTCCTAGGCAACCTAGATGAAAACGTTGTAAATAGGGCACAGCTCATGAATACTGTATTCTCTTTTCATTGTTCTGCATTCTAAAAATACTGTATAATTACCAGGATAAAGTGTAGAAAACATAGCGAGCATCAACAGTTTATAATCTTCAATGATGCTAGGAATCTGTGTGATGTGGAATAATGTAAAAAAGAAATACAGATTTTTCATCTCGTCAGTGTTTTTACCCTCAGGGACCCCCAAATAAAAAAAATTAAAAAAGATGTTTAAGGTTACAAAACTAATACTACTACTATCATCACCAGTGAAGTGACTTCATAAACATGTTCAATATAACTGTTCCTGGTATACAGAAGTTCATAAACTTGGCTTACCTGTTGATGTGGTCCCGTGTTGTTTTCATTATATATGCTACCGTTAGCTGACATTATCCGCTGATACGACATGAAGTTCCATTGCTATACTGATGATATCCAGCTATATTTGTCCCGAAAGCCAGGAATTTCTTCTGTCTGGGTGTTATTAGGTACTTGCCTTACAGACATCAAGCATTGGATGTCACAGAATGTTCTAATGTTGAATTCAGATAAAACAGAGGTTATGCTAGTGGGATCACAGAACCAACTAAAAGGAAATCTGGGACTACATGAGCTTGACCCTTGCAGTCTCACATCAAAACTTAAACTAGAAATTAAGAGTTTGGGGGTATCTTTGATCCTGATCAAGCATTTGAGACTCATATTAGGGAAGTTACTAAAGTATCTTTAGTATATTTCTCAAATGGTATCTTTTTACAATTTGAGAAATATAGCCAAACTTAGACCAATTATTTCCGTATTTGATGCAGAGAGACTAATGCATGTCTTTGTTTCATCTAGAATTGATTATTGTAATGCATGTTTTTCTGGTGTCCCAAAACATGTGGTATCCCACTTGCAGTTTTTCAGAATACTGCCGCTAGAATTCTGAGTGAAACCAAAAAAAGTGAACATATTACACCTTGTTTTGGCCTACTTACACTGGCTCCCTGTGCAGTATAGAACTGATTTTAAGATTTTGCTGTAAACTTACAAGGCCCTGAATGGATTAGCACCTAGTTATTTGCAGGAGTTACTGACCCCGTATCTTCCAAACCACACTCTGAGATCACAGGATGCGGGGCTGCTGGTTATTCCTAGGGTTAACAAAAGCAACACGGAAGGTAGGGCTTTTTCTTGTAGAGCTCCGAAATTATGGAATGCTCTGCCTTCATTTGTCAGGGAAGCTGGGACTGTTACAGTTTTCAAGTCAAGACTAAAAACGCACTTTTATAAGATGGCTTTCTTATCTTAGTGGGTTTTTAATGAAACTTTAAAATTGTTGCTTTTGTATTGTGTGTATACTGTTATTTAAATGTTATTTAAATTATCTGATTGTGACAGTTGTATGTGTGACATGCTCAAGGTCACACAATGAGTCAGTGGCTGAGGTGGGATTTGAACCGGGGATCTCCTGGTTACAAGCCCTTTTCTTTAACACTGGACCACACAGCCTCCTATTCTTTTATTAAATTTACAAAAATTAGATTAAAAGTATTAGATTGTAGTAATTTACTTTCAATGTATAATCAAGTACCGTATTATACTAAGTATGTTCAAGACAAAATTAACCATAATTCAGTTGTCATTTTAAATATATTCAACATTCAATGCATTCATATTCGATCACGTAATTCAACATCAGCTAATATTAATTCATACACACTTTAAACATAATTAATCATACAATTAATTTATGCACCATGGAAATTCATAAGTTTAGTTACCAGTCCTCATATGTGAAGAAAGTTACAACACTCTTGCAATGAAGAATAAGAACATAAGAAGAACATAAGAAAGTTTACAAACAAGAGGACGCCATTCAGCCCATCTTGCTTGTTTGGTTGTTAGTAGCTTATTGATCCCAGAATCTCATCAAGCAGCTTCTTGAAGGATCCCAGGGTGTCAGCTTCAACAACATTGCTGGGGAGTTGGTTCCAGACCCTCACAATTCTCTGTGTAAAAAAGTGCCTCCTATCTTCTGTTCTGAATGCCCCTTTATCTGATCTCCATTTGTGACCCCTGGTCCTTGTTTCTTTTTTCAGGTCGATATTGTCTATACCTTTTAGGATTTTGAATGTTTGAATCCGATCGCCACGTTGTCTTCTTTGCTCAAGACAAAATAGATTCAATTCTTTTAGCCTGTCTGCATACGACATGCCTTTTAAACCCGGGATAATTCTGGTTGCTCTTCTTTGCACTCTTTCTAGAGCAGCAATATCCTTTTTGTAATGAGGTGACCATAACTGAACACAATATTCTAGGTGAGGTCTTACTAATCCATTGTAAAGTTTTAACATTACTTCCCTTGATTTAAATTCAACACTTCTCACAATATATCCGAGCATCTTGTTGGCCTTTTTTTATAGCTTCCCCACATTGTCCAGATGAAGACATTTCTGAGTCAACATAAACTCCTAGGTCTTTTTCATAGTTCCCTTCTTCAATTTCAGTATCTCCCATATGATATTTATAATGCACATTTTTATTGCCTGCATGCAATACTTTACACTTTTCTCCATTAAATGTCATTTGCCATGAGTCTGCCCAGTTCTGAATGCTGTCTAGATCATTTTGAATGACCTTTGCTGCTACAACAGTTTTGCCACTCCTCCAATTTTTGTGTCGTCTGCAAATTTAACAAGTTTGCTAACTATACCAGAATCTAAATCATTAATGTAGATTAGGAATAGCAGAGGACCTAATACTGATCCCTGTGGTACACCACTGGATACCTTGCTCCATTTTGAGGTTTCTCCTCTAATCAGTACTTTCTGTTTTCTACATGTTAACCACTCCCTAATCCATGTGCATGCATTTCCTTGAATCCCTACTGCGTTCAGTTTGAGAATTAATCTTTTATGCGGGACTTTGTCAAAAGCTTTCTGGAAATCTAAATAAACCATGTCGTATGCTTTGCAATTATCCATTGTCAATGTTGCATCCTCAAAAAAGTCAAGCAGGTTAGTTAGACACAATCTCCCTTTCCTAAAACCATGCTGACTGTCTCCCAGGATATTGTTACCATATAGGTAATTTTCCATTTTGGACTTTATAGTTTCCATAAGTTTACATATAATAGAAGTCAGGCTTATTGGTCTGTAGTTCCCTGGTTCGGTTTCGTCTCCCTTTTTATGGATCGGTATTACGTTTGCAATTTTTTGAGTCTGTCGGTAACAACTCCTGTGTCAAGAGACTGTTGCATGATCTTGGTTAGCGGTTTGTAAATAACTTCTTTCATTTCTTTGAGTACTATTGGGAGGATCTCCGGATTTGTTTATTTTAAGAGCTCCTAGTCCCTTTAACACTTCTGCCTCTCTATTGCTAAAGTTATTTAAAATTGGATAGGAACAGGTCGACATGTGGGGCATGTTGTCTGTGTCCTCCTTTGTAAAAACCTGTGAAAAGTAATCATTTAATATATTTGCTATTTTCTTTTCTTCATCTATGATTTTGCCATTTGTGTCTCTTAGACATTTAACCTCCGCTTTGAATGTTCTCTTGCTGTTATAATATTGGAAAAACATTTTGGAATTGGTTTTAGCCCTGTCACAGACAGTGGGAGTGTGGGGTGCACTACCGAATCGAACCACTTGAGGCAGTATTGAGTTTCTGGAAAGTTCTCTTATTTTCTGTTTATTATCTTTCACAATCACAAATCAAATCTTCATAATTCCACAGGCTTTCTGTTCACACGTTTCTTTAAAAATTCCTTCTTACTTCGATAAATCAAAGTTCCTTTAAAGATCATATTTTCTTTGCATAAATTAATAAAATAACTCAAAAGAAAACCCTCCCCTCCTACCAACAATGCAATTCGGTTTGGTTAACTTAAAAAGTCTTAAACGTAAGAGAACCACTAAGAAAGGACTTACAATAAACAAAAGAAGACTGTTTTAAAGTTTTCAAAGCTTCCTGGAGGGCTTCACTCCGTGGTAAGAGTCAGCGTACTGCTGGTTTTTCTCTCTCTCTCTCTCTCTCTCTCTCTCTCTGTGTGGGTCTACTTGATAAAAATCCAAATCAGTGATAGTGTCCTCTTTTAACAAGCACCCATGCAAACAGCATCCTGTCTCCTTCCACAAACCAACCCCGAACTGTTACAATCTGGGCCCTATATACACAAGGAAATACCCCCCCTCCAATTAACAGCACTCAATCATCTGCTGATTTGAGAATGTTCCAGCATGTTCCATGGTTGCTGCCCCCAACAAAGATGGCGACAGCTGTAACTGCACTTCCGCCCCAACGTCAGTCCCACGTCAGATGATCCTTGTTGGGAACTTCGTGGTTGATTCACAGCCCTCTGATGGTTGGGAGGTTGAATTGCAGTACAGGATCGCGTTACTCCGTCACAAGCCCCCTTAGCAATATTGATTTCTATCTCTCTCTTGGCCTTTCTAACCTCCTTTTTGACTTGTGTTTGCAGTTCCAAGTACTCTTTCTGTATACTTTGTTTTCTCTATTTTACGCCAATCTACTGCTGTTAGTCTGTTTCATACCTTCATAGTTTGCTTTTCTAAAATTGTAAACCTTAGCTTTAGTCATTACTTTTTGGGTTTTAAAAATCACTTCAAATGAGACCATGTTGTCGTCTGAGTTTGCCAATGGCTCTGTGACCTGTTTTAGTTATTCTGTCTTTGTTATTTGAAGAGACTAAATCAAGGCATGCCTCCCCTCTAGTCGGTGCCTTGACACATTGCGTTAGGAAGCAGTCATTTGTCATAGGAGGCTGTGTGGTCCAGTGGTTAAAGAAAAGGGCTTGTAACCAGGAGGTCCCTGGTTCAAATCCCACCTCAGCCACTGACTCATTGTGTGACCCAGAGCAAGTCACTTAACCTCTTTGTGATCCGTCTTTCGGGTGAGATGTAATTGTAAGTGACTCTGCAGCTGATGCATAGTTCACACACCCTAGTCTCTGTAAGTCGCCTTGGATAAAGGCGTCTGCTAAATAAACTAATAATAATAATAATAATAATAATAATAATAATAATAATAATTTCCACCATTTCAATTTCAACTGCCGTGCTCCCCACCGGGTTTTCCCATTTTCTACGGGGGAAGTTGAAATCCCCCATTAGTATGGCTTCTCCTTTTCTACACGCATTTCTAATGTCATTGTAGAACAGATTATCTTGCTCAGTGTCTGAATTTGGCAGTCTATATCATGCTCCTATTATTATGCCCTTTGAATTTTTGTCCATTATTCTGACCCGTATTGATTCGCCGTTGTTTTATTTGTCCAGATTTAACACCCGGGCTTCAAGACTATTTCTTATGTATACCGCTACCCCTCCGCCTCTTCTGTCCTGTCTGTCTTTCCTATACAGTGTGTACCCACTAATATTGTATTCGTCTCCATCACTTTCAGACAACCAAGTTTCTGTAACACCTATCACATCGTAGTTACTTGTTAGTGCAGTAGCTTCAAGTTCTAACATTTTGTTTCTCAGACTTCTAGCATTAAGATAAATACATTTAATAGTTGTCTTACCTGAGTTGTTGCCATTGTTTTGATGTGGTCTCCCTTCTGTTTTTTTGCTTTCTCCCCCCTTCCTTTCTAGTTTAAACGCTTCAGGACCTCCTCAAGGATCCTTTCTCCGAGTAGATTGGTTCCCTTTTTATTTAAGTGCAGTCCGTCCCGCCTATATAAATAGTCCTTGTTGTAGAATGTGCTCCAATGTTTAAGAAAGATGAAGCCTTCCTGTGTGAACCACAATTTCAGCCATGCATTTTGATTTTGTATTTCCAGCTGTCTATATGGTCCTTTGCAAGGTGCCGTCAGTATCCCAGAAAATACCACAGTTTTGTTCTTGTCTTTTAATTTCCTTCCTAGCTCTCTGAATTTGTTTTGCAGGGATCTTGGCCTGTCTCTTCCAATGTTGTTTGTAGCAATGTGGACGACTACTACCGGGTCATCTCCTGTTCGTTCTAGGAGCAAAACTGTATAATTGAAACTATGTATAATTGAAACAATGTCAATAAGGATTTTTTTAATAAATGGGTTTATATTGCCTACATAACAAAGCGCAACCGAAGCTATGCGTTTATATACAGACATACTATAATCGAAATTACATGAATAAATAAACATTTGAACAGAATGGGCTTCATTTACAATTGTTTACAAAGTGCTGGCACAAATCACACAGATACTGCGCTTTTCAAAATATGCAGTGCACTTACCGCATTATCCATCTTTGCTGCACCAGAATCTTGTTTGGTAAAATTTACAGTAATTCTAAACACTTTTCTGTCCTGCTTCTTCAGTGATCCATTTGCAATGTGTATTGGGGTAACAATGAATTTATTAGAAAAAAGTGTGACTTGTACCCAATGCAGACAGACAGGCTGGCACCATGAGCTGTCATGGCTGATTGATGGGCTATCAAGGCTCATTGAAACAACAGAAGTGTCAACAGACAGCTCACTTGAGGAATGCAGAGTGATATAATCAAACTTCAATACGGCTGCAAGTCCCGACTGATAAACACAAATAATACCGCAACATTTAGTTGTTATAATATGTATCTGTCAATTTGATCGCACCTGGTTGGAATACCTATGACAATATTTTATTTCACTAATTTTTGCAGCTACGTGATTCTTTTTGTCAGGGGAATTAGCACATATATTTAGTTAAAGTCAGGAAAGCACAGCTCCTTATCTTAAAAACACGCACAGCAATTTAAATTCCAAAAATTGTCAAAATGACCGCCTTGGTCGTTCTAGTGTTAAGCGATCACTGTTGTTGCACATAAATCATGTATCATATGTTGAAACATTGAGTGAGGGCTAATATTTCAATGAGGTGCGTGCGCTGTGCTGTGTTGTGCTCTGTGGTGAGGGCGTGCTCTGGGGTACGTGCTGGCTCCGCGGCTACAGCCTCCCGTCCTCCTGCTCCTCTAACGACAAACACAAACAAACACGAAATACAAAATAGAAAACAAAACACCAGCTCCGGCCAGTTGTCTTTTAATTTCTCAGCGCAAGGGGAGGTTTTGACATAGCTGCTTCCCCTTTGTACACAGCAAACTCCTCCCTGCAGTCAGCGCGTCGCCATGGTTTCTCCAATATAGGGCTGCCCCGCAGCTGACCGCAATGGAATCGTCCTGAGTACTTGCAGCTACGCGCCCCTCCTAATATGGTCACCTTCCGGTTTCCACCTACCACCGAGGTGGCAGATCTAGGAGGCAGCATACCTTCCCCCTTACACAGTGCCCTTTTTAATCGGGAGGGAGATTTACAGCATCGATCCTTTCTCTCTCTATCACACATGATCATACAACATGAATCTATGACTGGAAATAATAGAAAATCACCTGGAAAGATAATAATATTGACTCTGCATATCTCCCATTTATCAAAGGCAATACAGCAGTGATAGTACATAGCAATGGTTCTTGTGGCAGGCTAGCGTCACCACCCAAACTGGTTTCTGGCAGGAATTAGCTCCAGAGACAGAAAGCCGCAGATTTAAAGTGCTCATCCAACAAACAAAGGATTTTGCTTTCTTTTATACAGGTGGCCATTCTCCAATTATGGCTGCACCTTTGATTGTTGGCATGGACAGAATTAATATAGAGAAAGGGAGAACCGCACACTCAATTGGGCTCCAAAACATTTTTAATTCATAAAAAACTTGTTACCAACGTTTCGACACAGAAGTGCCTTCATCAGGGTGCAAAACACAAGTGTTGGATTAGAAACTGGATGTTGTACTTCACAAAAATTAACAGCTACTGGATAGACTAAATTTTTGCACCAAATTGTACTACGATGTTCAGCTATTCTAGATTTAAGACCTTGTTTAGTTTTACCTATATAAGATTTACCACAGGGACATTGAATCATATAAATGACACTCTGAGTTGTAAAAGAGATTATCCCGTTAATGGGAATTACTTTTCCAGTAAGTGGGTGCTTAAACGAGTGACATTTAAAAGTGCTATTGCATTGTGTGCAAGAAGCACATTTATAATTGCCATCACGTATGGGAGCGAAAAGAGATTGAGCTGGAATGGGAGCTAGAGGTAATCAGCTCTCACAAGAGTGTCCCTTAACTTACTCCCTCGTCTAAAAGCTAGTAAAGGTGGAACAGTAAATTAGTTAGAGTTAGAATTAGAGTGAGACAGAGGGATCCGATTTCAAAATATACCAATATCTTTTTATAATTCCTTTTATTTTCTCTGCACATTGAGTATTTCATAACAAAAATTGCAGAACTTTGTTTGGATGTATTCATTTGCTGGAGTGAGTTTGTACTTGCTTTTGATGAAACTTTTTGAATAGCAGCATTAAGACATTTGTCTTTATATCCATATACTTCAAATCTAGCCTGCATATCAGACAAATTGTATTATTATTATTATTATTATTATTATTTCTTAGCAGGCGCCCTTATCCATGGCGACTTACAATTGTTACAAGATATCACATTATTTTTACATACAATTACCCATTTATACAGTTGGGTTTTTACTGGAGCAATCTAGGTAAAGTGCCTTGCTCAAGGGTACAGCAGTAGTGTCCCCCACCGAGGATTGAACCCACGACCCTCCGGTCAAGAGTCCAGAGCCCAACCCCTACTCCACACTGTTGCCCGACAAATCATATACATTTGCATCATATGGTACCATTGCAGTGCTTATTGCGTACCTTTAATTTGAAGAAAGAAATCTGATTGAAATGCAAAATCATTTTTTGACAGCACCAATTCAGCTAAAGTTTGTACACAAGAAGTTTAAGGTAAATGATCAGCGTTTTGTTTTGCAAAAAGCCTTTCCACCACCATCATGAGGAATATCAAATGTTACAAGAATACTGTCTTGAGGAGGAGCGCCTAGATGACTGATCATATCAATCATATCGCCAGAATCTTCAACAGAAGACGGAAGTAGTTGAACAAAAGATTCAACTATTTGTGGTCCCATGTCGGACCAGGTCCGACATTAAAATTTCTCTTTTCAGGTCTGATGTCGGACCCTGTCCAACATCATCAAAAAGGCATCAATCACAGGTCCCTAGTCGTTTTTTCTCCAGAAAAAGCAGAGAAAAGCTTTCAATGGCCGAGAGAAGCCGGGAAAAAAAATGGAGGCGGATCTGAGCAATACACATAGTTCCTTCACCACAGACATAACACGGACACAAGCAAACAAGATAGCTGCTGTCGCATCCAGCGCTCACAGAAAATCGTGGATATTTGCCAAGATTTTTGAGATGTAATAGTAATAAAATAACAACTTGGATAGCATTTGTGATGAGTCAAAGGGGTTTCGGTCTGTAATTCAGCCTCCCGACAGTAGAAGGCATCAAGCTAACTTGGGACTTCCCTTACCAAGGTCTCGTGACCATGACGAAAGTTATCTTTATGAGGGGCGTTACCTTGGTAAGGGGCGGAAGTGCGAGTATGTAAATCCCGGCCACTCGAGTCAAGTGAGTTGTAAGGACACTTGTCAGTTTGGGATTGGTGTTCCACCGACTACAGGGACGGGGCTTTGCATACTAAAGGGAACGTGCTACTGTGTTTCGGGTTGGTCCTTGAAAACATAGTCGGGGTTATTGGGCTTGAGGGAGACACAGTACAGTTTGCTTTGATTTGTTTTTGGTTTCTTATCACGGTGTTGGGAAAATACAATAATGGCTCTTTCTGTTTTTTATCCCTTTCAGGTTCGGGATATCGTGAAGAGGACTGAGGAAATACGAACCCTCCATTCTTTTTGTTATTTATTCCAGCACGTCCTTCCTCACGCCATTCTTTTATTTTATCGTGTAACTAAAAATAATAATAAAAAATATTTGGTTGCACGTAAATTGCTGTCTGGACATTCCATTAATACTCACACGCCTCACACGTTGTCATTGTGGGAGATGGATCCAGCTGCAGTCTTGGCAATGTTTAGGGAGCAGGAGGAGAAGCGAGAGGAGAGAGAAATACGGCGCCAGGAACAACTCGCCCAGTTCTTTGGACAGCTGGTGGAGAAAATTACAATACCTCCATCAACATCGGAGACAGCGGTTGCCTGGATGTTTGCAGCGCAACCAAAGTTGCAGAAGATGACTCCGGAGGATAATCCCGAGGCTTTCTTAATCACCTTTGAGAGAGTGGCGGAAGCAGCGATGTGGCCTAAAGAACATTGGGCTATGAAATTAGCACCTTGTTTAACAGGGGAGGCACAGGCTGCTTACCGAGCATTGATGGCCACAGAGGCAACAAATTATGACAAGGTGAAGGAAGCCATTCTCTCACGCCTCGGGATCACGGAGGAAACATACCGGCGCCGCTTCCAGGAATACCAGCTGTCCAAGGGGATGTGGGACAATATCTCATGGATCAGTGCACCCGGTGGCTGCAGCCAGAAGAACACACACCCCAAGAACTGGTGCAGAAGATCGTTATAGAACAGTTTGTGTCTATACTACCACCAGGAAATCAAGAGTGGATTAAAAGAAATCGAGCTACCACTCTTGAGGATGCCATCATCCTGGCGGAGGCATATGAAAACGCGAACGAAGGCGCCGTCTCAGACCCCACTCCTGCCCCTAAACCAACCAGGACCAACCAGTCGATGAAGCCCAGAGGGGGTAGCCAGACCTTTCGACCATGGAGGGCGATGTTAGCCCCATCTTGGGTGAGAGAAAAAAAAACCCTAACCTGCCGGTCATTGACTCGCAGAACAGACAGACTCCGTTGGTGCCTCCTACTCCGTCTGTTACCGGTGTAATGAGCTAGGACACATTGCCAGGAATTGTCCGATAATGGAGGTGGATATGGCTAAATGATCCTGGTCAGCAGTAACAGGTAAGAACGCTGGGGAATGTCGGGAGGGCCCTTATCAATTAAGAGTACAGGTTGGGGATAAGAGTAATTACGCATTTACGGACTCTGGGTGTGCACAAACATTAATTCAACAAGCTCTCTTGGATGGGGTATCCTGGGGGCCACAGGGTGAAGTGGCTATCTCCTGTATCCATGGAGAAACTCGGGCTTATCCCACCACTAAAGTTAGACTTACTGTAGGTAATTATTCAGCTTACGTTAAAGTAGCTGTAGCGCAATGTTTACCATACCCTGTTCTCCTGGGAAGAGACTGTACATTTTTTGATTGTATTTTAGGTCGGGAAATGGTCTTAGTTTCTACCAGGGGACAATCTAAGCAACAGGAGAAAACAATTGGTGACATTTTTCTGTTGCAATCCAACCTTTTTAACCCTAAAATCCGCACAAGAAAAACAAAGAGAGAGCACCGGGTGCAAAAATACGAGGGAACTCTGAGACGACAAGGGGAGGGGTCTGACTCAAAGGTAAAGCAAACTCATAAACTGCAGGGTAAGGGAGTAAGTGTTCAGTGTGACCGGGGCTGCGAGGTTATTGATGTCGAAGGTCACATAATAAAAGACACTCCTCTCAGTGTACCTAACCATTGGGACCGAGATATTGACCTGGGATATGAACAACAAAATGATCCCACATTACAATATGCTTGGAAACAAAGCAGCAATCTCAAAGCAGCACAGCAGAAACAGCAGCAAAGCTACAATAAAAATGCAAGAATTAGGAACTTTCCACCTGGAGACAAAGTGTTGTTGTTGCTTCCCTCATCGGAATCTAAATTATTTGCTAAATGGCAGGGTCCCTTTGAGGTTATTCGAGCGATTGGAAAAGTTAATTATCCGACAGCCTGGGCGTCGGAAAGAAAATCAAATTTATCATGTTAATCTCCTCAAACCGTGGAAAGAACAGGAAGTCCATTTTATATCTCCTGTACAGGAGGGGGAGGACTTTGGACCCTCAATTGAGCCAGTGTCAGTAATTGGGGTCCCGATAGGGGAACAATTAACTCCTGATCAGCGCAAAGAGGTAAGCAATCTAATCAATGTGTTCAGTGATGTGTTTTCTAATGTGCCTGGAAGAACGCATTTGATTGAACATGCTATTATCACTCTGCCAGGTCTGAGAGTTAGACAGAGACCATATCGCATTCAAGAAAGTTGGAGAGATTCTGTTCGGAGGGAGGTGGAGTGTATGTTGAAACTTGGGGTAACTGAACCTTCCCGAAGCGAGTGGTGTAGCCCAATTGTACCAGTAGATAAGCCAGATGGGTCACTACGGTTATGTATAGACTTTAGGAGGGTGAATGCTATCTCAAAGTTTGATGTATCTCTCATGCCTCGGGTAGAACTCTTAGATAAGCTGGGGCGAGCTTGGTTTATTTCAACTCTGGATCTGACAAAAGGATACTGGCAGATTCCATTAATGAAAGCCTCTCGTGAGAAAACGGCATTTTCAACCCCAGATGGTCTTTCAATTTTGTACTATGCCGTTCTGACTTCATGGAGCTCCTGCTACTTTTCAGAGACTGATGGACAGGGTATTACAACCTCATCGAGATTATGCAGCGGCAGTAAAAGTAGTCATTTATAGTTCTTCCTGGAAAGAACATTTGAATAGATTAGAAGCTGTCTTACAGTCTCTGAGGAAGGTGGGGCTCACAGCGAACATGGCAAAGTGCGCTATTGGAAAAGAAGAAACTAAATATTTAGGTTTCATAATGGGTAAGGGTAGAGTGAAACCGCTGGTTTCAAAAGTCCAGGCTTTGTTGGATTCACCGGTACCTACCACGAAAGCCCAGGTGAGATCATTGTTGGGGTTGGCTGGTTATTACCGCTGCTTTATTCCACATTTTTGCACTTGAGTCAAGTGAGTTGTAAGGACACTTGTCAGTTTGGGTTTGGTGTTCCACTGACTACAGGGGCGGGGCTTTGCATACTAAAGGGAACGTGCTACTGTGTTCCGGGTTGGTCCTTGAAAACATACTCGGGGTTATTGGGCTTGAGGGAGACACAGTACAGTTTGTTTTGATTTGTTTTTGGTTTCTTATCACGGTGTTGGGAAAATACAATAACAGCTCTTTTTTGTTTTTATCCCTTTCATGTTCGGGATATCGTGAAGAGGACTGAGGAAATACGAACCCTCCATTCTTTTTCTTATTTATTCCAGCACCGCCTCCCTCACGCCATTCTTTTATTTTATCGTGTAACTAAAAATAATAAAAAATATTTGGTTGCACGTAAATTGCTGTCTGAACATTCCATTAATACTCACACGCCTCACAGCATTATTGAGGAGTTTGGTGATAAATCGAGTGATCAGGATATGATTTATCAGTATGCACAACTATGAAGAGATATGTGATAAATACAGCAAAGGGGTGGGTCAGGGCTGGAGATGCAGTACTGAGTGCCATATTGATATGCAGTGCCTTTTAACCCTTTGTGGTCCTATGTCGGACCTGGTCCGACATCCAATTTTTCCTTTCCGGTCCAATCCATCAAAAAGACGCAAAAAAACAGGTCTCTAGTCGTTTTTTCTATGGAAAAAGCCGAGAAAACCATTCAATGGCCAAGTGAGACTGATAGGAGCCGAGAGAAGCTAAAAAAAAAAAAAGAGGGCGTATCTCATGAATACTGATAGACCTGACACCACATAGATAACACGGACATAAACAAACAAGATAGCTGCTTCTGCATCCAGCGTTCACAGAATATCACAGACATTTGCAGAGCTTTTTGAGATGTTATAATAATAAAATAATGACTTGGATCGCATTATTGAGGAGTTTGGTGATAAAACGAGTGATCATGAGATGATTTATCGGTAAGTACTATTATTATGAGTTATTTGAAAAAAACAGCGAACAAGGGGTGGGGCTGTGCTGGAGATGCAGTACTGAGTGTCCTGTTGATATGCAGTGCCTTTTAAACCTGTTTTACTGTGAATAAAATTACTTTTAAACAGTGTGTGTAAAATGCACAGCTCGTGTGAAAATAAATTAGACCTGACGTGTCTGACATGCACTGAATTATTATTATTTATTATTATTTATTTCTTAGGAGACGCCCTTATCCAGGGTGACTTACAATTGCAAGCAAATACATTTCAAGTATCATAGTACAAGTAATAATACAATTAAAAGCAAGATAAATTGACCGCAAAGGGTTAATAAAGTAAATCGACAAAATTAGAAAGAGTAGAAGTCATAGAGTCAATTCCAGCCACTATTGGTTGGCCAGGAGGGTCAATCAGACATTTATGAATTTTGGGAAGAGTATAAAAGAACAGGCAACTTTGGATATTTAACATTAGAACCGCCACACGGGTCAATTTGACCAATTTTGGATTTAAAATGTTACTCTTCCATTTTGAATCGTATTCATATGTCCATTTTTGACTTTTCCTAAATATATGAATTAAATATCCTGACGACGTTTGATAGCCAGAATCGCAAAAATGAGGAAGTTATAAACAGTTCTACTTAGAACCGCCACGTGGGTCAATTTGACCCATGCATTACAATACATGTTTTTTTTTATATAACGTTTTTTTTTTAATATTACCATTTTTTTTGTAAATACAGCAAATAAGACACGCCCCTCCTCCTCCTTGCACATGTTTTTTTTAATTTTATTTCAAGTCTTTCTTTGTTTGTAGACTGACTACTCCATCAGAGAGCAATGACACAGATTTTCTATGATTGTGGATTTGTACAATTGCACCAAGGTGCCAACTCAGTGAAAGTCTAGTTGCTTTTTTCTTAATGTACCTGGGAAACATTAATCTTTTGTTTTGTTCAAGGAAAATATCAGAAGGAAATATTTCATCTTGAAAGTAGCCATTTCAATTGGAATCCTGCAAGCTGCATGCATATACACACACAGCAAAGGGAAATGGCAGGTAGGATAACAACTTCTGTGCCTAATATAAACTGTATATATATATATATATATATATATATATATATATATATATACACACACACACACACACACACACACACACACACACACACACACACACACATACACACACATACACACACATACACACACACCCACACCTCGTTATATCGCCCCTCGCTAAACTGCGGATTCGGCTATATTGCAGTGCTGGAGTTGGCGCCCCATTTTTACAGTCTAACTGCACATGCCTTAGCTGCAATATACATAGACAACTTCACTTAGAATTACTGTTTGTTTTATTTTGTACTGTACAAACAAAAATATACAAAACATATAAAAACAAAGCATTAATATCGTACTGTTATAATATACACACGCATTGCACAACACAAAGCAAATGAAATATCTACTTGCTGAAGCGGTTTTTATTTTAGCCAACGAGGTGTTCACTTGTAGCAGCAATACACTAGCAAAAGTCACAGGGCAGTTACATCAGCTCCCTAGCAACAAGTCTCTATATGTTGAGAATGTATTCTTTCAATGCAACAGGTTTGTGCATTTCCAAAACCGATAAAACGAGGGAGTGGTTGTACAGTATTTGTTATTAGCCTATGTGTTTTTCTATGGGTCTCTTGCTATATTGCGGCCCTCGATATATAGTGGATTTGTATTGGACCCCGACACCCGCGATATATCGAGTGGGTGGTATATTATATACATTATATATATATATTACTTTTAGAAAAAATACATATTTCAGTTTTACAGTTTTGTATGTACAGTGCCTATAGAAAGTCTACACCCCCTTGAGCTTTTTTTCCCAAATGCGCTCCACCATCTGAGGAAGTCCGCTGCAGGAAGATGCGTTGCCCATAGGGACAGCAGGTTCCGTTGTCCCTACGGAAGATAATGCGATGGAACCCTAGAGACTGAAGGCCACCCTGGTGGTTGACATACGCCACCGCTGATGTGTTGTCTGTCCGGACCAACGCATGTGCCCCTTGGAGCACAGGGAGAAAGTGCTAAAGAGCAAGGTAAACAGCCTGCAACTCCAGCATGTTTATGTGCAGGGATGTCCAACAGCCCGACCAGGTGCCACGGACTCCTCTGCCTTCCCAGACTGCCCCCAACCCAAGTTGGAGGAATCCGTCACCACCACCTGATGGGTTACCACTACTCCCATCTGCACGCCTTTGTACAGGTGAGAAGTCCGCCTCCACCAGTGCAGGGCTTCCGAACATTGTATCTGTCGTGCTTTGGCTGTAACTGCAGCGGCTGAACCGGCCCATCTTGCTCGTTTGGTTGTTAGTAGCTTATTGATCCCAGAATCTCATCAAATAGCTTCTTGAAGGATCCCATGGTGTCAGCTTCAACAACATTACTGGGGAGTTGGTTTCAGACCCTCACTATTCTCTGTGCCGCCTATTTTCTGTTCTGAATGACCCTTTATCTATCCCTTTGTGACCCCTGGTTCTTGTTTCTTTTTTCAGTCCCCTGGGTCAACATTGTCAATACCTTTTAGAATTTTGAATACTTGAATCAGATCACCGCATAGCCTTCTTTGTTCAAGACTGAATAGATTCAGTTCTTTTAGACTGTCTGCATACGACATGCCTTTTAACCCTGGGATAATTCTGGTCGCTCTTCTTTGCACTCTTTCTAGAGCAGCAATATCCTTTTTGTAATAAGGTGACCAGAACTGAACACAATATTCTAGATGAGGTCTAACTAATGCATTGTAATGTTTTAACATTACTTTCCTTGATTTAAATTCAACAATTTTCACAATATATCTGAGCATCTTGTTGGCCTTTTTTATAGTTTCCCCAGATTGTCTAGATGAAGACATTTATGAGTCAACATAAACTCCTAGGTCTTTTTCATAGATTCCTTCTTCAATTTCAATATCTCCCATATGGTTTTTATAATGCACATTTTTATTGCCTACTTGCAGTACCTTACACTTTTCTCTATTAAATGTAATTTGCCATGTGTCTGCCCTGTTCTGAATGCTGTCTAGATAATTTTGGCAGCAGTGTGGAGTAGTGGTTAGGGCTCTGGACTCTTGACCGGAGAGTTGTGGGTTCAATCCCAGGTGGGGGACACTGCTGCTGTACCCTTGAGCAAGGTACTTTACCTAGATTGCTAGATTGCTGCTGCAACAGTGTTTGCCACTCCTCCTATTTTTGTGTCGTCTGCAAATTTAACAAGTTTGCTTACTATACCAGAATCTAAATCATTAATGTAGATTATGAATAGCAGAGGACCTAATATTGATCCCTGTGGTACACCATTGGTTACCCTGCTCCATTTTGAGGTTTCTCCTCTAATCAGTACTTTCTGTTTTCTACATGTTAACCACTCCCTAATCCATGTGCATGCATTTCCTTGAATCCCTACTGCATTCAGTTTGAGAATTAATCTTTTATGCAGGACTTTGCCAAAAGCTTTCTGGAAATCTAAATAAACCATGTCATATGCTTTGCAATTATCCATTGTCAATGTTGCATCCTCAAAAAAATCAAGCAGGTTAGTTAGACACAATCTCCCTTTCCTAAAACCATGACTGTCTCCCAGGATACTGTTACCATATATGTAATTTTCCATTTTGGATCTTATTATAGTTTCCATAAGTTTACAGGACCCTTTGCGGTCCATTTATTCAGCACATCAGGTCCAATTTATTTTCACACAAGCAGTTTATTATTTTAGACTCGCTGTTTAAAAGTATTTTTTTTTCCCCAACAGTAAAACAGGTTTAAAAGGCACTGCATATCTTTAGGTTATTATCATAACCCTGGTTCTCTGAAATAGAAATATTAACCATCACTAATGGCTTATTCCCCTTTAAGAACCCAAGAACTGAAAAGCATTATGCCAACAAACTCTCGCGAGAGTGCATGACGCAATGTGAGTTGCCCCGACAAAAGCACATTGCAGCCATTTGCAAATTCTCTTTTTACTTTTGAGTCTCGCGGCTCCGCAGCGACCGCGAAGACTGATGGTTAATATTTCTATTTCAGAGAACCAGGGTTATGATAATAACCTAACGTTCTCTTTCAAGTACGAAATATTAACCATCACTAATGGGTAAGTATACCCAATCTGTCGTGAGGACAGGCGCAAGACTCTTATGAGCTAACAGCGCTAGCAGTCCAAGGTGACAAGTTACTCACCGATCAATCTGTAGTTGAGGGGACCACCACCGAGGCAGCCCTCACCACTCGTGATCCAAAACCAGGACACATCGGATCCACGATGTTCATCCTGTAGAACCTCGTGAACGTGTGGGGGGTCGCCCACACCGCTGCATTGCATATGTCCATGACAGATGCACCCTGGAACATTGCCCAAGAAGTGGCCTGCCCTCTAGTGGAATGGCCAGTGATCTTCTCAGGCGGGGGAAACTTTGCAAGTTGATACGCCATCTTCACGGTCTCCGTTAGCCACCTAGACAGGCGCTGTTTAGACAGAGCCTGACCTTGGGACTGAGAACCGTAGCAAACAAAGAGTTGCTCCGACTGGCGCCAACTTCTTGTCCTCTCCACATAATACGCCAGCGCTCTGACAGGGCATAGCGTGTGGAGCATTCTGTCTCTGTTGGACTGAAAAGGAGGAGGGTGAAAAGCCTCCAACTCCACTGACTGATTGACATGGAAAGCCGAAATAGTCTTCGGCAAAAACGCAGGGTTGGTCCGGAGTGTCACCCGTGACCGGCCTTTCGCAAAATATAAACAGGCTTTTGCGACGGAAAGTGCCTGCAGCTCACTTACTCGCTTAGCAGAAGTGATTGCCACCAAAAAAGCTGTCTTAGAAGACAAAAGCTTTAGCTCTGCGGAATGCATGGGCTCAAAAGGAGGTTTCGTTAGTGCATTCAGCACAACATTCAATCGCCAGTGAGGAACAACGTCCTTCCTTGGAGGACGGAGTCTCCTAGCCCCCTTCAAAAACTGTCCCGCCAGGAAATGTACTCCTGGGGAGACTGAGTCTATCTTCACATGGCAAGCTGAAATAGCTGCCAGGTAGACCTTTAGGGTAGAAGGGCTCTTCCCATCGTCCAGCAGGTCTTGCAAAAACTGCAAGATCACTGCCATTGGACACATTGTGGGATCCTCTCCCTTCGACAGACACCATGTCTGAAAAACGCCCCACTTGTAGCCATACTGGGAACGAGTGGAGGCAGCCCTAGCGTTCTGTAGGGTGTCAATCACCCTATTAGACAAACCCAGACGGCTCAAATGGAGCCGCTCAGGGGCCAAACCCAGAGCTGTAGGCTCAATGGGTCGTGGTGCCACAGAGCACCCTGTGCCTGGCTGAGCAGGTCGCGGCGACTGGGCAACTGCCAAGGCTGTCCGCACAGGAGCTGTATCAGTGAGGCAAACCAGGCTCTCTTGGGCCAGTGAGGTGCTACTAGTAGGACCGTGGCCCTGTCCTGTCTGATCTTCTCTAGACACAGAGGTAGCAAAGCTATTGGCAGAAACGCATACAGTGGGCGCGCTGGCCATTGGTGAGCCAATGCGTCGACCCCTAGACACCCTTCGTCTCTCATTATGGAGAACCACAGGGTGCAATGCGTCGACTCCTGGGAGGCAAAAAGGTCGATCTCCGCTCTCCCAAACCGTTTCCATATGAGGCTGACAACCTCGGGATGGAGTCTCCAATCTGCGCCGCTCGGAACCTGCCTCGAGAGGAGGTCTGCGGCAATGTTCACCACTCCAGGTATGTGTACCGCTCGGAGTGAGAGGAGATGGGTGTGTGCCCAGACCAGAAGCCTGTTGACCACGTTGTTGAGACTGGGTGATCTTGTACCACCCTGGTGGTTGATGTAAGCCACCACTGTCGTGTTGTCCGTCCAGACAAGCACGTGTCTCCCCCTGATTTCCTCTAGAAAGAACTGAAGAGTGAGAAACACTGCTTGCAGTTCTAGAAGATTTATGTGTCGGCCCAGCCACGGAGGCCGCCAAACCCCTTGTGCACCCCGACCGTTCCACACCCCACCCCAACCATGGTTGGAGGCGTCGGTGGTAACGACTTCTCTTCTTGTGACTGCTCCCAGCCTGACGCCTAGGCGTAGGTGGGCCGGTTGTTTCCACCAAGAGAGAGTTCGGAGACAATATCTGGACACTGTCACCAAACGGTTGCGGTTCAGCAGTGGGTGAAGGACCATCCTGTTGAACCAGGCCTGAAGGGGCCGCATATGCAGGAGGCCCAGGGGAAGGGATTGCGAAGCTGCTGCCATCAGGCCCAGAAGTTTCTGGAATGTCACCACTGGTAAAGCTCTGCCTAACTGGAATAGGGTGAGGCAGGCTGATATGCTTGACACCCTGTCATCCGACAGCACTGCTGTCATGGATCGGGCGTCCAGACTCAAACCCAAGTAGCGCGCTACTTGAGCTGGCGTCAGTTGACTTTTCGCATGATTCACCTTCAGACCTAGTCTGGATAGGTGATCGGTGACAAGTTCTGTGTGTTGCAGCGCCTGACCTGGCGACTCCGCACAAATGAGCCAGTCGTCCAGGTAGTTTAGAACTCTGATACCATTGAGTCTCAGAGTGGCCAGGATAGCGTCCGTGCATTTCGTGAAAACGCGTGGCGCTAGGGATAGGCCGAACGGCAGTACACGGAACTCGTAGCCTTTCCCTTGAAAGGCGAACCGAAGATACTTTTGGTGCCCTGGTTTTATGGGAATGTGGAAGTAGGCATCCTGCAAGTCCACTGTCGTGAACCAGTCGTCCGGCCTGATGGACTGCGACAGCTGTCGCAAGGTCAACATCTTGAACCGCCTGCGGCTCAGATACAGGTTGACCTGTCTGAGGTCGAGGATCGGTCTGAGGCCGCCGTCCCGTTTGAGCACCAGAAAGTATTTGGAGTAGAACCCCCCGACCATGTCGGAGGGTGGTAAGATGCGAATAGCCTGCTTTTGCAGGAGGGTTTTTAGCTCCTGAGCCAGTGAGTCGTTGGCACAGGGGTCCTTGACCAGCTTGACCAGCGACCTTTCGGGGGGTGGTCCATGGCTGAATTGTAAGGAGTACCCCCGACGTATAGTGGTGAGCACCCACGAATCACGGGTGCACTGGCCCCAGTACTCCAGATGAGCTTTAGAGAAGGGGCCCTGGGCCTGTGGCAGCAAATTCCTAGGGCTGCTGCTTTGGTTTAGGCGCCTGCGGTCTCTTATCAGGCGCATTGCGCTGGAACCGCCTTTGCCGACCGCGTCCCCGGCTTGACCTATCAGTGACCGCTGAGGCTGCCACTGTGGCTGAGGCGGTGGCCTCTGATACCACTGCTTCTTAGGTGGTGGTGCCAGCTTAGGGGCAAGGTCACTAAATGCCTTTGTCGCTTCCCTTGCCGCTTTGGACCGAAGTAACAAATCATCCACTGCAGGGCCGAACGTATGCCCTGGCGTGATGGGCGCGTCCAGCAGAGCAGCCTTGTTATTCTCCGTCAGCCTGGCCTGAGAGAGCCACAGCTGACGGCGCGCAGCCACCAATGCTGCCATACTGCACCCTGTTGCTTGACTCAGAAGCTGTGCTAGTTGTAGCAACATTCGGGAGATCAGCCGCAGCTCCTCTGTCTGATCGAGGGTCAGTCCCCCCTCAGCAGCGGAGCCCCAAATGTGGCTCTGGTAAGCCACCAAACAGGTATTGTAGTTGCCCAACCGGGCAACAAAGGCATTAGCGGAGTAAGCCTTCTTTAGAAGGACCTCCGTGACCCGACATTGCTTGTTTGGGCAAGCCGCATCTTTGGACAGCAGCGCAAGGTTCGCTGGTTGCGCCAAAGCTGGAATAGTGGACCCGACAGGGGGAAACTGGACCAGACCCAGTTTATCCCCCTCGTGAACCCTATAGGTCGTACCTGAGCTAGGGACCGCAGGGGCTGTGGCCGGGTGCTGCCACGATAAGGTCAGTTCCTGCCAAAAATCTGGGTGGATGGGCGGGGCCTCAGAGGTTAGCTCCTTACGCTCGTCATAAACAGAGCACCTCTCAACTGTCGCACTCGGCCATGGCACCCTAAGTGCGTCATTGGCTCGACGCATCAGGGGTATGAGCTCCCTAGGCAAGGGAATCAGAGGCAGCGAGTCCAACGCCGGATCCTCTGAACAGAACACCTCACGCTCCTCAGCTCCTTCTGAAGCGAGGACAGAGAGAGCGTCCTCCATTTCCCCCCCCCCCAACTCAACCTCTGCCAGTTCCGGTGGCGGAGGGGGGGAGAGAGAAGCCGCTTGTGAAGGTGGAGCAACAAGCGCTCGCATCACAACAGGTGCTTGCACCACAGCAGGTGCCTGCACTGGCAGAGACCGCACCTGCAACAACTGGGTCAGAGTTGACTGCTGTTGCTGGAACATCTCACACATATACCGCCAGCGGTCCGATGATCGGGACCTGTGCCTCCTTTTCTTACCCCTTGGGGAAGGAGAAGCAGGAGAGGAAGAGGATGAGGAGGAAGAGGGACTCCTCCTCCTGTGCTTCCTGGACTCCTTGGAACCCCGTGCCCTGGCACCGTGCTCAGCGGAGCGAGGCCTCTGGCTAAGCTCCCTGGAATGGCGCTCCGTGGAGCAGCGCTCTCCAGAACTGCGCTCCCTAGAGCGCCCCCTACTACTACCAGCTGCCTCTGCAGGAGGTAACTGCGCCGGGGTAATGGAGACATCACTGGACTGGCGCATAAGCCTGGACCGTAGTGATCGCTTGCTGAAAACAGTGCACTGCACACAAAAGGCAGAGTCTGCCAGAGCTTGCTCTGCATGTTCCTGACCTAAGCAGCGCACACATCTTTCGTGGCCATCAGCCACTGGCAGCTTGGCGCCACAGTCAATACAACCGTGAAACATAGTAGTGTAGGTACCAACATGCTTAGTAAACTAGTGTGGGTACCCAATGTAAAGTACACCCAACAGTTAGCTTGGTACCGAACCTGGTACTGAGCGTTTGTTCTAGGTACTGAGGGAGTTGGTACCAACAGACTTAGTAAAACTAGTCTGGGTACCAATAAAAACCTGGTGCCGAACGTCAGTCCTGGGTACCGTTGGTATCAACAGACCTGGTATGAACCAGTCTGGGTACCAAATACAAATACCTACCGTCGGTACCGAAGCGTATGGTTAATGCGGTAACGTCCGTACCGAAGCGTATGCAAACGCGGTAGCGTCAGTACCGAGCGTATGAAAACGCGGTACTGAGACGCGGTACTGTGTCTCAATAGAGAATTAATAAGTCAAAGGCTGCGTCAACTCTGGTACCGAAGTACAAAGAAGAAAAAACGCAAACCTATGCTAATGCACAACAGCAGCAGCCAGCAATCCTACAAAAGCAGGAGATCTCACAAAGAGATGCACGCCAGCTAACCGTACAGTGAAGAAGACTGTGTAACAGTACTATACTTCAAAGGTTGCGTCAGCTCTGGTACCAAGGTACAAGAAGAGAAAACGCTAACCTTGTGCTAATGCACAACAGCAGCCAGCAATCCTACAAAAAAGCAGGAGATCTCACGAAGAGATGCACGCCAGCTAACCGCACAGTGAAGAAGACTGTGTAACAGTGGAATGAGCAGCACGAATACTACACGCAGTTACAGGTTATTCTCAAGCCTGAAAATAACCTCTGTACTACAGCCGTAATACAGCGTCCTGTGAGCCCACAGAACTGAATCCCGTTTTCTGTAAGAAAAAACAAGGGAAGGGGTATACAGTAATGTAAACAACAAAATACACAAAATAATAATACAACAACAAAACTATCTCACGGGGATAGAGCGTTTTTTTTTTTTTTTACTGGAACAGAGCCCTGTCCAGATGAGAGTTATCTGCCGTAATAGTGAACTAGACCCGGGGGAGGGCGAACGCAAGTCGCAGGCTCCCACTGGCGCACTGCCAGGTCAGGCTGACTAGACCAAAAACTCGGCAAGAATATAATATTTTAAACAACGGTAGCAACCGTGAGTAAAAACACTGTTTGAGACAGAATACTGCAAAAACAGGTTAAACAAGGCAATACTACTAAGTAATAAGAAATACTTAGCTCAGATGCTTTCACTCTTAGTGAAAAAGGAAAAAGAGAATTTGCAAATGGCTGCAATGTGCTTTTGTCGGGGCAACTAACAATGCGTCATGCACTCTCGCAAGAGTTTGTTGGCATAATGCTTTTCAGTTCTTGGGTTCTTAAAGGGGAATAACCCATTAGTGATGGTTAATATTTCGTACTTGAAAGAGAACAACAGGACACACAGTACTGCATCTCCAGCCCCGCCCTACCCCTTGTTCGCTGTATTTTTCACATACCTCTTCATAGTCGTGCATACGGATAAAGCATCACTCGTTTTATCACCAAACTCCTCAATAATGCAATCCAAGTCATTATTTTATTACTATAACATCTCAAAAAGCTGTGCAAATGTCAGTGATATTCGTTGAGTGCTAGATGCAGAAGCAGCGATCTTGTTTGGCCTGGGCTATGTGTATTGCTCAGGTCTGGCACCTTTTTTTCGGCTTCTCTCGGTTTCACTCCGCCATTAAATGGTTTTCTCAGCTTTTTACGGAGAAAAAACAAGTAGAGACGTGTGTTTTACGTCTTTTTGACGCGAAAGGGAACATTGTAATGTCAACCTGGTCCAACATAGGACCACAAAAGGGTTAATAGAAGTCAGGCTTATTGGTCTGCAGTTACCTGGTTCGGTTTTGTCTCCCTTTTTGTGGCTCGGTATTATGTTTGCAATTCTCCTGTGGAGAATTGGTTAGCGGTTTGTAAATAACTTCTTTCATTTCTTTGAGTACTATTGAGAGGATCTCATCCGGCCCAGGGGATTTGTTTATTTTAAGAGCTCCTAGTCCCTTTAACACTTCTGCCTCTGTTATGCTAAAGTTATTTAAAACTGGATAGGAACAGGACGACATGTGGGGCAAGTTGTCCGTATCCTCCTTTTTTTTCTTCGTCTATGATTTTGCCATTTGTATCTTAGACATTTAACCTCCTCTTTGAATGTTCTCTTGCTGTTATAATATTGGAAAACCATTTTGGAATTGGTTTTAGCCCCCTAGCAATGTTCATTTCTATCTCTCTCTTGGCCTTTCTAACTTCCCTTTTGACTTCCGTTTGCAGTTCCAAGTACTCTTTCTGTGTACTTTGTTTTTGGTCCCTTTTAAACGCTCTGTAAAGTGCCTTTTTCACTGTATATTTTTTTTAATTGATCTATTAAACCATTTTGGCCATTTTGTTTTAGATTTGTCTGCTTTTGGGATGTAATTGTTTTGCGCCTCTAGTACAACATTTTTAAAAAACAGCCATCCTTTTTCTGTGGATGTTTTCTCTATTTTACTCCAATCTACTTCTGTTAATCTCTGTTTCATACCTTCATAGTTTGTTTTTCTAAAATTGTAAATTTTAGCTTTAGTCATTACTTGGGTTTTTAAAATCCCTTCAAAAGAGTTTGCTAAGGGTTCTCTGACCTCTGTTTTAGTTATTCTGTCTTCGTTATTTGAAAAGACTAAATCAAGCCATGCATCCCCTCTATTCAGTGCCTTGACAAATTGCGTTAGGAAGCAGTCCTTTGTCATTTCCACCATTTCAATTTCATCCATCGTGCTCTCCGCTGGGTTTTCTAATTTTATATGGTGGAAGTTGAAATCCTCCATTAGTATGGCTTCTCCTTTGCTCCACGCATTTCTAATGTCATTGTATAACAGATTATTTTGCTTGGTGTCTGAATTTGGCGGTCTATAGCATGCTCCTATTATTATGCCCTTTGAATTTTTGTCCATTATTCTGACCCATATTGATTCTGCATTGTTTTCTTTGTCCTGATTTAACACCTGGCCTTCAAGACTATTTCTTATGTATAGCGCTACCTCTCTGCCTCTTCTGTCCTGCCTGTCTCCTATACAGTGTATACCCACTAATATTATATTTGTCTCCATCATTCTCAGACAAGTTTCTGTAACACCTATCACATCATAGTTACTTGTTAGTGCAGTAGCTTCAAGTTCTAACATTTTGTTTCTGAGACTTCTAGCATTAAGATAAATACATTTAATAGTTGTCTTACCTGAGTTGTTGCCCTTGTTTTGATGTGGTCTCCCTTCTGTTTTTTTGTTTTCTCTCCCCTTCCTTTCTAGTTTAAATGCTTCTGAATAGCTACTACCCTGTCGTCCGGCAGGTATGACCACATCACACTGGAGTCCAGCCGGAGCCCCAAGTACGTCATAGTGACAGAAATACAAGGAGTCTTGGTTGTAAATCTCCCTCCCAACCTGTGAGGGCACTAAGCAGAGAGAACAGAGTTATTTGGACGGGCTGGTCTGACAGTTCTTTCCCTAGGTCAGGAAGTTGGCCAGTCTGGATGAAGGCGAGACTCCGTTGCAATAACGCATTGACCCGGAAGGGTAACGACGTGGCAGCCGCAGATTGGAGAGGCGGTTGCACTCGTTTACCAAGGGGTCATGTGTGAAAGCGTAAAAGGGGGTGGAGAATTGCAATCTGTTCCTTAGCTTGGTTTGCGGTTTTTAAACCTAGAAGGACGGCGAGAGACCCCAGAGACTGTAACAGTATTGTGAGTGTTTTTTGTTTGTTTGTTTTGTCTGTTAGTAATTGTCTTGTTTGTGAATCACCAGACAGCTAACACGATTCTGGAGCTTTCGTCTTGGGCCAGCACAAAGCCGGAACACCACTTCACCACTGTCACAAAATAAACTGTATCACCCACCACGAGCACTACTGCACGCACCCAGGACTGGTGACCGTGTTAGTATATTGTGGGACGGATATTTGTGTTTATTATTTGGGACTGTAACCCTGTTGTTATATACTCCATGCACTACACATTGTTGTGTATTGCCAGGGATTATTATTTGGTCACCAGACCTGGATAAAAATAAAAACTGTTCCAAACCGGATTATAAATCTCTGTGTGTTTCATTACTGCACTGCATCACCCCTGCACCTGCACGTACCACTTACCACTTTGCCACAGTCGTGCACTGCACCAGTGTAAGCCAACCCTTTGCATTGTTGATGGTGAGGCCCAGCCTCGCCAGATGCTCTGTCACAATCACCGTGTGGGCCACTGCTAGTTCGAGGTAGTTTGAAAACATGAGGAGCTAAGGAGAGGCCAAACGGCAGCACAGAAAACTCGTAAATGCTCCCCTAAAAGGCAAAGCAGAGGTACTTCCTGTGCGCGGGACGAATGGGAACATGAAAGTACACGTCCCGTAAGTCCAAGGTGGTAAACCAGTCGCCCGGCCAGATGGACTGGAGAATGTGACGGTGAGTCAGCATCTGGAACTTCCTCTCCTTTATAAACTCGTTGAGGAGTCTCAGGTCTAGGATTGGACAAAAACCGCCATCCTCCTTGGGCACCAGGAAGTATCTCAAGTAGAACCCCTCTCCGTGGTAGATGGGGTCTATGAGACAAATGGCTCTCCTGCATAGCAAGGCAGCCAATTCCTGCTGAAGTACCGAGACCTGGAGGGTCGGTCACAGATATATTTGTGACCCCTCGGAAGGGAGGAGGCCCCATGCGGAATTGTAGTGCGTAACCGGTGTACACGGTGGCGAGCAACCAGGTGTCTGAGGTGCAAGCACGCCAATATTGCAGCTGGTGTGTTGTGAAAGGATGGGTCTGAGGCCACAAGCCTTCAGGGCCCCTGCTGAGGCTGCTGAGGCTGGCTGCCTAGGGCAACGGCCCTGGAACTGCCTTCTGGAACGCTGTTGCTTGTGTGCGCTACGCCCTGCATTTCCCCTGCCTTGCGGGAGGGCCTGTTGCCTGCTGCCGCAGTGGACTGCAGGCGGTGCCTCAGGTCACCCAGCAGAGCCATGGGGGCCTCGACCGTCTGGGTTATAATGCGCGCCTGGGGAGACTGCCAATGGCTCGACCTAACCCGTGCTGGAACACAGGGAGGGAGTAGCGCGGCCACTTGCAGAGACGCTTCGCCTTCATGGTGGGAGCGCTGCATAATCTCCACCACTGCTGGCCTAAAGGTATGCCCCGGGGATATTGGCGCATCTAACAGTGTCTTATCCGCACTGGAGACCCTCGCCTGTGACAGCCATAGCTTGCCAGGCTCCTGGCTAGGACTTGCCCTTGAAGGCTGGAGATCTGGAGCAGATTGGAGGAGTGGAGAGAACGGGGCCCCCATGGCTCTATCCAGTCTAGGTATTTAACCGCCAGGTATTTAAGCCTCAGGCTCCACATAATGCGCCTGCACAGAGTGCAAGGCATGGGAGCACTTAAGCACCGTGTGCACTAAGATACCAACGCACCAAGGGCACCACATGCACCAGTCTGTGTGCACCAAGGCACTAAGTACCGCATGCACCGAGTGCATCCATTACCGAGTACACCGAGGGCACTATGCGCACCGGGGTACATACACTTTGCGAACTGAGCACTGTGCACACCGAGCGCTGTGTGCATCATGTGCACCGAGTGTACTGAGCACCGAGGGCGCTATGCACGATGAGGTACTAGACACCGTGCGCACCGAGCAACGTGCGCAGTGAGTGCACCGAGCACCATGCGCACCAAGTACCGTGTACACTGTGAGCACCGAGTACCGAAAGCACTATTCACACCAATGTACAAGACATCATGCACCCCGAGCACCATGTGCACCGAAGTACCGGGGGGCAGCTAATATACCGGTGCCTACTCTAACCGCGTGTCGTCACACACCTGGTCAGCACGCAGCATACACCAGGGAGACAAACAGGCTGAAGGAAGCCGCAGTGGGCGAGTGGAAAAACAAAAAGGGGGAGAACATTCTTTTTGTTTTTGTTTGTTTTTTTAAGGCCTGACAACCCAGGGTGGACGGGCTAAGGCAGCCGGCGAGGTCTACTCGACAGCGGGGCAGGTAGAACACAGCCATGGCGGAGGAATTACACGGCTGACTGGCTGTTGTGTTTTGTTTTGTTTTTTTTGCACGCAGTCAAAATATACAGCACAAACACAGGCAAAGCAAGGTTGTGCGACAGGGTCAACACACAGGTGGACATGCAACAACAACAGTTTCGCCAATAATATTTGTTTTTATTTTTATTTCGCCAAAACTGCGCGAACGGCAGCTGGCGGAATCACTCAACAGCGGGGATACAGCAAAGCCTAATCCCGGTGTTCTCCCTAAGAGTGTAGGCTGAAAAGACAACACACACAC
Organism: Acipenser oxyrinchus oxyrinchus; assembly: GCA_030684275.1. Taxonomy (NCBI): domain Eukaryota; kingdom Metazoa; phylum Chordata; class Actinopteri; order Acipenseriformes; family Acipenseridae; genus Acipenser; species Acipenser oxyrinchus. The sequence goes on along the minus strand of CM060284.1, from coordinate 63,619 downwards.
ACACACACACACTGACACATAACAGACAGTGTTTACAGACCGCCTCAATTAAAGCAAGGCAGGCTGTGAGGAAAGGAGCAGAAAGAAGCTAAGAGTTGATTCCACGTAAGTGGCAAGCCAGCTTTCCAAAACAAGCTCTTTCTAAAACACACTCAGTTCAGTAACACAGAAGCTTACCTTACCGTAGGTGAGAGGCAAAAGAGAAAATGTCTCCGGAGGGGCCTATCGGCAGCTCCGACATAAAATGCTCATTGAATACCTACCTATGGCAGGCATATCCAAAAGTGGGGCAGCAGTGTGGAGTAGTGGTTAGGGATCTGGACTCTTGACCGGAGGGTTGTGGGTTCAATCCCCAGTGGGGGACACTGCTGTTGTACCCTTGAGCAAGGTACTTTACCTAGATTGCTCCAGTAAAAACCCAACTGTATAAATGGGTAATTGTATGTAAAAATAATGTGATATCTGTATAATGTGAAATAATGTATAATGTGATATCTTGTAACAATTGTAAGTCGCCCTGGATAAGGGCGTCTGCTAAGAAATAAATAATAATAATAATATGTTGGTGGTCGTCTTCGAATTGAAAGGGAAATACAAAGCATGTAAACACATAGACATGAGAATTATAGTACAGGAATTACAGTAGAAACAGTGGGAATACAGTACAAAAACACAAATGCACAGATTGTTACAATAGCAAATGGTAAAATTTATATAGATGTATATATAATGAAATTATTTTGATTACTTTTACACTCACTTTAATATTGTAGCAACTGCTAAATGTAATGCATTTGATTAGTTTTTGTTAATTAACTACCCGGCCAGGTAATGTTCCTTATTTGGAGCTTTTTTTGTTCAACTGAATATTACTACAAAGCTTTTAAATTAGTTTTAATAGCATCACTTCCTAGTTCCAGGCCTCACGGCAGCATAAAACCTATATTTTTATCTTAACTTTTCAGGGCAGCCCTGAGAAATTTCTGCAAAGTGAACAGACAATGTTTTTATGTTGTTGCTAGACTGTGTTGGTTTTTGCAAAGTTTCCTAGATGACAATTATTTTATTTTTTCTGCATTTCTATTTTTCAGGACAGTTCAGGACAGATTACTTTGGTCATGGTTGTGATTGTTATTATTCTGGACTGTAAATATGAAAGCTGCCATGTTATTTATAACCATAACTGGTATACAACAGAAGAAATGCATTTCAATGTTTGCATTTTTTCCCCGATGTATGTATGTCCTGTTACCGGAGGCATCGTGTTAGAAGATAACTGTGAAATGTCATACTTAACAGTGGAGGAAGTTGCTGTACATATTAAGCAAGTGGTTTAGCTGGGGGGCGCAGAATGAGGCTCCCTGTGGGAATGATTCAAAAGTGTCTACAGGTCTTTGTCTGCCTGAAAGAAGCCTCTCTTTATCTGAAGGAAAATGAATGCAACAGAGATCCAGACATCTCTCCAGGATGCCCAAGGAAAAAAAAAAGTGAATATTTCTAAGACAGGGGAGTGAGCTCTCTATTGAGGCCAACAGCTTCTGCAGCCTGTTGGGAATGTTTTTTTCAATCTGCAGCAGTTGGAAATAGAGGTTTCTACAGTCAAACTGTTTCTTATATCTGTGGTAAAAATATAGTCCTACAGGCAGATCTATCAATTTTTTAAATAACATTTTCTTATTCTCCTTACCTTTTTATAGAATGTTTGTTTCATAAGTTTGGGTTATGGTCCTTCAGTTCAAGTTGCCAGCCATGATATGTGATCTATGGGCTAGATCAGCCATAGTGTCTTTCTAGAAGTAACTGATCAGCCTTTGGTTAATCTAGTTACATATATCTATTAGGGATAAGAAAGAATAGTCCACTAATCAAATAAAAGACTGACAGCCGACCTCAGAAACTGTTAGTCGCCTAATCGAATGTGATTTTGAAGTAATTGTGAAGCATGCATTTGCAATCTATTAACATTTCGGTCACATTTTAGAACATTAATTAGTAATTTTAAAAAATTCTTATGGTCACATACTGTAGTATTTTTATGATGTTACAAAAGATAGGAATGTTAAACGCTATTATTCATTGTTTTGCTACCTCTGCACAGTTATAATGTAAGGGGGGGGGAGTGTCATTAATTTCAATATTATTATTATAAATATTACAGTTACTATTAGTATTATTAAAATAATATAGGACATGGGCTACCTTGAATGTTCCTTGCTCCATCCAAAAATGCAGCATCGGTGTAGTCGGTTATATCACAACATTTTCAACGTCATTTTCTACCCTCATTGGACTATTGCAAAACTAACCGCATTGCAACTTTGTCCACCATTTTTGAAAACGTTCGCTAACATACCGTTCAATAAGACCTGACTTCCGCCTCGTAGCCCCACAAAAAAGCACTCTGCTTATTGAACGCAGCCCTGGTGTTTCAACTTGAACTGAAGAATAGATTCAGCGCTCTCCAAGATCTGCAAAAAGATGAAGCAATCAGGTAAACAAAATCTGTGAGGAAGTGACGCAAGTAATTGCAGAAACAGCAAAAAACATTGCTGGAACACAGAGTACAAAATACAACCAGAATATCACACAAGAGACAAAAGGCCTCATGAAGAAAAGGGAAATGAAACAAACAGCAGTCTGAAGTCAAAGATTGAATACATTGAGCTCTGCAAGACAGTAAGAAAGCGCATTTCGGATATACGGTCGTTCAACTGTAGGTTGGTAGAGAAAACTATTGAAAACAACCGAAGCATGAAGAAAGCAAAACAAAGACTAATCGTCAGGAAAAAACAGATTTTAGCAATCAAACAAGAGGACAGGACTGTCATCAAGAACCATGAATTGATTTTGAAGAGAGTCGAAGACTTTTACATAAAATTATATCAAGATGAAAAGAGCAACGTAGCAGATGACGAAGACGAGACGGAAAAAACGCAACCCGAGGAAGAAGTTCCAGACGTTCTACCAGAAGAAGTGAAACATGCTATCAAACATATGAAGACAGGAAAGGCACCCGGAGAAGACGGCATAACGATTGACATTGTGAAAGGAGGAGGTGAAGAACTGACAGATTTTATTAAGTAAAAGAAAGTGCCAAATGACTGGAACAATGCATCGGTGATACTTTTACATAAGAAAGGAGATCAAGAAGAACTAAAGAACTACAGACCTATTAGCTTACTTCCTATAATCTCTTTTTTTTTACCAAGATACTCACCAACAGACTTCAAACAAGCAGGATTCAGGAATGGATTTAGCACAATGAATCATCTTCAAGTTCTACGGTAAGTGATTCAAACCAGCAATGGGATTCATCAAAAAAAGCCTTTGACTCTGTTTACACAAGATCTGTATTAAGTGCTCTGAAAAAACAAAGGAATTGAGAAAACATACAGAGACTTGATCAGCACCATATACAAGAATGCAACATCCACAGTAAGACTCCATAAAAGCAGCGGCAAAATCAAGATTAAAAAAGGAGTTCATCAAGGAGATACAATTTCTCCAAAGCTCATTTTCAAAACATTGGATTGGGAAAATAAGGGGCTGAAGATCAATGAAGCTTACTTTAATCACCTATGATTTTCTGACAACATCCTCATATTTACAACGTGCCCAGAAGAATTACAAACAAGAATACAAGAACTACATGAGGCTAGCATCAAAGCGGGTTTGAAAATGAACCTGAAGAAGACTCAAGTCATGTTCAATAAATATACCACTCCACAGGCATTTAAAGTCAATGGGATCAAGCTTGAAGAAGTCAATAACTACATATACTTAGGACAGTTAGTTTCGGCAACGGAGAACCAAATGTGCGAAATCAGCAGAAGAGCAAAAATTGGCTGGAGTGTCTTTGGAAGATTAAACATGGTTCTGAAAGAGAAACTACCCTTATGCCGCAAGAGGAAAGTCTTTGACCAATGTGTGCTGCCAGTGCTAACTTACGGATGTGAAACCTGGACCCTCAATGCAAAAAAACACTCAAAAATTACAAAAGACTCAACAGAGTATGGAAAGATGCATGCTGGGAATAACAAGAAGAGACAGGAAAAGGAAGGAATGGATAAGAGTGCAAACAAAAGTATACAATGTTTTTATAAGAGTGAAAAAACTGAAATGGCAGTGGGCCAGACATGTAGCAAGAACAGACCATCGCCATCGACCAAGGAGATACTAGACTGGATCCCAAGAGATATAAAGCGACCAAGAAGACCTCCAGGAAGATGGCAAGATGAAATGAGGAAACACATCGGAGCAACGTGGATGAGGGGCTCAGCGGACATGCTTTTGTGGAAGAATCTTGGGGAGGTCTTTATCTAGCAGTGGATTGGAAAAGGCTAAAGATGATGATTATCATGATGATGATGATGATGATGATGTCATATTGGTACTAATATTTAATTTAATATAGTCCCGATGTAAAATAGTTGTGTTAGGGTTTTCTCTTAACACACACCTGTGATGTCGCTAAGCAGTGAGAACAGAGTTCCTTGGACGGGTTGGTCTGACAGTTCTTTCCCAGGGTTCAAGGGAAGTCGGCCAGCCAGGAAGGGGGCGAGACTCCATTGCAATAACGCATTGACCCGGAAGGGAAACGACTGGCAGCCACACATTGGAGAGGTGGTTGCACTCATTTACCAAGGGGTCATGTGTGACAGCATATAAAAGGGGACAGAAAATCGTAATCTGTTCATTCGCTTTGGTTTTTGCATATTAAACTGAGAAGGACTGTGAGAGACCCCCTGTACAAGAAAGCAGTACCATGAGTGTTGTTTAGTACATCGCATGCTCAAAATTCTATGAAGGACAGAGGCTACGAATTTGCAGTATTTATGAACACGTAAATAAGCAGTGTGGAGTAGTGGTTAGGGCTCTGGCTACATGACACTTTCTCCTATATGCAAGATAGTTTCACGTCCGTACGAGGAACTATCACGTACGTATACGAAGTAGATTCTGTGTTTTTTTCTATATTTTCCTCCGTGGCATTAACATCCAGGGTTAGACTATGGGGTGGACACAGGTGGATGCCATCCACTCACTTGTTTGGAATGGTGGACACTGTCCACCCACTTTTTTTGGTGAAACGCCATTTTCATTGTTATTTATCTTGAAAAGTAGCCTATTTTATTTCTCCCCAATACTTCAATGTTTAAAATTCCAGGACACAACTTTTCCTTGTATTGCGTCTGCTCTTTCTCTCAAGTCTTGTACTGAAACTGGCACATTTTTAGCTACCTTTAAATCAGCATTTGTTTTTGAAAAATGTAGTCAAGAGGAGTATTCGAGACTTCTTCAGTCCTGTGAAAACCAAAACTGTTATTTGCATAAAATTAAAAACATATAAAGATGTGAAAGTGACACCAGATGGCAAACAACTTTGTGCTTCGCGGTGGAGCATCTGATCTACCAGGCCTAGCGCCAAGTGGGCCTGATCAGTTTGATGTGTTCATTCCTGACTGTTGGGACTCTGATCAGTTCGATGTGTTCATTCCTGACTGTTGGGACTCCGATCAGTTCGATGTGTTCATTCCTGACTGTTGGGACTCTGATCAGTTTGATGTGTTCATTCCTGACTGTTGGGACTCCGATCAGTGGGTTACTTTCTCTTCCAACTACCCATGGCTGTTTCCTTCAAAGGGCTGGTTTGGATGCAGCACATGTTGAGATATAAACAATTTGGGAGTGTTAACATCACAAAGGGAAAGCATTTCCAAAGAATGGAGTTCAAGAAGTGTAACGTCTCATGGAAATTCAAAGTCTGAAAAGCTATTGTCTCTGTGGAGGAAAACACATAGGTACAAGATCTCTGATGCACACAAATGACAAATCAAAATAAAAAGGGAATTGGAAGCGGTGGTTGTAGAACAACAAAGACAGTTATTTGCTTCAACTACAAAGGTGTTTCGGACTGTATATAGTTGTTCAAAAATGAATAGGCCATAGACAGACTTCTCAGCAATAATTGAGCTTCGGGTTGTAAACGATGTTGATGTAGGCTGTATTGTAATTCTTTGCTAACTTGATTGTTGCATTGTGGGTTCAACAATGACTATCTTGCAGAACAATGGATTGGTATTTGAAGTGATGGTGCGAGCGTCATGTTGGGAATGAAGTCAGGTGTTTCATGTACAAAATACCCCAGGCTAATCAAGTGTCACTGCCTATGTCACATAAATGAATTGAGCATTTCAGACTACCAATTCAGTTGCAGGCTTCAACCATTTAAAAATTGTACAGTGTTTACCATCAATCAATGAAAAACCAACAAGAACTATCAGAAATTGCTGCCGAGTTGGGAGTTCTATTACTCAAAATTGGTCATGTTTTTTCAATACGTTGGATTGCTTTGAGCAAGAGGGCAATTAAAGCTGAGTGGGAATTTTTCCCTGCGTTACTTTGTACAGGCAGCCACAAGTTGTTCAAGTGGACTGTGACGGGATTGAAAGGAGTCCCTGTCGTAATTCGCCCTCCCGACCACCGGCAGCGCTGTGTAGGGTTGACCGTGATTGAGTCAGGAGGCTGAACTCTGACCATACAGGAAGTTCCGGGTCAGGCGGCCATCTTGGACCAAGGTGGAACCATGCGGCCGTCAGGTCCCATCATTGCAATCAGCTGTGCTGTTCTCGTCAATTGGCTGACGTGAGGCAGCGTGCTGATTGCAGGGGTGGGACTTGGCAGTATTTAAGCAGTATGGTTTTGCCATTCAGGTCTCTGGCCTGAACTGAAAACATACGCTGTGCTTTGTTGTTTTGTTTTATCAAATTGCTGTATTCACAGAAGCTTGAAACTTGGGAAACTTTGGTGGATTGCGGCAGTGAAGAAAGCCCAGGACAAGCCAGTAATCCGTGGCAGGGAACCAAAAGGCAGTGGGAGGAAACCCACTGCAGTAGCACGGAGAACCCAGTGCTTCCTTTATTGTTGTTTTGTAATTAGACGTTTTTGTTTATTCTTTTTATTTGAAGCCTGAGTTTACCATTGCTGTTATTCCAGGTGGTTTTCTTGTTTATTTTCTGCAATGCTGGACTGTTCTATTTTTGTTAGTTAAAATAAAATCCTGCCTGTTACCAATTGATGGTACAAGGCTCCAAGGACTAAACAACACTTCCGGCTCCTGTGTGCTGTTCTTTCGGGTCCTTCCCTAAAGCTCCACCCACTACCCTTCTACATGGACTTAACAAGGTTATGACGTCAGAGGATTTCCTACTAAATATAGCTGGTGTAGCCAATGCACTTAAAGTTGGAACCCTGTCTGAAACCTAGCAAAGTGATGACGTGACAGGATCAAGAGCATACCAGGTAATCAGTCGAACCATGCGTGCAGCTGAGAAAATGAAAGACACTCCAGGTAAACATGTTAGAGGCCTTAGAAGCTATTAAAGTAGGATCTGTCAAGGGGTTACAGATTACCGTTAACCAGTCACATAGGGCAACAAGGATGAACCTTCGCCAGTTCTACCGGAATTTGTCTGACAATCTGCGATCGAGGCTATATGCGATGAGTGCTTCACACAACTCATCTATAGCTACACTGACATGAGTTCAGCCACCTAATTAAACAGCTTGACATTTTTAATGAGCATAGATGACCAACTGCTATGGAATCCCCATGGACTGAGGGTGAAGAACATATGTAACACCTGCTACACTAATGAAGCATAAGAAGCTTGCTGCTGCTGCTGCACTTAATTGAGTGGCAGAATACCTGGCCAGGTTATTCCATTCAATTCTAGATAATTCCTAAACAAGCAAGTAGTATTTTTTCTTAATTAACAGAGCGCTAATATCAGTTTTATTCGGTAGAATAGGTAGGCTAATAGACCTCCATTGTAAGTCTCATGTTTCATATCTCTGTACTGATCATGTATGTGTGTGTGTGGTTTATTTCTATATATGGCACAGTCTATGACGTCTCTCTAAAATTAGAACAAGTGAATTGGTTGATAATCTGCAATTGGTTCTCATTTGTTAATTAAATCTGTGTCTAAGGGGTCTTTAAATACTTCCTGGTTCTCTGCTCCAGGGGGAGAGTTGGTAGTTGGAACTTGAAGACGGAGCCTGTGTTCTTTTTTGAAGTGCTGGTTTGCTAGTAAAGTTAGTTTTCTAGGCTATCGCATCGCCACATAAACTCCGAGAAGAAAATAAATTAAGTGAATAAATTAATCTTTAGCCCGGTTATTTTTGTTTCTCAGTCAGCAATTTAAAATACAGTTCCATTTCAGTCCTTATTTGAAAAGTAAAAACAAGTTTATTGCTGACCTAGTCAAGGAGAAGCCTATTCACTTAACAACACAGAGTGGAGCAGCTTTTCTGTTTGTTTCCTGGGGAAGCTAAGGTATGCAAAGCCTACTTTTTTCCTGTGTCACTGCTGGTGTTGCAGACAGCAGCAAAAAGAGAAGCTGGTGAGACCAAACCATTATTTCACTCCCTGTGAGCTGAGTAAAAAAAAATGGTAGGAGTAGGCAGCTACTTTTCTACAGCGAACAGATAGTGAAAGATTTTTTAAGTAAGAAACTACTCAATAATTGAACTGCTCACCCCTGCAGCTTAGTAGTTGCTTGCCAGTTTTATAGCATTACACATATTATATTTGCTTTGGCTGTCTCTGCACTTCAGTACTGGGGCCCTTCTACGCTGTAGAATGCTAATGAGTGCAAATTATTATCCAGCCTAAATCCAAGCTGCCAACTCAAAAGCCTGTTCCGTGGTTTTGATGCTTGAAGGCTCTGCTCACGGGGGCTCAGCACTCATTAAAATGCATAGACGGCTCCCACGTCTAACAGAGGGCACGCTGACCTAGTGACACTGCCTCACTTGGAGACTGGGGCTCTTGTGAACTCGTACTATCGACAACTGAGATTCACTTCCACTGGCTTAACCCTTTGGAGTGATTGTAGCTAACGAAATACATGTTCCCTATGTAGCTCTCAGATGGGTCGTTTTGAAAGCACATGTACTCAACTTATATAAATGCACAGCAGGTGTGGCTGAGAGTTTAAAGATTCTATTGTCAAATGATTTGAATAAGGACGTCTGTTCAGTCCTGGCACTTAGGATTCTCCTGACTGGCATTAAATACCACAAGGTAAACTCTGTAAACACAGCACTCTATATATATCTTTTAAGCATAATAAAATGAAAGGGTGACAGTTATTAGGTTGCTCATGACAATGGGAATGAGGAAATTGCTTGTTTGCACTGCTTGAAACTTCCATTCCATTAGATCATTATTGGAAAAAAAAATGCAATTAAAGACTAAATGCCATGCTAGCTTCTTGTTACCCAGTGCCTACAAGTTTGCCTGCAACTGTAATACAACTGAATGTATTGTTTATTATTCTGCCCCCTATTTTACTGCATTTAATCCTCTACTTTAGAGCACTGTAATCTGTCAATTGTTATTTAATCTGTAGTATTTTGTTTTTAATTATATCCTGATGTAACTATCACTGACACTGTTATCTGCTCCGTTATTGAATCATATTTTGTCATAATTGTACTTGCTTAAACCAGAGCCAAGTTCAAATCAGCATGAAGTTTTAACATCTACTCTCATGTAATGGAAATCTTGTATTATTACTTGTACTGTGATTCTTGAAATGTATTTTTGTTTATGACTGTAAGTCGCCCTGGATAAGGGTGTCTGCTAAGAAATAAATAATAATAAAATAATAATTATGTGCTTTCAAAATAGTTAATAAGAACATAAGAAAGTTTACAAACGAGAGGAGGCCATTCGGCCCATCTTGCTCATTTGGTTGTTAGTAGCTTATTGATCCCTGAATCTCATCAAGCAGCTTCTTGAAGGATCCCAGAGTGTCAGCTTCAACAACATTACTTGGGAGTTGGTTCCAGACTCCCACAATTCTCTGTGTAAAAAAATTGCCTCCTATTTTCTGTTCTGAATGCCCCTTTATCTAATCTCCACTTGTGACCACTGGTCCTTGTTTCTTTTTTCAGGTTTAAAAAGTCCCTTGGGTCGACATTGTCAATACCTTTTAGAATTTGTAATGCTTGAATCAGATCACCACGTAGTCTTCTTTGTTCAAGACTGAATAGATTTAATTCTTTTAGCCTGTCTGCATATAACATGCCTTTTAAACCTGGAATAATTCTGGTCGCTCTTCTTTGCACTCTTTCTATAGCAGCAATATCCTTTTTGTAACAAGGTGACCAGAACTGAACACAATATTCTAGGTGAGGTCTTACTAATGCATTGTAAAGTTTTAACATTACTTCCCTTAATTTAAATTCAACACTTTTCACAATATATCCGAGCATCTTGTTGGCCTTTTTTATAGCTTCCCCACATTGTCTAGAGGAAGACATTTCTGAGTCAACATAAACTCCTTGGTCTTTTTCATAGTTCCCTTCTTCAATTTCAGTATCTCCCATATGATGTTTATAATGCACATTTTTATTGCCTGCGTGCAGTACTTTACACTTTTCTCTATTAAATGTAATTTGCCATTTGTCTGCCCAGTTCAGAATGCTGTCTAGATCACCTGACCTTTGCTGCTGCAACGGTGTTTGCCACTCCTCCTATTTTTGTGTCTTCTGCAAATTTAACAAGTTTGCTTACTATACCAGAATCTAAATCATTAATGCACATTAGGAATAGCAGAAGACCCAATACTGATCCCTGTGCTACACCACTGGTTACCTCGCTCCATTTTGAGGTTTCTCCTCTAATCAGTACTTTCTGTTTTCTACGTGTTAACCACTCCCTAATCTATGTGCATGCATTTCCTTGAATCCCTACTGCGTTCAGTTTAACACTACTGCCTTAGTTGTATACGCACAGGTGGCAGTAGTTTAAAAATATATTTAATTCCTTTGGAAGTTATGCATTATCAGTGTTTATAACATGGGTGTTTTGCCCCATCCAACTCATGAAACTTTGTTCCTGTAAGATATGAATAGTTGAGAAATAGTGTTATTCGATATTGCCACGCTTTAATAAATAAAACTGTTGAGCTTTATTTAAACCAATGATTATAGTTTTCTATCTGGATGTTTTCAGGAAAAAATAAATAAAAAATTCACCTTGGTTAATGAATATGAATCTATATTCATCTAAGATATGAGAACGTATTTTAATATTAGCTATTTAATAAGCTTATATGGGGACATGCATTTTGGTTACGTTTTATGAACGTTTAAACCTTAGGCATTGACATACAGCTATGGCCAAAATTTTTGTATCACCCTATAGAATTAACACATTTAGCTTCATAACGTCAATTGAAACCTGCTGAATAATGTTATATTAACATATTGAATTTCATACTGCTTTGTAGATTTCCATATCTGGACAAAATTAAAAAATGTCACATTTCGAAATCTAACATGAAAACACTGTACTACTATTATGCTTCTGAGATATAATTTTGTAGTTTCTTTGATTACATGATAATTAAAATATATAAAATTCTGTTCATATATATTGTGATGGATTGCCTTCCAGGTCACAGACCTTTCCTCCTTTAAACACAGACTTGACAGCCAGAATGCGGTGAAAAGCGCTGTGGCGTGTGTTTATTATTTATAATACACAAAACAAAAGAAAACAAAACAAAAGCCTAACCCGTTCTCGGGCCCTATCTAAACAGGTGTTGATACTATCTAAATATGAGGCAGGCTAAGCCTGTTCCTTGTCATCAAAACCAAATCACAATCCAAAAATCGAAATCCAAAATACCTGTTCCAGTGTTCGTTTACCAGTAAGTCAAATAACAAATCATTTCTTCCACTCACCAATCAAACTCCTCACGTTCTCCCTCGTCCAACACTCACACACACAGAGTTTTAAAATACCAATCATTTTCATCATTGAAGACAATTAACAAAACATTGAATTAAATTATTAACTAATTTGGACTAGAGCCAACCCTGACTCCAGTAGCTTCCACACGGTCCTAATTATTATTATTTGTTTATTTAGCAGACGCCTTTATCCAAGGCGACTTACAGAGACTAGGGTGTGTGAACTAGGCATCAGCTGCACAGTCACTTACAATTACGTCTCACCCGAAGACGGAGCACAAGGAGGTTAAGTGACTTCCTCAGGGTCACACAATGAGTCAGTGGCTGAGGTGGGATTTGAACCAGGGACCTCCTGGTTACAAACCCTTTTCTTTAACCACTGGACCACACAGCCTCCTAATGCCGCCATGTATTGTCTCTGCACAACAAGAAGTGTTTACCCACCAGTTTGTTTACATTGTTTACTCAATTTTATTGACCAAACACTTACACTATATATATATATATTTTTTTTTGTTTTGTTTTGTTTTCAAATTTAGCACTTAGTGAACGAGGGCACGAAAGCATTCGCGATAATAAAACACAAGAAAAATTCCAAGCGAAATCTCGCAGAACCAAAACAAACCCTTTTCGCCCTTCAAAAAGCAGCTATGGCTTGTTGACTACAAGTGGGTTGAGAAGGGGGAGTGGTTTGCTATCGCCTGACCAAATCTACTCAATTCCAGCTATAAATCACATCGCAAGACTTTCGCAGGACAGGATTTTAAATAACATTAAACATCCTGATATTTGCAAAAAAAACAACAAAAAACAAACAGTACATGCCTCAAGACGCTCCACTGACCATCGAACACTTGCACACAACACTGAATAAATTAAAATGAATAATTTACACTATCAAATATTATTATATGTATTACTCCTATTATCATAATGTATGTTGTGTTTGTTGCACCCTTAAACTAAACACGCACAAGACCGTTTTCTTCTTTAGCCTACTTTTTTTTTTTTTTTTACACCAGTTCAAGTTAAATGTTTAATAAAGCAATACGTATTATTTCTTTAATACGCACAAACAATAAACTCTTTTCTACTCACGGAGAGCTTTGCTTGGAGCAGTGTCTAAGTGATGGTAAAGCTTTTAGATATATTTTCTTTCATTTCTTATCTTTGTAGTAAGCTACAACTACGGACGTGTTTTTTTTTTAAAGTCCATGGACATATTCGCATGTCATCTGTGACGTCACCTACCTCTGTTCAAATTATTCATTTCTTAAAGTCACAGTGCTCCATTACACTGAACTTCAATCAAACTCAAGGCTAACAAATGTAAACAAACTAGAATACCAATAAAGAACGTTATGAATGTTTTAACCACTTTAAAGATATTTTTAACATTTGGTTACTCTCGTAAAGTACTTCAACATGTTGGCCTACACAGAAACATTACTTGAAGCACAAATTCTCTGCATGCAAGAACAAGCCCACCGTTCCAGTACAAGGGAGCACATTTTGGCGATACCGTGTCAGCATGCCAAGCGGTCCCCTCGAAACATATAAATCTGTGTAGATAACAAAATGACGTAATACCTATAAATGTCATCTCAGAAGCATCAAGATTAAGTTAAGTTTTTAAATTTGCTTTGGGTTTTCGAAAATAATAATAATAATAATAATAATAATAATAATAATAATAATAATAATAATAATAATAAAACTACTCGACTCAGCCCATTAATAATTCTCAGCCCAGATAATAATAATAATAATAATAATAATAATAATAATTATTATTATTACCAGTAGTAGTGGTTGTATGCAATAGCAATAATTCATTGATATTCAAACGAAACAGTAGTACAATATTTTTATTTCATTTTGTTTTCTGCCCTGGCTGTCTTCGCCTGCCTTTTCGCATGCTACCGCCTTGTTTCCGCCCCTTCAAAATATGTCACAAATACCGGGGCTGGGGATTGGTCAACAGCTGTTTTCATGTTGCTTTCGGCGGTCCCTCCTACTCCTGTGAAACTTCTCTCTGCCCCTTTCGTGGATTGGAAATGGCTAGTTTTGGTTTAGTGATAAAGAAAATGCGATATGGAAACAAGCGGTATTATTAGCATAAAGACTCTTTCGCGAGAGCGATCAGGGTTTGATTTGGTTCGGACCTATGTCTCAATTCTAAAATTCTAGGTGCTGCAAAACTTTTGGCCATAGCTGTACTTAAAACTGAATCAGAATTGAAACGCTTGGCAAAAATTTAAAGTTTCTAGAGATATTTGTATTTTTACCCCAGTGGCAAAAATGTTCTGGCTATGCCAGTGCTCATGATATAGGTTTCAGTATATCATCGACTCAGTTGGTCTGGGGCAGGTAAATTTCACATACTTGGTGAGCCACTCGGGAGCCACCTTGGGGTATGTAAACTTTTGACTACAATTGTGCGTGTGTGTGTGTGTGTGTGTGTCTCTCATATATATATATATATATATATATATATATACAGTACTGTGCAAAAAGTTTTAGGCAGGTGAGAAAAATGCTGTAAAGTAAGAATGCTTTCAAAAATAGACATGTTAATAGATTATATTTATCAATTAACTAAATGCAAAGTGAGTGAACAGAAGAAAAATCTAAATCAAATCCATATTTGGTGTGACCACCCTTTGCCTTCAAAACAGCATCAAGCATCAATTCTTCTAGGTACACTTTCACACAGTTTTTGAAGGAACTCGGCAGGTAGGTTGGCCCAAACATCTTGGAGAACTAACCACAGTTCTTCTGAGTATTTAGGCAGCCTCAGTTGCTTCTCTCTCTTCATGTAATCCCAGACAGACTCGATGATGTTGAGATCAGGGCTCTGTGGGGCCATACCATCACTTCCAGGACTCCTTGTTCTTCTTTACTCTGAAGATAGTTCTTCATGACTTTCCCTGTATGTTTGGGGTCGTTGTCATGCTGCAGAATAAATTTGGGGCCAATCAGATGCCTCCCTGATGGTATTGCATGATGGATAAGTATCTGCCTGTACTTCTCAGCATTGAGGAGACCATTAATTTTGACCAAATCCCCAACTCCATTTGCAGAAATGCAGCCCCAAACTTGCAAGGAACCTCCACCATGCTTCACTGTTGCCTGCAGACACTCATTCGTGAATGCTCTCCAGCCCTTCGGCGAACAAACAGCCTTCTGCTACAGCCAAATATTTCAAATTTTGACTCATCAGTCCAGAGCACCTGCTGCCATTTTTCTGCACCCCAGTTCCTGTGTTTTCGTGCATAGTTGAGTCGCTTGGCCTTGTTTCCACGTCGGAGGTATGGCTTTTTGGCGCAAGTCTTCCATGAAGGCCACTTCTGACCAGACTTCTCCGGACAGTAGATGGGTGTACCAGGGTCCCACTGTTTTCTGCCAGTTCTGAGCTGATGGCACTGCTGGACATCTTCCGATTGCGACGGGAAGTAAGCATGATGTGTCTTTCATCTGCTGCAGTAAGTTTCCTTGGCCGACCACTGCGTCTACAGTCCTCAACGTTGCCCGTTTCTTTGTGCTTCTTCAAAGAGCTTGGACAGCACATCTGGAAACCCCTGTCTGCCTTGAAATTTCTGCCTGGGAGAGACCTTGCTGATGCAGTAGAACTACCTTGTGTCTTGTTGCTGTGCTCAGTCTTGCCATGGTGTATGACTTTTGACAGTAGACTGTCTTCAGCAACCTCACCTTGTTAGCTGAGTTTGGCTTTTCCTCACCCAGTTTTATTCCTCCTACACAGCTGTTTCTGTTTCAGTTAATGATTGTGTTTCAACCTACATATTGAATTGATGATCATTAGCACCTGTTTGGTATAATTGTTTAATCATACACCTGACTATATGCCTACAAAATCCTGACTTTGTGCAAGTGTACCTAGAAGAATTGATGCTGTTTTGAAGGCAAAGGGTGGTCACACCAAATATGGATTTGATTTAGATTTCTCTTCTGTTCACTCACTTTGCATTTAGTTAATTGATAAATATAATCTATTAACATGTCTATTTTTGAAAGCATTCTTACTTTTACAGCATTTTTTCACACCTGCCTAAAACTTTTGCACAGTACTGTATATATACACACACACACACAGTACCAGTCAAAAGTTTGAGTACACTTGCTGGAAACTAGGTTTTTTCATAATTGACAATGTTTTATGTCGTATACGTTTCTGTAAATACTTGAAAATGAAAACACATGTTACAATATACAAAACAAAACATAAGGAGTATCAAAGCAATGTTCAAGAAAATTGAAAATTGTCTCTAAATCTTGGATTCCTCAAAACAGCCACCCTTTGCCTTAATAACAGCCTAACAAACACGAGGCATTCGGTTAACAAGTTTCAGCAGGAAATCACCCGACATGTCTTCCCAGCTATTCTGCAGCAATTCCCAGAGATGTAGGGCACTTGTGTGTAGCTTTGCTTTGACTCTTCTGACCAGTTCGTCCCATACAAGTTGTATGGGATTGAGGTCTGGAGACTGGGCAGGCCAGGTCATTAGATTGAGTTGTCCTTCACTTTACTTCTTCGCCAGATAGTTCTTGCACAACTTTGAGGTGTGTTTCGGGTCATTATCTTGCTGAAGAATGAAGGACTGCCCAACTAGCCGTAATCCTGATGGAATGGCATGCCTCTGAAGTATGCTATGATAGCCATGCTGGTTGAGCTTGCCATGGACTTGGTAAAGATCGCCAACTCTGTCACCAACAAAGCAACCCCAGACCACGACACTGCCTCCTCCATGCTTGACAGTGGGAACCACACATGCGCTCACCCTCTCTGCGAATACTAATACAAATACTCGGCGGTTGGACCCAAATATTTCAAATTTTGACTCATTGGTCCATAAGACCGACTTCCACTCCTCAAACATCCAGTTTCTGTGTTTTTTGGCCCAGGCAAGTCTCTTCCTCTTATTCTGCACTCTTAGCAATGGTTTCTTTGCAGCAATTCTTCCAGTTAGGCCAGCTTCACGCAATCTCCTCTGAACAGTTGATGTTGACACATCTGTACTTCTAGTAGCATTTAGCTGAGCTTGTATTTCAGGTGCAGTTAATCGCCGGTTTTGCAGACTTGTGACTCGAATGAACTTGTTCTCTGATTCTGAGGTCACCCTTGGCCTCCCTGACCTTGTTCGGTCCTCATGAGTGCCAGTTTCTTCAAATCGTTTGATGGTCTTGGCCACAGCAGTTACAGACACATGCAAAGTTCTTGCGATTTGTCTTAAAGATTGACCTTCATTTCTTAAAGTAATTACAGACTTTTTTCTTTGCTTAACTGAGCTTATTTTGCCATTTTCTGCTCCCTTACATTCAGGAATGACAAACTTGTGCCTATGCTACCTATATTTATAGTAATCATGGACCCTCACCTGTTAACAATAATTGGTGACAAAAGGTTAATTAGGTAACATGCTAGTTAACTTGGAGAACATCTAACAAAGACACTTTTATACTTAGGCCAGTGTTCTAACACCGTGTTATACACATTTCAGACTTTTAACTGACTTGGGCTTCAGACTGAAATCCGCTTGCCTTGGGTGACCATTTCATTGAAATTGAAATTTACATTTTCATTTAAAAATAAAATTTTTGAATGCAATTCACTTATGATTATCAGCTTTTATAAGTACACGTATCATATAAATGAAATATTAAGTGTTTATAGACAAGTTTATACAATTAAAAGTATAGATAAACATGAAAAACCTGGTTTCAAGCAGGTGTACTCAAACTTTTGACTGGTACTATATATATATATATATTAGACACACACACACACACACACACACAATTGTAGTCAAAATTTACATACCCCAAGGGGCTCCCGAGTGGCGCATCCGGTAAAGGCGACAATTGGCTGAGCTCTGCTCGGGGGAGGGGGAGGGGGAGGGCTTAGGTTGGCCAAGGTGTCCTCGGCTCACTGCGCACCAGTGACCCCTGTGGTCTGGCCGGGCGCCTGCGGGCTTACCTGTAAGCTGCCCAGACCTGCGTTGTCCTCCGACGCTGTAGCACTGAGGTGGCTGCATGGTGAGTCTGCAGTGTGAAAAGAAGCAGTCAGCTGACGGCACACGCTTAGGAGGACAGAGTGTGTTCATCTTCGCCCCTCCCGAGTCAGCGCAGGGGTGGTAGCGGTGAGCTGAACCAAAAAATAATTGTCTATTCCAAATTGGGGAGAAAATGATAAAAACAAATTGGCGACTACTAAATTAAAAAAAAAAAAAAAAAAGTTTACATACCTCAATGGAAATTTATAATTTCTAGAAATTTCTCAAAGAATTTTAGGAAAAATCTTTTGCTGCAGAAGTTTTGCTTTTGTGGATGAGGAAAAAAAATTACAAGAAAGATGTCTGCAATTATGTATTTTAGCTTTTTTTTTGCAACTCCAAAAATGCTAATTCAAACGTATTCATACCCTTTGATGCTATGATTGTATTGTCTAAAAGGTGCTAGAAATTTCAATATGATAAAAAGAGTATAAAAGGGTTAGGCATAGGATGATTGCTGCCATTACCAAGAAGTCAATATGGGAAAAAGTAAAGAGCTATCTGCAGAAAATGATTTATTGTCATAAAGCTGGAGAAGGATACAAGAAGATTTCCAAGCATTTGAGTATCCCAATTTCAACTATTTTTTCTATTATCAAGAAGTACAAGACTCACGGTACTGTCATAACATAAGAAAGTTTACAAACGAGAGGAGGCCATTCAGCCCACCTTGCTCGTTTGGTTTTAGTAGCTTATTGATCCCAGAATCTCATCAAGCAGCTTCTTTAAGGATCTCAGGGTGTCAGCTTCAACAACATTACTGGGGAGTTGGTTCCAGACCCTCACAATTCTCTGTGTAAAAAAGTGCCTCCTATTTTCTGTTCTGAATGCCCCTTTATCTAATCTCCATTTGTGACCCCTGGTCCTTGTTTCTTTTTTCAGGTCAAAGAAGTCCCCTGGGTTGACATTGTCTATACCTTTTAGGATTTTGAATGCTTGAATCAGATGACCGCGTAGTCTTCTTTGTTCAAGACTGAACAGATTCAATTCTTTTAGCCTGTATGCATACGACATGCCTTTTAAACCTGGGATAATTCTGGTTGCTCTTCTTTGCACTCTTTCTAGAGCAGCAATATCCTTTTTGTAACGAGGTGACCAGAACTGAACACAATATTCTAGGTGAGGTCTTACTAATGCATTGTAGAGTTTTAACATTACTTCCCTTGATTTAAATTCAACACTTCTCACAATATATCCAAGCATCTTGTTAGCCTTTTTTATAGCTTCCCACATTGTCTAGATGAAGACATTTCTGAGTCAACATAAACTCCTAGGTCTTTTTCATAGTTCCCTTCTTCAATTTCACTATCTCCCATGTGATATTTATAATGCACATTTTATTGCCCGCATGCAATACTTTACACTTTTCTCTATTAAATGTCATTTGCCATGTGTCTGCCCAGTTCAGAATGCTGTCTAGATCACCTGACCTTTGCTGCTGCAACGGTGTTTGCCACTCCTCCTATTTATGTCGTCTGCAAATTTAACAAGTTTGCTTACTATACCAGAATCTAAATCATTAATGTAGATTAGGAATAGCAGAGGACCTAATACTGATCCCTGTGGTACACCACTGGTTACCTCACTCCATTTTGAGGTTTCTCCTCTAATCAGTACTTTCTGTTTTCTACCTGTTAACCACTCCCTAATCCATGTGCATGCATTTCCTTGAATCCCTACTGTGCTCAGTTTGAGAATTAATCTTTTATGCAGGACTTTGTCAAAAGCTTTCTGGAAATCTAAATAAACCATGTCGTATGCTTTGCAGTTGTCCATTTTCAATGTTGCATCCTCAAAAAAGTCAAGTAGGTTAGTTAGACACGATCTCCCTTTCCTAAAACCATGCTGGCTGTCTCCCAGGATATTGTTCCCATATAGGTAATTTTCCATTTTGGATCTTATTATAGTTTCCATAAGTTTACATATAATAGAAGTCAGGCTTATTGGTCTGTAGTTACCTGGTTCGGTTTTGTCTCCCTTTTTGTGGATCGGTATTACGTTTGCTATTTTCCAGTCTGTCGGTACAACCCCTGTGTCAAGAGACTGTTGCATGATCTTGGTTAGCGGTTTGTAAATAACTTCTTTCATTTCTTTGAGTACTATTGGGAGGATCTCATCCGGCCCAGGGATTTGTTTATTTTAAGAGCTCCTAGTCCCTTTAACACTTCTGCCTCTGTTATGCTAAAGTTATTTAAAATTGGATAGGAACAGGTCGACATGTGGGGCATGTTGTCCGTGTCCTCCTTTGTAAAAACCTGTGAAAAGTAATCATTTAATATATTTGCTATTTTTTTTTCTTCATCTATGATTTTGCCATTTGTGTCTCTTAGACATTTGACCTCCTCTTTGAATGTTCTCTTGCTGTTATAATATTGGAAAAATATTTTGGAATTGGTTTTAGCCCCCTTAGCAATATTGATTTCTATCTCTCTCTTGGCCTTTCTAACTTCCTTTTTGACTTGTGTTTGTATTTCCAAGTACTCTTTCTGCGTACTATATTTTTGGTCCCTTTTAAACGCTCTGTAAATAACGCTCCCTCGGTCTGGAAGAAAGAAGGTTCTTTCATCAAGAACAAGTAGAAGAATTGTGAGGAAGCTTAATAACAATCCAAGATTGACTGCCAAAGATATTCAAAGTGAATTGGCTGCAAGTGGGACTGCGGTTTCCATTTCAACCATAGGTCGAGTATTGCATGGTGCAGGTCTCAATGATTGCAGGCCAAGGAAAAAGCCACTCTTAGGAAAACGTCACAAGGATAATTGCTTATAGTTTGCAAAACAGCATTTGAATGATGGACATGAGTTCTGGTCAAAGGTTTTGTGGAGTGATGAAACAAAAAAAAAAAAAATCGAGCTATTTGGTCATGCTGATAGTCATTACGTTTGGAGAAAGTCTGGCAAGACATACAAAGAAAAGAACACCATACCTACTGTCAAGCACGGAGGTGGTAATATCCTTCTATGGGGCTGTTTTTCCTCTAATGACACAGGAAATTTAGTTCCAATACATGGTAAAATGGATTCCATAGCATACCAAAAGATATTGGCCAATCATCTGAAACCCTCCGCTACAAAACTTGGTTTAAAGCGCAACTGGACGTTCCAACACGACAACGATCCAAAGCACACATCAAAATCTACTTCAGAATAACTAAGAATAAAATCAAGGTTCTGGAATGGCCTAGTCAAAGTCCCGATCTAAATCTGATTGAGAATCTTTGGTATGAGTTGAAGGCAGTGCACAAGAGCAGTCCTCGGAATTTGAATGAACTGAAACAATTTTGCGTTGAAGAATGGTCAAAAATCACTAAAGAACCATGCCAAAAGCTCATTGACAAATACCCTAATCGTTTAAAAGAGGTTATTGCTAAAGGTGACTAGCTATTAATTTCATTTTCCTTGTCAGGGCATGAATACCTTTGAATTAGCATTTTTGGAGTTTTGCAAAAACATTGCTGAAATAAATAATTGTAGACATCTATTTCTTGTGACTTTTTTTCCTCGTCTACAAAAGCAAAACTTTTGCTACAAAAGATTATTTGTTTGAGAAATTCCGAGACATTATAAATTTCCATTGGGGTATGTAAACTTTTGACTACAACTGTGTATGTATCATGAAGTGTGTTCATTGAAGCAAGAGCCAGCACCAACTAGTTACATGTACTGTATGTGCCAATTTGGATCAAGTTTCCTTTTGTTTTGCATTGCAGTAGATGGGGCTGGAACATACGCGCGTGTGTGTGTGTATGGAATGGGTTACCTAGTCATGTTGCTAAAGGAGACTTCATCACATGGAGTGTGGTGAGGGTATGGAATGGGCTACCTA
Organism: Acipenser oxyrinchus oxyrinchus; assembly: GCA_030684275.1. Lineage (NCBI taxonomy): Eukaryota > Metazoa > Chordata > Actinopteri > Acipenseriformes > Acipenseridae > Acipenser > Acipenser oxyrinchus. The sequence continues at coordinate 41,954 of CM060284.1, read as the reverse complement.
GTCATGTTGCGAGGAATTGGGGAGCTTAGAGGGGGGCTTTAAAAACCATATTATAATATTAAAAACCCATTCAGAATGATTTCAAAAATCATTTTAAAAAAGGACAGTAAAATAAGGGAAATGTATTCGGTGATATTCAAAACAGAAGATACATTTCTTTAAAAAAATGTGTTTGAAAAGAAAGTGATTCCAGCAGTAGGATACATTCTATTATAGGAATCAATAGTCATGTTGTCTCTAAACAAACCAGTGGGATGTTTAAATATTTGTCCCAGTATTAATTACCACGAATGCATTTATTTCTGTACAATAAACAATTAAAATTGGACTAAATTTGTTTTTAGAATGAGTAGTTTCAAATGAAATTCTTATTTATATGTACATTCTGTCCCTTGTCGATGAGATGAGATGAGATGAGATGAGATAAGAATAAATGCTCTATAACAACGAATGCAGAAATCCCGACTCTTTTGCATTGTGGTTAAGCTTGCGGTGAGAGAGTCACCGGTTTGCACCCAGCCTTCGCCCTGTTACACAAAAATTATAAAAAGCTACGAGAACAGTAAGAAAGAATATATCGTATTTAAATGTAAATCTCCAAGTTAGACAGAGACTCTCTATGAATAGTAAACATGTATAAGGTTTTTTTTTTTTCTTCTCTTGCCTGTTTTATGTTCTCCAGTATGAATGCATTAAATTAATGCATTAAAAGGTGAGATCCTCACATCTCAGGCAAGTACCAGCAGGATTTCTGGTGGAATTTCAACAAATGTGCTTCCTGGGCCTGATTGGAATATATATTTTATTATTATTATTATTTATTTCTTAGCAGACGCCCTTGTCCAGGGCGACTTACAATTGTTACAAGATATCACATTATTTTTACATACAATTACCCATTTATACAGTTGTTTTTTTTTTTACTGGAGCAATCTAGGTAAAGTACCTTGCTCAAGGGTACAGCAGCAGTGTGCCCTACCTGGGATTGAACCCACGACCCTCCGGTCAAGAGTCCAGAGCCCTAACCACTACTCCACTCTGCTGCCCTCAAAATGAAGAGTAGACCCCAGCCAGACTCTTATTAATTTTAAGAATGAACGAATGACTTGAGCCACAGGAGTGACAAAAAGGACAACTGAACGATAAACAAAACAAAAGGCGTGCTAATGAACAGATCAGACTTGAATCTCATGAAAACTCTCACCTTGTCTGAGGATGTGACATTCAAGTTCCTTCCACAAGAATCGTCTCTGATAAATGCAAAGAGAGAAAACAATATAAAACAATGAATCACCCTGCATGTAAGAGATCTTCACACTTTATGATTTGGGGTAGGGACCACACTAAATGTTTGGATATATAACTTAATTAAATTATTGGCTGTAGGTGGGCACACATTAAGGATGCTTCTGATTTAATAGTAAATTAGAACCAAACCTGTCATTTCTCCAACTTCTAAATAGAAACCTGTTTGAGATGTTGGTTTTGTGTAGTTGAATTGAATGAGGATCCGTGCAGCAGCTTCATCATTGCAGTGTCAATCTCTGACTTTCTCAAACAAGGCCTTATGGAAAACTCCCCAGTGATTTTGAGATGGGGAAAGATCTGCAGCCACTGCCATTGCCATTCGTATGATCCAGCATAATGTTGCTGTGTCTCATAATCCTGACTTTGATATTCTCTTGCCCAACAGTCTGGGTGAAGTGCTGTGGATCTGCTGGTTGTCCTGCCGAAGCCTGCCTGGCATCTTATGATTTTGGTTAACATACTGCAGTGTGAACCACAGCACTAAAACCCATACTTTCTCATATTACCATTTGCAGCATTGACACTGGTCCCATATTCCTTGTGTTAAATTGATTCTTTGCTTGTTTATTAATTCAGGATATACATTTTTAAAGTGCTGTAGAAAAAAAAATCTAATGTTAAGCATTTGTCTCTGGGAGATCAAGGGCTGATAGCTGTACCACTGGAGAGATGTTGAGTAGTGGTTTTGTACCAGTAAACAGCTGCAAGTTCATTATCACTGTTACTTCAGGCAAAGTTAACATTTTACAGGGATTTTTTTCTGGTTTGGTCATATTCTTTGAGCATCCAGCTATCTGTAGTGTTATGCTATGGCCGGTATTGAAGCTGATGTGATATATTGCACAAACCAGGAAAAAGTCGTTACTTGCTTATAAACCTTGCAAGGTTTTCAGCAGGAAAGCTACAGTAACATTAATACAAGTGCCTAGTACATTCATTGGTCAAATCTACAAGCCAATTACCGGCAAGTTCCTATCAACCTATAAGGTATATAACCTGCTTCATCATTTGTTTGGTTACGTATCCCTGCCGGTCAAGTGTGCTGCGACATGTTTGCAACCACTTTCCCACACAACATGATCCTTCTCTCCTGTGTATGTGGATGCGTGTGGGTGGGTTATGTGAGTAGTCCAGACCCAATGAGAAACTATCATCATCTATGGTTGCTAAGGAATAAAAAAAACTATTAAAAAAAAGTAAACATGTCTACTGGTGCCAGAATGTAATGTTGCTGGCGCTATATGAGGTACCCCAAATTTGTGCGTATGTAGCAAACACATTAAATCTCATGGCAGTCCGCTTGAGCGTGGGGGGTGGGGGTCCTAGGCGGCCGGCCCTGACTGTAACACAGTGTTTAATGACATTTTATTTGATGCACACCTTTAAAACACCTGAAACAAACACTATGTGCCTGGCTTTCATCCCTAAAAAACCGCTGTGACATTACAGTTTAAAAATCACCATGGACAAAATATTAGAAACCCCCACTGTGCCCATGCGACACCTGCCTGTCACAACATATAAACAAGTTCAACTTTAAGTTACAGTATGAGTTAGTTTTGTATTAATAATGGTTAGAAAAGTATTTCTGGGTACAGTAATGCTACTTGCATACACATGTATAATCAGTAAATAGTCCATAATGACTGAATATTTTATGCTGAATCCCAGAGCATCTTAGCCCTATATTTTATGCTGAATCCCAGAGCATCTTAGCCCTATATTTTATGCTGAATCTCATAGCCTCTCCTTGGGGGGTGGGGGTGGATGTAAGTGATGCCCCTCTGCCTAATATTTTTGTTCGCAGGGATGAACACGTCACATAGATTTATTATTTTAATGTTTGTTTTTTAGCAGGCGGCACTGGGATGCTCCGACAAACTGTGCTCCAACTATTTTTACTCTACTTATTTTTCTTCAACCATTGTTTGGGTTAAATGTTTTTGGAAATCTGTAAGATTTTGTATTATAATAATACTCAAGATTTTGTATTATTCGAAAGCTCTTGAATCAGGATCTTTACAAACCTCAATCTGAACTGGTGAATGGATTCCTCAGCTCCTGCCCCCTCCCAGTGGTGCACAGGACAGATAAAGCCAATTAACATGTACTTTGTCCTTCACTGTGCCGAATAAAAGCAAAAACACAGAATGGTGGCAATTACACAGTTGCAGGTACAGTGAGTTAAAGAGTAAAGTCAGTTTCAGACGGATGCTCCAAAGTCATGCCAAACTCAATTCAAGCACAAAATGCTGACTAAGTCCCAATTAAATACATGAGTAGAGCGCCGCCTGAAACAATGAAGTTCACCTCGACGCTCTTTTGACGCGGCACGCCTTCCTCTGCAGCTCCGAGCAGCTCTGGTGCACCTTGGTTTCATATGGAGCTTCAGGGGTGAACTGAACTAGGCTGCACTTAATGCTAATGTACATAAATTATTTAAATTATGCAAAAATTGGATTCTGTGTGCCCTTTGTGGCGATTTACCGTTTTCAGTGTTTGGGTGCTTAATGTGTTTTTATGCAGTCATGCGCCTTTACAGAATCAAATCATTTATTTCTCCAGTACTGAGAAATACCAATAATTTATTAGTATTATTATTTTTTTACAATAAAAGGAGACAAATGATGGTTAAATGTGATTCACACTTTTAGCTGCATTTGTTTGACACAAGCAAACTGTGTAGGCCTACTGTTCTCAAATAACTGAGTTTTTCTTTTTTTTTTTCAGAGGCCTACTACTTTTTTAATTTATTTTTTATAATTTTTTTTGTTGTTCTGTGGTCCTGTATACTCCTTATGCTACACAGTACACATTGTTAATAGTAGAAGATATGTTACCTGAATACTTTTTTGAATCACATGTTGTCGTATGGACTCCACACATGGTTCCTCCAGCCATAAATGTCTGTTCAAGCGTCTACAAGACCGATGTACGTCTGTTGTAGCAGATTGACTTGCAGAAAGTAGTTCAGTTGTCATTAGGCATTTCATGAAAAAATGTCTTCTCGCCACCATTATGCTGAGAATAGCCAACATCTTTCTTCTTTTCTGTCCCGCTCTAAGAATCTTCCAAATAATGATCTGCCGTGTGGTATCACTTGAACCCATGTCAGAATGACAGGCCTGTGTGCTAGTGTTTAGAGTGTTCACTTGTAATATCGAATGCAAACAAACAAATGCCTAACTTCCTTGTTTTCTCTTTACGATGCACTGTGGGAGATTTGTTTGGAATAAGTGCGATACGCTTTCGGTTCGCCAGTATGAAACCAAATGAAGTGCGGCTCTAATGCGTACTTAATTTCAATAGAGTTTGGCACGCGTCTAGAGCATCTGTCTGAAACTGGCCTAAGAGTGGATGTCACAGAATGGTGGTAATTACACAGTTGCAGGTACAGTGAGTTAAAGAGTGGATGTCATTTTAATTTCCTTTACTATTTTATGGTGTTTGCAATAATTCTGAATGGTTCTGTTGCTCCAACATTGAGTTAATATATTTCTTCTCTAAATTTGACATTAAAGTAACTGTAACTAACAAGATGCTCACCGTGCATCTGGCCAGTAGGGGCGGCTGTAGTGCAGTGAATAGAATGAGTCCCTGCTGATTTGTCCCTCCCTAACTCAGCAGAGCCATGTGGAATCCCCAGTAGAGATTGTGGCACAGCCAGGAGAACTGTGTGACTCACCCTGAACACATACGCACAAGCATACACAGACAAACACATGCGCGCACACACACAGACACAAGTACACACACACACACACACGGCCATGCTTTTATCTTGGGGAGCCTCTAAGAGACCAGTAACAACAATGTTGAATGCGTATTGCTCAGTCCCTTGATGTTAAAAGGGGTTGACTGTATCGGTTTTATTTGAAATATTCTGACTATTGAAAATCACCTCAAATCCATATCAATCCTAAAACACTGATGTAACCGCTGGCCTCTTAGCTTCTAACTTCATTATTGTTGTTTACTGAGCCAATAGGGTAAAGACTGACCAAAAGCAGATTGAGAACAGTCAACATGACAGTTGTAAAATTAGTCAAACCGCTTCACAATAGTGTTTTTCTCAACCATTTCCTTACACATAGCTGCATCTTACACTACTATGAATGAAATAGCATTATTTTAGGGTCATGTGATGATTGGCAATATAATTGGAGTCAATGCTCCTGATAATATCACTTATTAAATAATATCACACTCAATATCAATCTTCAGTCATACTGTTGATTCCCAATTAATATCACTTTGGGAAATGTTTGCATGTTAGTAGGTTGCTGTACAGTAATTACATACACAATATAGCATACAGAACAATGTGTTTACAAATGTTTAAGTATTACCATGTACACATACAGTACAGACCTCTCAACTCTCCCTTATTTGCCGGGACCCTCCAGTTTTTTCGACACTTCTCCCGGACAAGCTCCCGGGACAGATTTTCTCCCGTATTTTGTTTAAAACTCTACAGTTAAACCCCTTTACAAGTCTCTAGTGATCGAGGGAGAGTCACACCAGTCTCCACTGACCGAGGGAGAGTTGCACCAGTCACCGCTAGAGGGAGATTACCTGTTGCTCCCGGCTCCGCCTGCAGAGTTTCTGCCATCGCCTCCCGAGAGTCCGCTGCTGCCGTCGCCTCCCGAGGGTCCACACCTGCTGTCAATTCCCGAGGGTTCGCTGCTGCCGTCGCCTCCCGAGGGTCTGCACCTGCCGTCAGTGCTCTTGCCGTGTCCTGCACCGCCTGGGGATGCCAGCTCACCAACACCTGGGGATGCCTGCACGTCACCGCCCAGGGATGCCTGTTTGTTATCACATGGAGATTTGTGGTGTTCTCTGGCAGCAGTTTTGCTTCTGGAAATTCTGTGGCTGGAGCCGAAGAAGAGGGAGCTGCCAGCTACAAAGAAGGTGGGGGAGGTCAGGAGACCACCTCCACCTGTAGCAGTTTCACTGCCGGTGTCCCGCGCTGAAAGCAGCATTATCACTGCCCGTGCCGTCGCCACGTCCAGAGTGTTTCACGGTGCAAGATCTGCCATGGCTGGAGGAGCCAGCCTTGCTACTATCAGTGTTGGTATGTGAGGATGGCCTCCGACCGTGGCCGCCACCCATGGACCTATTGTTGCCCCTGTTCCTGGCCCGGGACTTCTGGAGCTTTAAAGGGGGGAGGTGGCCATTGGGGCCAGGTGTGCTTTGCACAAGGGGAGGGATAGGTGGCAGAGCGAGAGTTCTGCCTGTAAATAATGTGGTGGTGTGTGTTTTGGTGGTTTGGTTGGCAGAGATGGGGTTTATTCCTGTCCCTGCCAAAAACATGTGAGAATGTGATTGCTCCGAATTGAACAATTGGTGCGAATTGGGAGCAGCCACATCCTATAAATGGAGAGCACAGGGCTCCATTAGAGGAGAGGAGTTTGGTGAGTAAACCTGTGTTGTTTCTGCATATTGTCTTTAAAAGTTCAGTGAAGGCTCCTCAATTATACACAACGGCCAGTTCACCATATTATTATTATTATTTATTCTTAGCAGATGCCCTTAGCCAGGGCGACTTACAATTGTTACAAGATATCACATTATTTTTATATACAATTACATTTTTTTACATACAATTATCCATTTATACAGTTGGGTTTTTACTGGGACAATCTAGGTAAAGCACCTTGCTCAAGGGTACAGTAGCAGTGTCCCCCACCTGGGATTGAACCTACGACCCTCCGGTCAAGAGTCCAGAGCTCTAACCACTACTCCACACTGCTGCCCATATACAACACTCCTCAATTATACACAACGGCCAGTTCACCATTAACAACACTCCTCAATTATACACAATTTCTTATTTCTGTCTGCTATCTATATGATATATTGTAGAGATACTCAGGATCTGGGGAGTGGGTTATTTTTGGCTGGATCGTTCAGACCTCCTTAATGACTAGCCATTACATTTTATCTTGGAACGTTTGTTGCTTAAATACACCCATTAAGACAGCTAAATGCCTTGATTTCCTCCACTGTAAGCATGTTACTATTGCACTCATTCAGGAGACCCATCTTAAATCTGCCGATGTACACAGATTCCAAAATAAACATTATAAAATGATTGCCTACTCTTGTGACTCGAACAAAAGGAGCACTGATTGTAGGGACAGGAAGCTTAAATTTACTGTTGATGTGTCTAGGGCAGTGTAACAGGGCGAGGAGCCCTGTAAAATGTATTTATTTCTTTTTAGAACGGGGTTCCCCCTACCACCCGTTTTACTTTGTATTTGCTTTATGATTTATGTATTATTATAGAGGACGAGCGAGGTGCCGTCCTTCAGTATTTTGTATTTGTTTTGTTGTATTTGTTCTGATTTATTTATGACGGCGTAGCCGTGTATTTTGTTATTTTGTTTTAGTAGCGTGGATGGGAAATCCCATCCACAGTAATAAATAAACTCGTGCAGATTGTGGCTGAGGGGTAATAGAATAATTACTAGCCACTTAAACCCCTCGGCCACGATATAAAAGGCTACAGCTCTCTGCACTCCGGGTGGGTGTCAGAGCGGAGAGAGCAAGCGAGAGGAGTGAGAGAAAAACTAAACTAAAAATTAAGTATACAGGAACAGTGAAGGCTACAGCCCAGCCTGACCTGTATTGTTTAATATTTTGTGTTCGAGATTTGTTTCTGTTTGAACCTTTTATTTTGCTCTGTGAGTCTTTTTCTTAAAACGTTTTATTTATTTTTGCTTAATAAAAACGGTGCTGCCGTGTCTATTATCTTGAAACTGCAGTATACTGGTGTCAGTTTGTTTTAGTTCCTGCTTCTGCCTTGACGTCACCGCCCAGCCACCCTGTCACAGGCAGTGTTGCGCAAAGTTTTTAAATGCCGACCCCCTTTTTTAGCATACATTTTGTCTTGCCCCCCCCCCATATTAAAACGTTAGACCATAACTTTATATTTATCAGTTTTTCCCCGATTTCGTGTAAATTGCGTATTTTTTCGTTAACCACAAAAAAGTCCAGATTTAGCTAAATACATACGTGTATAACAAATTCAACATTCAAAATCAATCTAGAAACCTTTTTTTTTTTACACTTCGAGTGAACATGTTTGACATGTTAAACCTGGGTTTCTAACAAATAAATCAGTGAATTTAAATATTTTGTTTACACTTGGCAAGTCAACATTTAGCTAACATTTCTAACAAATAAGTCAGCGAAAAAATACATGTACAACTTACAATACAACTTAACTCTTGTTTGTTTTGTTTAAACTTGGCGATTCAACACCTATCTGACAGATACATCTGAAAATCGTTCAGCAATTGAATCTTAAGTTTTCACAAAATAGCCTACAGTATGCACATCGGGAGCGAAACGAACGACACGAATACAAAAAAAAATGTAGCTAGTCATGAAAAGAAGACTGTCTCCTTGTGCTCCTTTTGTGGAGACGAAATAAAATAAATAAAACACAGAAGAACATGGGAACACCACACACTAAAAAACGGAAAGAGTTTAGGGAATACCACCGGCTTGTGAAAGAGCTAATGTGATTATTATTATTGGTCAACATTATTAAAACAAAGAAGCATCATTTTACAGAAATACAAAACCAGTGTGTGGCGCTCCCCATCACTTTGACTAAAATTAAGGTGAAATAAAGACATACCATCAATTTCCAATTGTTCTGCTATTTCTTGATGTGTGGCGTCCTTCTCTTTATTGTCTTTAACCACAGACACGAGCATCATAAAGAACATTATATTTTTCGACTTTAATAATTAAATTCTCATTGATGTCGATTTTTTTTTACTTCTGTGATAATGTCTGTGTGAGCAAGACACTGACAGTCTGACAGCCACTACCTTTGACCTTATTTCTGATTGGTCCATTGCGACGCGAACAGCGCGTAGCAAAATACAAATAAAACAAATGTATTTCTATATTTGCTCGCTTCATTCATGCCGCTTGCTTCGCTTGCATTGTGTATTACTCAATTTAAATCAATAGTTTTAATTATTTTTGCTCGTGTCCGGTGTGCATAGCTCTTTTAACATGCAAGCCCATGCCCATTGACGCGTTGAATTTGGCTTTATATGTTGCAGAGCTGCGCTTACACTCCGACTTTTAAGAATGTGTTTGTTAACATTTATGTATTTAGATTTTTTTATTTACAGAACTGCCCCTTTAGTCATAGTCACACCCCCCCTTAGTGACTCTCCATGGCCCCCCAGGGGAGCGCGCCCCCCAGTTTGCACACCACTGGTCTAAGGGTGATTCTGAGGGTAGACTATGCTTTGCCCACGATTACTTTGAATGGCATTAAAATCGTGTCTTGCACCACTATATGCACCCAATGTATTCGATCCCCAGTTCTTAAACTGGACACAATTCCCAGATGCTGCAGTTATCCTTGGGGAGGACTTTAATTTGCCTCTTAATCCAACACTCGATATGTCACAGGGCACAGCAGTCTCCCTTTCCCCCACTTCCAGGTATTGTCAGAGTTTTACACAAGAGTTGAATGTATGGGATGCATGGAGTGTAAAAAACCTGAATATTAAAGATTTTTCCTTCTTTTCTCATCGACATTAAACATATTCCCCCATTTATATTTTTATTTCTCCAAGTATTTTTCAGTATATTATCTCCACTGATATATTGCCTATTCTGATTTCAGATCACGCTCCGGTTTTATATTAATTAGCCTGTGCTAAAAGATGATGTTTTAACTGTTTTCTGCTCCAGAATAAAGATTTTTTTAAGCATCTGGCCGCTGAGTTAAAAACATTTTTTAGAAATTCTGACCCTGAAATGAATCCCCATTCCTTATGGGAGGTTACCAAGTGTTTATTTAGAGGAAACTGTACTTCCTTTGCCTCAAACCCGAATAAAACATGCAATAAGCAGATTTCCCAATTAGAGGCTTATATACTGCAGCTAGAAACTGAGCAAAAAAGTAAATTTTAAAGAAAGCAGAGCAAGCTGAATTTAAAAACCTAACCAGGATAAATGCTGTATTTTTGCTACATAAAACCAGGCAGTTATACTATGAACATGCTGAGCGGCCTAGCAGACTTTTGGCTTCAAGACTAAAACAATCTGAATGCTTAGCATCTATTGAGGCAATTAAGGACTGTAATGGCATTCCGCTTTCTCAACCCAGTCAGGTTAACAAATCCAGGTTTTTAATCCACTGGATCTACGTACTCTTTCAGCTGAACAGCTTTTAGATGCACCTCTCACTTTGAAGGAACTGGAGGATGCTGCACGCTCTATGCAGAAGCGCAAGTCTCCTGGCTTAGGTGGCATCCCACCTCAACTGCTGTTGGCGATATGGGATCAGGTAGGTCCATTCATTTTTAATTCTATTAATTATTAATTTCAAATTGGTTCCTTTCATAGAGATCAGAAATCAGCTCTGATTTCGCTGCTTATTAAAAAAAGGCAAAGGTCCTCTTGAATGTTCCAGTTATAGGCCCCTCTCACTTCTGAACTCAATCTAAAATTATTCGCAAAGGCAATGACCAAAGACATAGAACATAAGAAAGTTTACAAACGAGAGGAGGCCCCATTCAGCCCATCTTGCTCGTTTGGTTGTTAGTAGCTTATTGATCCCAGAATCTCATCAAGCAGCTTCTTGAAGGATCCCAGGGTGTCAGCTTCAACAACATTACTGGGGAGTTGGTTCCAGACCCTCACAATTCTCTGTGTAAAAAAGTGCCTCCTATTTTCTCTTCTGAATGCCCCTTTATCTAATCTCCATTTGTGACCCCTGGTCCTTGTTTCTTTTTTGGAATTTTGCATGGGTAATTTAGTACATTACGACCAGACAGGATTTATGATAGACCGGCTCGTGTCAGAGAACATGCGGCGGCTTCTGCATATCCTGGATTCGCCTCATCCACCCCCAACCCCCACCCACCCCCACCGGCTCGTGTCAGAGAACATGCGGCGGCTTCTGCATATCCTGGATTCGCCCCCCCAACCAGTTTCTTGTGCGGTGCTCTCTTTAGATGCTGAGAAAGCATTTTAACCGTTTGGAATGGAATTACTTGTGGTCAGTTCTGAAACGATTTGGTTTTGGCTACACATTTATTAACATGATATGAGAGGCACATGCCCCCTATCACCTCTATTGTTTGCTCTCTCATTAGAACCTTTGGCACAGGCTGTTAGGTAAAGCCCCCACATCACCTTCATTGATATACAGGGATCTAAACATCACATATCCCTCTATGCCAATGACATACTGCTATTTCTCGCCGATATTTCCAAATCACTTCCTCAGGCTCTAAAATTATTTGATGACTTCGGTACACTTTCTGGGTACAAAATAAACTGGTCCGTCGGTCCTGATGCCTCTAAACCCTGCGGCTAAAACTGCCCCTCTCCCTTCTCATGCCCCTCTTCAGCCGCAGTCTAAGGGCTTCACTTCTCTAGGTATTAAAATACACTCTAATTTCCAACAGATTCGTATAGACAATCTGACAACTGTCCATTATTCTGGGTCAGAATAATGGACAAAAATTCAAAGGGCATAATAGGAGCATGCTATACACCGCCAAATTCAGATGCCGAGTAAAATAATAATCTGTTATACAATGACATAAGAAATGCGTGTAGAAAAGGAGAAGTCATACTAATGGGGGATTTCAACTTCCCCCGTATAAAATGGGAGAACCCGGTGGGGAGCACGACGGACGAAATTGAAATGGTGGAAATGACAAATGACTGCTTCCTAACGCAATTTGTCAAGGCACCGACTAGAGGGGAGGCATACCTTGACTTAGTCTTTTCAAATAACAAAGACAGAATAACTAAAACAGAGGTCAGAGAGCCATTGGCAAACTCAGACCACAACATGGTTTTTTAAAACCCCAAAAGTAATGACTAAAGCTAAGGTTTACAATTTTAGAAAAGCAAACTATGAAGGTATGAAACAGAGACTAACAGAAGTAGACTGGAGTAAAAGAGAAAACATCCACAAAAAAAGGATGGCTGTTTTTTTACAAATGTAGTACTAGAGGTACAAAACAATTACATCCCAAAAGTAGACAAATCTAAATCTAAAACAAAATGGCCAAAATGGTTTAAAAGATCAATTAAAAAAAAAAATTCAGCGAAAAAGGCACTTTACAGAGCGTTTAAAAGGGACCAAAAACAAAAGTACACAGAAAGAGTACTTAGAACTGCAAACACAAGTCAAAAAGGAAGTTAGAAAGGCCAAGAGAGAGGTAGAAATCAATATTGTTAAGGGGGCTAAAACCAATTCCAAAATGTTTTTCCAATATTATAACAGCAAGAGAACATTCAAAGAGGAGGTCAAATGTCTAAGACACACAAATGGCAAAATCATAGATGAAGAAAAAAAAATAGTAAATATATTAAATGATTACTTTTCACAGGTTTTTACAAAGGAGGATACGGACAACATGCCCCACATGTCGACCTGTTCCTATCCAATTTTAAATAATTTTAGCATAAGAGGCAGAAGTGTTAAAGGGACTAGGAGCTCTTAAAATAAACAAATCCCCTGGGCCTGATGAGATCCTCCCAATAGTACTCAAAGAAATGAAAGAAGTTATTTACAAACCGCTAACCAAGATCATGCAACAGTCTCTTGACACAGGGGTTGTACCGACAGACTGGAAAATAGGAAACGTAATACCGATCCACAAAAAGGGAAACAAAACCGAACCAGGTAACTACAGACCAATAAGCCTGACTTCTATTATATGTAAACTTTTGGAAACTATAATAAGATCCAAAATGGAAAATTACCTATATGGTAACAATATCCTGGGAGATAGTCAGCATGGTTTTAGGAAAGGGAGATCGTGTCTTACTAACCTACTTGACTTTTTTGAGGATGCAACATTGAAAATGGATAATTGCAAACCATACGACATGGTTTATTTAGATTTCCAGAAAGCTTTTGACAAAGTCCCGCATAAAAGATTAATTCTCAAACTGAACGCAGTAGGGATTCAAGGAAATGCATGCACATGGATTAGGGAGTGGTTAACAGGTAGAAAACAGAAAGTACTGATTAGAGGAGAAACCTCAAAATGGAACGAGGTAATCAGTGGTGTACCACAGGGATCAGTGTTAGGTCCTCTGCTATTCCTAATCTACATTAATGATTTAGATTCTGGTATAGTAAGCAAACTCGTTAAATTTGCAGATGACACAAAAATAGGAGGAGTGGCAAACACTGTTGCAGCAGCAAAGGTCTTTCAAAATGATCTAGACAGCATTCAGAACTGGGCAGACACATGACAAATTCAATTTAATAGAGAAAAGTGTAAAGTATTGCATGCAGGCAATAAAAATGTGCATTATAAATATCATATGGGAGATAATGAAATTGAAGGGAACTATGAAAAAGACCTAGGAGTTTATGTTGACTCAGAAATGTCTTCATCTAGGCAATGTAGGGAAGCTATAAAAAACGGCCAACAAGATACTCGGATATATTGTGAGAAGTGTTGAATTTAAATCAAGGGAAGTAATGTTAAAACCTTACAATGCATTAGTAAGACCTCACCTAGAATATTGTGTTCCGTTCTGGTCACCTCGTTACAAAATTGATATTGCTGCTCGAGAAAGAGTGCAAAGAAGAGCAACCAGAATTATCCCGGGCTTAAAAGGCATGTCGTATGCAGACAGGCAAAAAGAATTGAATCTATTTAGTCTTGAACAAAGAAGGCTACACGGTGATCTGATTCAAACATTCAAAATCCTAAAAGGTATAGACAATGTCGACCCAGGGGACTTCTTTAACCTGAAAAAAGAAACAAGGGCCAGGGGTCACAAATGGAGATTAGATAAAGGGGCATTCAGAACAGAAAATAGGAGGCACTTTTTTCACAGAGAATTGTGAGGGTCTGGAACCAACTCCCCAGTAATGTTGTTGAAGCCGACACCCTGGGATCCTTCAAGAAGCTGCTTGATGAGATTCCTGGATCAATAAGCTACTAACAACCAAAACAAGCAAGATGGGCTGAATGGCCTCCTCTCGTTTGTAAACTTTCTTATGTTCTTATGTTTTGACTCAAATTAAAACTGATTTGGCTAGATGGTCTCCTTTACAGCTTATGCTGCCTGGTAGAATTTCTGTTCTAAAAATGAACGTCCTTCCTCGCCCCAAAACACTTGGTGGTTTAGCTGTGCCGAACTTTAAGTTTTACTACTGGGCTTTTCAGCTGAGGATTTTTAAAAACTGTCTGGACCCAAGTGCCCCGGTTTTTATGGCGTTCAATTGAAGGGGCCATGATTAAACCAATTAGACTTCAGGATCTCCCATTCTCTGGCCTCAAAAAAAGGGCTCTTTCTCATAGGCATATGGAAGAAAGTGCAAAGATCCACTGTAATGTTTCTTAACTTTCATTAGCTCTCTCCCATTTGGAACAATCTCCTTCTGTTTACAAGCTCACAGCCATTTAATTACCTACCCTGTTCCACGAGAAATATTCATATTTTAAATGATATTTTTGATGAATCCACTCCCTGGATTCTCTTTTTTTGTAAGTTAGACTTCGCTCAGCCCTTTGTGCTGAGTGAAGTCTAACATACAGAAAAGAGTTTCAAGGCAGCTATATTGAGATTCTTAAGTTGAGTTTTAGACCCTACTAGGAGTAGTTCAGATTTGCTAGTGTTCAGCTGAAGAAAATTGGCCTTGGACCTTTAATGGTGAACATCAATTTTGTATTTTTAATTGAAATGTTCTTTTCTTTTTCCTTGTAGATTGCTAATCTCCTGTAAAATTTATCTGATTAACTCAAACTGTCAGAACTAATGACTCGAATTGACTCAAGCCAGATAGGTGACTCGACTTGAGCAAACTCTGTGACTCGACTCAACTCGAGCTTGGCATGTCAAACACTCGACTCAAGGCTTACCCACAAGTGACTCAACTCGACTCCCAATTTTTGTGACTCGATTACAACACTGCCAATGGTATTAGCAGGGTAATGACAGAAATTAAGCATTCCTTACAGAATAATATCTACCTCAGGCCATTTTCCAATGTCACATACTGTTTTCCTCACTATTTTACCATCAGAAATGTAATAACACTTTCAAAAGGGGCAGCACTGATTTACCTCTCCTGCTGGGTAGCAATGACAGCTTCATTCTATTAGTCTTGGTTATGGCAAGGTCCCCCAGTCATGACCTTGTGATGTGCAGGGTGAGTTATACAGCCAGGGCAGGTTCCTGCCTGTGCTAAGTCTTTGCTGTGGACACCACAGGGAGCGTTATATCAAGGCAGCAGTGTGGAGTAGTGGTTAGGGCAGCAGTGTGGAGTAGTGGTTAGGGCTCTGGACTCTTGAGCGGAGGGTTGTGGGTTCAATCGCAGGTGATCACTGCTGCTGTACCCTTGAGCAACGTACTTTACCTAGATTGCTCCAGTAAAAACCCAACTGCATAAATGGGTAATTGTATGTAAAAATAATGTGATATCTTGTAATAATTTTAAGTCACCCTGGATAAGGGCGTCTGCTAAGAAATAAATAAATAACAACAACAACAACAACAACAACAACAACAACAACAACATGGCAAGCAGCACATCTTCAACAGAATCATTATTTTCTGAAAAAAACTTTAAAGCCGTGGTGCCTAGTAAGCCCCCCAACCCACCAGTGTGAGCCCATCTTTGGGCACACACTGGCTAAAACGTTTAAAAAGTACTAAGATTGCAAAAAATACTTACACTACCGGTCAAAAGTTTTAGAACACCCCCATTTTTCGCGGTTTTTATTGAAATTTAAGCAGTTCAAGTCCAGTGAATAACCTGAAATGGTACAAGGGTAAGCGGAAAACTGCCAGAGGTTAAAAAAAAAAGTTTAGGTTACCAAAAACTGAAAAATAATGTACATTTCAGAGTTATCCAAAAAGGCCTTTTTCAGGGAACAAGTAATGGGTTAACAACTTACAGCTGTTCTGCAGCAATGGAAGTAAATTAAGCCTTGAAAGTTGATGCTAACAATTCCTACAGGTGTCCCAAGTTTTGTTGATTACTTACAAACCCTCTGTCTGTATAAAAGCAGTGTTGGAACAGACTGTGTTACTACACCCTCTTAAGCATTATTTGGACAGTATTGTACTGCAGGAAGTAGTATATTGCAATCATAATGTCGAGAAAAAGGCAATTAACAAAGGAAGACAGACAGACCATTATAACCCTTAAAAGTGTAGGTCTTTCCTTTAGAGAAATTGCAAAGAAAGCCAAGGTGTGAGTACAGTTTCCTACACCATCAAAAGGCACTTGGAAACTGGAGCAAACTCTGACAGGAAGAGGTCTGGCAGACTCAAAGCCACAACAGAATCAGAAGGCAAGTTTCTGAGAGTCAACAGCTTGCGTGATAGGCGGCTCACAGGACAACAGCTTCAAGCACAGCTTAACACTGGTCGAAGTAAGCAAGTCTCAGTTTCAACTGTGAACAGAAGACTTCGAGCTGCAGGTTTGACAGGTCGAGTGGCAGTAAGAAAGCCATTGCTAAGATGGCAAAATAAGAAAAAGAGGCTTGCCTGGGCCATGAAGCACCGCCAGTGGACTACTGAAGACTGGAAGAAGGTCTTATGGACCGATGAATCAAAATTTGAAATCTTCGGTTCATCACGCAGGGTTTTTGTACGCCGTCGAGTAGGCGAAAGGATGGTTCCTCGGTGTGTGACACCAACTGTCAAACATGGAGGAGGAAGCGTGATGGTCTGGGGCTCTTTTGCTGGATCCAGAGTCGGCGACTTGCACAGAGTGAGTGGCACCCTGAACCAAAACGGCTACCACAGCATTTTGCAGCGCCATGCAATACCCTCTGGTATACGCCTAGTTGGTCAGGGGTTCATCCTACAGCAAGATAATGACCCAAAACATACCTCCAGGCTATGTCAGAACTACCTTAGAAGAAAAGAACAGGATGGTAGGCTTCAAATCATGGAATGGCCAGCACAGTCTCCAGACTTAAACCCCATCGAGCTGGTTTGGGATGAACTGGACAGAATGGTGAAAGCAAAGCAACCTACAAGTGGAACTTCTGCAACAGTGTTGGGAAGAACTTTCCGAACAATATTTGATTTCCATTGTAGAAAGAATGCCACAAGTGTGTTCGGCTGTTATATCTGCAAAAGGTGGCTACTTTGATGAGTCAAAAATTTAGATTAAATTTTGTTAAACAAAACGATTCCATGATTTCTTTTTTATCTCCAATTGTTTATTTGTTCTATGCTTTAATTTCAGAGTACATTGAGACATTAAACTGCGTAAATTTCAATAAAAACTGGAAAAATTGAGGTGTTCTAAAACTTTTGACCGGTAGTGTATATAATGCAAATATGAGAGATGCAATTTTCCACCTTCACCGGCAAATTTCAAGCTTTTTGAATCACAACATATTCTCACATTATCCTGAGCAATGTTGGAAAAAGACATACTTTCTGTAAACTATGCAGGACTGATTTTAACAGTGGGACATGGGAGCAAGAATGATGACGTTTGTAGTAAAGCACAAGAGATCACAAAAACACCAAAAAGCCAGCAACGCTCAGAAAACCAGTGCTTCAATAACATCTTTCATTGCCAAAGATTCCTGATTAGATTCCACACTTGGTAATTACACACAGCAGACAGGCTCTCCCAGGAGCATCAGGTACTTCATTAATTAAATAATAATAATAATAATAATAATAATAATAATAATAATAATAATAATAATAATAAACACAACAATTACAACAATAAACACTATTTACAATATACATTTACACACAAAAAAACACCTTCATGTGCAGGGCTCCTGCCCTGCCACAAGGTGATATTAAATGGTTTATGAAAATGATACAAATACACCTTCAAATGTTGCAGCATTCTGTGTATCAAAAAGGCATTGATCCAGTTTAGACAGTGCAAGTTTCCACTTTTTAACATTACTAACATGCAATTCAGCAGGGCCTTTGACAGCTTGTAAGATCCTTCCCTTGCTCAATATGCCCTCACCCTGGCTCTGAGCTGTTTGTGAAAGCCACTCGGATGGGTATGAGAGCTATTATTTATCCTTCTGTCTGCCTCTCGTCTCCCTGCAGACCCCTGTCAGTGCACCATCCTGGCGAACCTCACCGATTTCCTATCAGACAATCTGTTGCTGGGGAGAGGGGAGAGGTCAGAGAGGGGAGAGAGGGTTTGAGAAAATAAGAGTGTGAACAAAAAAGCAAAGTTTGAGATATTGATCGGAAGTCTCTGTTTGCTGGGGAAGCAAAGGGTATTTGATGGACTAGTGTTCTTTCTTTCTATCTTGCTTTATTTCTTCCTGTTCATTTTTTCTTCCTTTTATGCTATTTTCTTCCTCTCCTTTTTTGTTCTCTCTTTCTTCCTTCCCTTTTCTCTTCATCTCTTTTTAAATGTTCATAACTCTTGTATTATATCTGTCCCCTTTTTTCTTTTTTTTTGCTTGTATTTTTTATTTCCATTTGAAAGCATGGATATATTGGTCAGAGGTCTTTTTTTTCTTTGTTTTGGAAGACAATACTATAGAAATTAAAATTGCTGCTGCTTCCTGATACAAAATCTCTTCCAGTGCTGTAGCTTGGATTCTCCGCAATGATCCAACCATGTCACCTACCACACAGGCAGTGATGCAGGTACATGTGAGATTGTTTGCTGACAGGTACAGTAAAAGTAATCCAGCCCCTCCGCAAACCGGCATTCTGACCAAATCTCTATTGAAATGATTGGTGTGATCCAATCCTCTACAATCCAGAACCTGCCTATTCTGGAATTCTATCTAAAATCAATGTAAACCTGACTGTGCAGTCCTGCACCGGGTCAAGTGATTTTTCTCTAAGTTTAAAACTAGTATTAAAACACAAAAGCAAGGTGTTGTATATACTGTAAACTCACAAGTCCCACCAGTGCCATTTTTAATTGTGCAGCTGTTGAACAGTAAATAAAATGACTAAACGTCCACACAACAAGCTGCTCTTGAAAGAAAAGTTGCGCTTATCAAAAAACTTTTACCAAAACCAACACAAAAAGAGCTAAGAAATTCAAAATTACCAGGGAAATCGCTTCAGATATTCTGAAAAGACACTTATTTAAAAGAAACAGAATAATAATAATAATAATAATAATAATAATAATAATAATAATAATAATAATAATAATAAAACCTGAATGCCCTGCAGGTCCAGTATGAGCAAGTAAACATCTTTCTATGGATCGTGTGACAGGGTGGCGGAGTCATCTGACATCAAGGCAGAAGCAGGAAGGTAAACATACACCAAGTACTGCAGTTAAAGGCGGCGTTTGCCGTTTTATTTTTAAATATTACAAAAATAAATAAAGTTCAAAAAGAAAAACTGTGCTCGCAGAGCAAAATAAATATTTTAAATAAAACAAATCACGAACACAAAATAATAATAAATAATCCAGGTCAGGCTGGGCAGTAGCCTTCACTGATCCTGGATTCTCTTTTCTTTTAGTTTTGTTTTCTCTCGCTGCTTGCTCTCTCCTCTCTAACACCCACACCGTGCTCAGAGAGCTGCAGGCTTATATACCGTGGCCGAGGGGTTTAACTAGCTGGCAATTATTCTATTACCCCTCGGCCACAATCTGCACGGGTACAATTATTATTCGTGACTGCCAGCTAATTCAATAATAACTAGCTGACAGTCACGCATTCCCACAAGGTATAAAAATAAAAACAAAACACACGGCGCTTCTCAGTCAATAAATACAACTATAATATACAAAAATCATATACCAAAAAGACACGGCTTAAGCTGTCATTAATACAATAACTAAATCATAATACAAAACAAATACAAAATAACACAGGGGCGGAGGGGGAAACCCCATTCTAAAAATAAACAAACCCTGTACAGGGCTGCTCGCCCTGTTACATATCCCCCCCCCTTGTGCGACGCACACATGGCCCCCAACGGCCACCTCCCACCTCAGTCCCAAAGTCCCGGAAGAGGGGGAAGCAAGGTGTTTCTGGGGGCGGCCATGGTGGAAATGTCCTCCACCCCCCACTTCTTTGTGGCTAAGAGCTCCCTCTTCCGGGGCTTCAGCCACACTATATCCTGCCGCGAAAGTGCGGCTGGGGGAGCTGATCTTCTGTCTTCCCCCCCCCCCTTCTTCGTGGCGGGCAGCTCCCCTTCATGGGGCTCCGACCCCAGGCGAAGCAGAGCCCCCGGCGACCCCAGGCGAAGCAGGACCCTCGACGACCCCAGGCGACGGCAGCAGCAGCGGACCCTTGGGAGGCGACGGCAGCAGCAGCAGCGGACCCTCGGGAGGCGACGGCAGCAGCAGCGGACCCTCCAGAGGCGAACTCGGGAGGGGAGCCCCTGGCCATGGAGGCGGCAACGGGAGCTCCACTTCTCCCTCATACCCTGTAACTGGTGCGGAGCAACAGGCAGCCCCAGGCGATGCGGAGCAACAGGCAGCCCCAGGCGATCCAGGCGTGGCATCCCTGGGCGGTGCAAGGCAGGCATCCTTGGGCGGTGCAAGGCAGGCATCCCTGAGCGGTGGCAAACTGGCATCCTCAGGCGATGGCAAACTGGCATCCCCAGGTGATGCATGACAAGGCGGCAGCGGTCCCTCAGTAGGGGACGGCGGCAGCGGACCCTCGGGAGTCGACGACAGGAGGGGAGCCAGGACCAGCGGTGGTGCTGGGATTGGACCTCTTCTCGGCCGCGGTGACCCGGCGGTTTTCACCCTTGCACTGCTCAGCAGCCTATGCAAGGACAGATGCGGACCGCCAGCCTTTTGGTCCGGTCCGTCCTGTCGTGAAGGGAGAGGCAGCTCCTGCTCCTCTCCCTCAGGTGGTGGTGGTGGAGGCAGAGACAGCTCCTGCTGCTCTGCTCCTGGCGAAGGCGGCAGGGGCGCCTCCCCTTCTGGCTGCAGCGGGGGAACCAGCAGGCATGCTCCCTCTGCTGGTGGCGGTGATGGAGGCGGAACCAGCAGGTACTCTTCCTCTGCTGGCGGAGGTGGGAGCGGCAAATCGTCCTCCCACGGAGGTGGAGGCAGAACCAGCAGGAACTTGCCCTCTGCTGGCAGAGATGGGAGCGACAAACAGTCCTGGAGCGATGGAGGTGGAACCAGCAGGTATCCTCTGCTGGCGGATACCTAGGCTGTGGATGTTCTGCCTTCCCCCTCTTCGGCTGTGGACGCACCGACTCCCCCTCTTGGGCTGTGGACACACCGACTCCCCCCTCTTGGGCTGTGGACGTTCAAGCTCCTCCCACTCAGGCGCAGAACGTTCGGGCTCCTCCCACTCCAGGTCTGTGTCCCCTCCCTGCCTTCCTTCTCCTCACCTTCCTTTCTCCCTTGGCCTGTGAAGGTATTTTTTAAAATAAAAACAAAACACACGCCGCTTCTCCGTCAATAAATACAACTATAATATACAAAAATCATATACCAAAAAGACACGGCTTTCGCCGTCATTTTAATACAATAACTAAATCATAATACAAACACAGGGGCAGAGGGGGAAACCCCATTCTAAAAATAAACAAACCTGTACAGGGCTGCTCGCTCTGTTACAGATGGTTTAAACAGACTCCTGCTACTAACAGGTAAAGACTGTGTCGAGGCATTGTTTTGTTTATTATACTGTGTAGGTACAATAATATATTGTCACAGATAGCTTGTGTGGTGACGTTAGACCAGGAAGAAAATCAGACACAGTACTGGTGTTGACTGTTTTATTAATTAAATAAAAAGTTTAAACACAAAACAAAACACTGAACAAACAAAACGGCATGGTGGCCAAAACAAACAGACAAAACAAGCACTGGATAAACCCTAAATAAAACAAGTATTGCACTGGTGTAAATCCAGTATGAATAGCAATTATTTATAAAGCTTACTCCTGACTCTCACACATTCTCTCCTCTGAACACCCAACCCTGAGTGAGAAATTTGTATTCTCGAATACAGCTGTGCATGAACTAATTGTGACATCTCCGTGCCCACATGCCAACATACATTTTAATTCACCCGTGCTACATAACCCATACTATACATTACTGGGGACTGGTGCAGCTCTCCCTCGGTCGCTGGGGACTGGTGCAGCTCTCCCTCGGTCGCTGGGGACTGGTGCAGCTCTCCCTCGGTCGCTGGGGACTGGTGTGGCTCCCCCCTGGAGTGGATGTGCCTACTGCCCGGATTAGGCATAGCCCCTCCCGATGGGATTATAAACTGTAAGGTCATTCCCATATCTGCAGCCAGGTAGTTGCATACCATGGCTGTGAGGGACATTGGGCGATGGTCCCAGGTTTCCGATTGCTTCCCATCTCTAGCCCACAGCAGGTCGATCGCCATCAGGATGGCCTCCATGAGGTGCACCTTAGGGTTCAGCAGCCATTCCCATATCTCCCTCGAGGTTGTTGGACACTCATGCTCCCCCTCGTGCGTGCTGGATGCAGGCTCCTCCCTCGTGGGTGCTTGACCTTACACAGGCTTCTTCCCCTTCTTCCTCCTCGGGCCGGCATGTGGTCCTCTTCCTCCTCTACTTCTGGGAGGGGCAGTTGTCCGGGAAGTGGCCCAGCTTCCTGCAGATGAGGCACCAGTTTAAAACCTCAATCTCAATGGGGTAGGAGGGGGAAGGAAACATTGCAAAGGTGGGGGAATCCACCTTTGTTGGCTGGCGAGCCTTGAGGTGGAGTCATTCCTCACATGACTCCACCTCTTGGCCAAAGTAGGCCTTTTTGAAGAGAGGCTCTGCACTTCAACACCATATGCGTGTGGAAGCGACAGCGTGGGAGAAATACAGTTGTGGAAAAGTACAGAGCAGTTAGAAGCAGTAAGGAGAAATTACATCTTTAATTGCTTTAATCAGAAAACACTGCAGCTTAAAGTCTAACAGCTGCATGTCTTTTTCCAATAACAAGCTGAAGCTCAGAGCAGCTGATTCAAATTCACCTCCATTCTGAGACACGGGGGGAGGGGCGGGGCCAGCAGCACAACAGATACAAACAAAAGCCAGTCTTCCCAGCGACACCGTGTGGAAGCGACAGTGTGGGATAAGTACAGTCATGGAAAAGTAGAGAGCAGTTAGAATCAGTTTGAAAGCAGGTTGACAGCTGCAGAAGCTAAACTAAACTTCCCAAAAAAATAATAATAATTAAGTAACATGGTCTTCAAGCCAGTAATCTGTGACACCTGCATCATGTGGGAAATCCGAAAAAACCCAGCAGAGCTCAACCAAGTGTCTGTAAAGTGCTGCAAAATCCAGGACTTGCTTAAAACTAGTAAGTATGCTAGAAATGGAGCTGCAGGAAATGAGACAGCAACAGGAGCTTGAGGAGCTGGCACACCCACAATTCATGCAATTCATGGAAGTCAGCATCCCTAGCAGACTGAAAGCCACCAGGGAAATGGAAGATGGTCAAAACAGCTGGGTTCAGGTAGGCAGAAGCAGGGAAAAAAGAAACTTTGTTAAACACAACCACCAGAAATCAAAACATCCAACAAATTCAAGCCACTTCAAAATTTAGATGATCAAAACCAACATCAAGAGAAAGAAAGGAACAACATCCAGGACTGTCACAAAGACGGCAGCAGTGAGTGACATCAGACCAGAAACCGGGAGCAACACAGAACAGACAGAGACAGTGAGGTTTTGATGAAGCTGAGCGCGTGATCATTTAATAATCAAAATAAAAGAACACAAAAACAGCACACGGCACTTACGCCAAAATAAACAAACAAAACGAACTAACACTTAACAAACGGTGCACGGAGACAAACAAACACGGTGAGTAAAACACTTATTATTATTCTTATTATATTTTATTTAACCTCCTCTCCACACCCGTTCTCCACTCTCGAACACCCAACCCCGAGTGAGTCAAACGTGCATCTATATATACACAGTTGTGCTGGGATTCAATTACCAATTAATTACTCACTTGAATCCCAGCACGTGAATTAATTAAGTGCAACCTCGTGCTCACATATTAAATACTTTAAATGCATGTGAAGTGATGTGCCATCCTCGTGCCTAAATACAATTCTATATTTTAAATACTCGTGCTGCACACACCCATTTATATCCCGTGCAGCCATCGCTATACACCAACATTTACACACAACACGTAACATATAAACATAAACTACGCACAAGGGCGTGGCCACATTGCCACATATACCCCCCCTTGTGCGCAGCACACATGGCCTCAACGGCCACCTCCCCCCTTAAAAACCCAGCAGTCCAGGACAAAGTCTCGGGCTGGGAAGGGAGGCTTCAGTGAGCCCATGGCTGGCAATGCTGTCAGCACCCCTGCCGGTAGTGGCACGGCTGACAGCATGCTGGTCCACTCCTGCAGCGAAATTGCTGCGGGGGATGCTGGTCTCCTGACCTCTCCCCCTTTCTTCGTAGCCGGTAGCTCCCTCCTGTGGGGCTCCGGCCACAGGAACTCCTGCAGCGAAACTGCTGCTGGGGAAAGTGGTCTCCTGACCTCTCCCCCTGTCTTTGTAGCCGGTAGCTCCCCTTTCTGGGGCTCCGGCCACTGTACTCCCTGTGGTGGAGGTGCGGGAAGCAGAGACAGCTCCTGCTGTTCTGCTCCTGGCAGTGGTGGAGGCAGAGGCAGCTCCTGCTGCTCTCCTCCTGGCGGTGGTGGAGGCAGAGGCAGCTCCTGCTCCTCTGCTCCGGGCGGTGGCGGAGGTAGAGGCAGCTCCTGCTCCTCTGCTCCGGGCGGTGGCGGAGGCAGAGGCAGCTCCTGCTGCTCTGCTCCTAGTGGAGGAAGCGGTGGAGGTGGCGGAGGCAGAGGCAGCTCCTGCTGCTCTGCTCCTAGTGGCGGAAGCGGTGGAGGTGGGAGCAGCGTGTAGTCTCCTGGCGACGGAGGTGCGAGCAGCGTGTAGTCTCCTACTGTTGCAGGGGACTGGTGCGGCTCCGCCTCTCTTGCAAGGGACTGGTGCGGCTCTCCCGCTCTTGCAGGGGACTGTGGTGGAGGCAGAGGCAGCTCCTGTTCCTCTCCTCTGGGTGGTGACGGTGGGGGAAGTGATACCAGCAGATGTTCACACTCTGCCGGTGGACACGGGGACAGCAGGAATTCTTCCTCTGCTGGTGGACACGGGGACAGCAGGCATTCTTCCTCTGCTGGTGGACACAGGGACAGCAGGCATTCTTCCTCTGCTGGTGGAGATGGGGACAGCAGGCATTGTTCCTCTGCTGGTGGAGATGGGGGCAGCAGGCATTGTTCCTCTGCTGGTGGAGATGGAACCAGCAGGCATTCTCCCTCTGCTGGCAGCTTGGGTCCTAGGGCTGTGGAAGCACCGACTTCCCCCTCTTGGGCTATGGAAGCACCGACTTCCCCCTCTTGGGCTATGGAAGCACCGACTCCCCCCTCTTTGGGCTGTGGACCCACCGACTCCTCCCTTTTGGGCTGTGGACGCACCGACTCCTCCCTCTTGGGCTGTGGACGCACCGACTCCCCCCTCTTGGGCTGTGGACGCACCGACTCCCCCTCTTGGGCTGTGGGCGCACCGACTCCCCCTCGGCGTGGGCGTCGGGCTCCCCCACTCGGGCGTGGGGCGTTCGGGCTCCCCCACTCGGGCGTGGGGCGTTCGGGCTCCCCCACTCGGGCGTGGGGCGTTCGGGCTCCCCCACTCGGGCGTGGGGCGTTCGGGCTCCCCCACTCGGGCGTGGGACGTTCGGGCTCCCCCACTCGGGCGTGGGACGTTCGGGCTCCCCCACTCGGGCGTGGGACGTTCGGGCTCCTCCCACTCGGGCGTAGGGACGTTCGGGCTCCTCCCACTCGGGCGTGGGACGTTCGGGCTCCTCCCACTCGGGCGTGGGACGTTCGGGCTCCTCCCACTCGGGCGTAGGGACGTTCGGGCTCCTCCCACTCAGGCGTGGGACGTTCGGGCTCCTCCCACTCAGGCGTGGGACGTTCGGGCTCCTCCCACTCAGGCGTGGGACGTTCGGGCTCCTCCCACTCAGGCGTGGGACGTTCGGGCTCCTCCCACTCAGGCGTAGGGACGTTCGGGCTCCTCCCACTCAGGCGTGGGACGTTCGGGCTCCTCCCACTCAGGCGTAGGGACGTTCGGGCTCCTCCCACTCAGGCGTGGGACGTTCGGGCTCCTCCCACTCAGGCGTGGGACGTTCGGGCTCCTCCCACTCAGGCGTGGGACGTTCGGGCTCCTCCCACTCAGGCGTAGGGACGTTCGGGCTCCTCCCCTTTGGCGCTAGAGAGGACAACAGCCTTGCTAGTAGCGGTGCAGGGCACCTTTTTAACACCGCCTGCAACTGCTGTGCTGATGTTACTCTGGGCCCCCCTTGCTTCTCCTGATCCAGCAGCCAGTCGATCACCTCCTCTGTCACTGGCCTGCAGGATGGGTGCTGCTGTTGCTTCCTCTCTAGCATCTTTCCTCCCTCCATTTCTCCAAAAAAAAAATCCATTTTTTTTTTTTTTCCTCTCCAAAAAAAAACAAAAAAAAAAACCACACGGTACTCCTGCTCTGGTCTGAGTCTAGGAGGTGCTGATAATCCCACTTCTAACACCACGTGTCACAAAGACGGCAGCAGTGAGTGACGTCAGACCAGAAACCGGGAGCAACACAGAACAGACAGAGACAGTGAGGTTTTGATGAAGCTGAGCGCGTGATCGCACTCAGCATTTAATAATCAAAATAAAAGAACACAAAAACAGCACACGGCACTTACGCCAAAATAAACAAACAAACAAAACGAACTAACACTTAACAAACGGTGCACGAAGACAAACAAACACGGTGAGTAAAACACTTATTATTATTCTTATTATATTTTATTTAACCTCCTCTCCACACCCGTTCTCCACTCTCGAACACCCAACCCCGAGTGAGTCAAACGTGCATCTATATATAGTTGTGCTGGGATTCAATTACCAATTAATTATTCACTTGAATCCCAGCACGTGAATTAATTAAGTGCAACCTCGTGCTCACATATTAAATACTTTAAATGCATGTGAAGTGATGTGCCATCCTCGTGCCTAAATACAATTCTATATTTTAAATACTCGTGCTGCACACACCCATTTATATCCTGTGCAGCCATCGCTATACACCAACATTTACAAACACCACGTAACATATAAACATAAACTACGCACAAGGGCGTGGCCACATTGCCACAAGGACCCTATAAAACAGTCCTGCCAGGCAGCAAAATGAAGGGAGGTCATGATTGTTGGGGACTCCATATTGTGAAACACAGCAAGTTCAGTTCCCAGTTTGGACCCCCCTTACTACAACAGTGCCTCAGTCACACACATCACTGAGAACTTGGACAGGCTCCTAGCAGGAAGGCTTCATCTTTCTTGAACATTCTACAACAAGCACTATCTACATAGGCGGAACGGACTGCACTTAAATAAAAAGGGAACCAATCTACTCGGAGAAAGGATCCTTCAGGAGGTCCAGAAGCATTTAAACTAGAAAGGAAGGGGGGAGAAAACAAAAAAACAGAAGGGAGACCACATCAAAACAAGGGCAACAACTCAGGTAAGACAGCCATTAAATGTATTTATCTAAATGCTAGAAGTCTCAGAAACAAAATGTTAGAACTTGAAGCTACTGCACTAACAAGTAACTACGATGTGATAGGTGTTACAGAAACTTGGATGAGTGATGGAGACGAATATAATATTAGTGGGTACACACTGTATAGGAAAGACAGGCAGGACAGAAGAGGCGGAGGGGTAGCGCTATACATAAGAAATAGTATTGAAGCCCAGGTGTTAAATCTGGATGAAGAAAACAACGCTGAATCAATATGGGTCAGAATAAATGGACAAAAATTCAAAGGGCATAATAAATAGGAGCATGCTATAGACCGCCAAATTCAGACTGCGAGCAAAATAATCTGTTATACAATGACATTAGAAATGCGTGTAGCAAAGGAGAAGCCATACTAATGGGGGATTTCAACTTCCCCCATATAAAATGGGAGAACCCGGTGGGGAGCACGACGGACGAAATTGAAAGGGTGGAAATGACAAATGACTGCTTCCTAACGCAATTTGTCAAGGCACCGACTAGAGGGGAGGCATGCCTTGATTTAGTCATGTCAAATAACGAAGACAGAATGACTAAAACAGAAGTCAGAAGTCAGAGAGCCATTCTCAAACTCAGACCACAACATGGTCTAATTTGAAGTGATTTTTAAAACCCAAAAAGTAATGACTAAAGCTAAGGTTTACAATTTTAGAAAAGCAAATTATGAAGGTATGAAACAGAGACTAACAGAAGTAGACTGGAGTAAAATAGAAAAAACATCCACAGAAAATGATGGCTGTTTTTTAAAAATGTAGTACTAGAGGCGCAAAACAATTACATCCCAAAAGTAGACAAATCTAAATCTAAAACAAAATGGCCAAAATGGTTTAACCCTTTGCAGTCCATTTATTAATTGTGCGTCAGGCTCGCCAGGTCAAATTTATTTTCACACGCGCAGTTAATTTTAGACGCGCTGTTTAAAAGTATTTTTTTCCACAGTCAAACGGGTTTAAATGGCCCTGCATATCAACAAAGCACTCACTAGGCATCTCCAGCCCCACCCCACCCTTTCGTTCGCTATCGCTTTCACAAATGCTAACAAATAAATAATAATAATAATAATAATAATAGTTGTACATACCGATCAATCATCTCCTGATGACTCGTTTTATCACCAAACTCCTCAATAATGCAATCCAAGTCATTATTTTATTTCTATAACATCTCGAAAAAGCTCTGCAAATGTCCGTGATAGTCTCTGTGCGCTGATACAGTAACACCCAGCTTGTTTCCTAATGACCGCCCCTATCTGATGCCAGGGGCAAGTATGACTATTCATGAGATATGCCTTTTTTGTTTGTTTTTTTTGTTTTGTTTTTTTTAATCGGCTTGTCTCGGCTCCTTTCGCTCCCACTCGGCCATTGAATGGTTTTCTCTGCTTTTTCCGGAGAAAAAACGACTTTTTTGCGTTTTTTGGATCAGACAAAGGACGTGATAAGAATAATTGCAATGTCGGACCCAGTCCGACAATGGACCGCAAAGGGTTAATAGATCAATTAAAAAAATATTCAGCGAAAAAAGGCACTTTACAGAGCGTTTAAAAGGTACCAAAAACAAAGAGATTCTGTGATCAATAAGCTATTAAATTATGAAATACAATACACTTCTAAAATAATATAATTGAATTTTTTTTTCAAGATAGGTACATTATTTTTGCCAGGTTTCCTAAATATACATCAAGTTACGATAACTCACTTATGTTTATTGTGTGTATATAACATCCAAAACACATACAATAATTTTTAATAATAATAAAGATATAATAAAGTTAAACTTGATAGTTTAATAATAAAGATATACTTGATCAACAACACTTTTATACACAGAGAATTGTGAGGGTCTGGAACCAACTCCCCAGTAATGTTGTTGAAGCTGACACCCTGGGATCCTTCAAGAGGCTGCTTGATGAGATTCTGGGATCAATAAGCTACTAACAACCAAACGAGCAAGATGGGCTGAATGGCCTCCTCTCGTTTGTAAACTTTCTTATGTTCTTAAATGTTACAGTGCCTGTTTGTACACAGTACTGGAGAATGAATATTATATATATATATATATATATATATATATATATATATATATACACAAAATAAAAAACTTAAAAATGGCCC
This sequence comes from Acipenser oxyrinchus oxyrinchus, assembly GCA_030684275.1. NCBI lineage: Eukaryota > Metazoa > Chordata > Actinopteri > Acipenseriformes > Acipenseridae > Acipenser > Acipenser oxyrinchus. The sequence goes on along the minus strand of CM060284.1, from coordinate 12,008 downwards.
TTGCTGCCAGATTTTTCCGTTCAAACATTTTCATAACCATATAATTCAGCAATTATTTTGCATTACTGAATCAAAACGAACAAATCTGTTGAATTGATTCACTAAACTGAATGAATCAAAACTAATAGTCTGTAAAAAGAATTGAACTGCATGCACATCACTAGTTTTCAGGCCAGAAAAAGTGGTTTAAAAATTATTTTATTTCCATTACATGAGAGTAGATGTTAAAACTGATTTGAACTTGGCTCTCGCCAAGATAAGCACCAACTAAGACGTAGCTTCACAGTAAACCAATGTGATCCATATGTGTCTCCATCCATTTGCGCTTCCTTCCATATGATGATGTAGATATCCTTCTGTCTGGTGTTGATGGCTGAAGTGTAATGCTGGCTCCAGGGATCAGCTTATTGCCTCCCTAGCGCATCAGCACACACAACGGCTGCGATGCTGGCTCCGGGGATCAACCATAGTGCGGTCTCCCCAGCGCATCAGCATGACAACCGTCTGGATTGAGCTAAGTAGGGTACATCTCTGGGGTTTTCAAGTGGGCACCTTCCATCCTCGGTGTTTCGTCGACTAGCCCACGACACCTCAAGAGGGCTCGACGGTGATTCTGGCGTCCCAGCATCACCCCCCTCGTTCCCCACTCAACTCAGCCCAGCTTACTTACCTGTACATCAGCGTTTCTTTCTTTCTATTGTGCTTGAGATCCCCAGCCAGAATCTTTCCGTCTCAACCACAGCCAGTTGCTGCTCCTCTGTGCTGCTTCAGATAAGTTCTTCACTGTGCGACGCAACTCTTGGCCATTGAATCCAACATCTCTGAGAAACCGGGTTTGTAGAATGTGCCACAAATCCTCGACAACCCACTTCCACTGGGTACACCCAGACTCTCCATCCTCGCTGTTCCGCTTCAGTGGCTAGTTGAGCATACCGCAGTTTCTTCCTCTCATACGCCTCATCTACAGCATCCTCCCATGGCACTGTTAACTCTACCAGGTGAACAAGGCGTGCTGATCCAGACCACAAGACAATATCTGGTCGAAGGTTAGTGGTGGCAATCTCAGGTGGAAAAATAAGCCGTTGACCAACATCTGCCAGCATTTTCCAGTCTCTAGCAGCTTCCAGTTGTCCTGGGCGAGGATTGGTTTTAACACCTTTTCTTGTTGGTTGCTCTCCTGGGCAGAGGAATGTTGTCTTTTGTGTGTAATGTTTTGATGGAACAGGTGGCAACTTATTGGTCATGTTACGCTTGTCTTCCAATGCATCGCAGCACCTGGTCATGGCGCCAAGTAAACCGTCCTTGGCTAAGAGCCACCTTACATCCTGTCAAGATGTGCCTTAATGTTGCAGGTGATGAACACAAAGGACATGAGGGATCCTCTCCTACCCAGAGGTTTAGGTTCTGTGGTGATGGGAGAACATCATATGTTGACCTTATAAGGAAACTGATCCTGCTCTGTTCCATTGACCAGAGGTCTTGCCAGCCAATCTTGCGTTGTTCCACACTCTCCCATCTCATCCATTCTCCCTGCTTGGCCTGGGAAATGGCCTTTATACACCTCATCCTCTCCTCCTGCTTTTGCACCTCGTTGACTACAAGCTTCCTCCGTTGAGCTGGGGCTGCCTTGTGCAATGTAGGAGGAGCTGAACTGAGACCAAGACCCCCCTTCCATGCTGAACTTGCCCCATGATATCACCAATTCGAAGGGCAGCCTTTGCATCCTCCACAGCTTTCTTTGCCGCCCACTTTCTTCCAGTTTTCAACACAGGTGCTGCCTCCCTTACGCATTTGTCACGTGACTCTACTAATGTCATTTCCAGTCAGACCTTGGCGCACTTAAACTCCTCGGTTAGAGCGGAGACAGGTAGCTGCAGTATTCCTTTACCATAAAGTTCCACTCTGCTGAGGCAGCGTGGAACTCCCAACCATTTCCTGATGTGTGAACTGATTAAAGCTTCCAGCTTCTCTACTGTTGTCAAAGAAACCTCGTACACAGTCAGTGGCCACAGCAACCTTGGCAGTAGACCAAACTGAAAGCACCAGAGTTTTAGTTTGCCTGGTAAAGCGCTGCTGTCTATGCTCTTCAACCCTTCCACAGCTTGTTGTCTAACTTCTCCCACACGAACTGTGTCCTTTAGATCCCCGTCATACCATCTCCCAAGGCTCTTCACTGGCTTCTCAGACACAGTTGGTATTGCCTCACCATTAATGAAGAACGTTTTATCTACTACTTTACCTTTAATTATAGAGATGCTCCTTGATTTAGTGGGCTTGAATTGCATTCGTGCCCATTCAATGTTATTGGTTAATTTGCCCAATAACCGATTAGTGCAGGCTACTGTTGTAGTCATGGTTGTCATGTCATCCATGTATGCTCGAAATGGTGGTAGTCGCATTCCAGAAGCCAAGCGCTCTCCTCCCACTACCCATTTTGATGCCCTAATGATTACTTCCATTGCCATGGTAAAAGCCAGTGGAGAAATGGTGCATCCTGCCATTATTCCAACTTCTAGGCATTGCCATGTAGTGCTGAATTCTGAAGTTGAAAAACTAAATTGCAAATCTCCAAAGTAGGCTTTCACTAGATTTGTTATTGTCATCGGTACACTGAAAGAATCAAATGCTGCCCAAAGAAGTTCATGTGGCACTGAACCATATGCATTAGCCAAATCCAGGAATGTCACATGGAGCTCCTTCCTCTCCTTTTTAGCTGATTGAATTTGTTGCCAGATCACAGTGATGTGTTCCAAGCATCCTGGGAAACCTGGAATGCCCGCTTTTTGTATTGAAGTGTCAATGAAGCAGTTCTTTAATAGGTAAGTTGACAATCTGAGCAATAATGCTGAAGAAAATCTTGCCTTCTACGTTTAATAGGGAAATAGGGCGAAACTGACTGATGCTTGTAGAATCTTTTTCTTTAGGTATAAAGACTCCACCTGCTCGGCGCCATGCTCTTGGTACAACCTGTTTTTCCCATGCTACTTTCATCAATTGCCACAGGATTCGTAGAACACCTGAAGCACTCTTGTACACTCTGTATGGAACTCCATTAGGCCCTGGAGATGATGAAGCCCTTGCTTTTTTCACAGCTTGCACTACTTCTTTCCACTTAGGTGCACAGTCCTCCATTTGGTATTCTGGTGGATTGATAGGTGGGATGTCTGACGGAATTGACATAGGCTCCTGCCTTTTTGAATCTGTATGTGTTTCCTCCAAATATCTCTCCAACTCAAACTTAGATGCTTTTAGTGTGCCATTCTTCTCACTGGTGAATAACTTCTTTACAAATTTGAATGGGTCTTTATAAAAGTTAGTTCTCGCACGCTCCTTCTTTTTGTAGCATGCCTATCAGTGGTTAAAGCCTGCTTTCCATTTGCACTAATAAATGATCACTGAAATGTGCACACTAAAATTAATGTCCTTTAGTAAATACCATTCATTATTCTGAGCTGGATGCTCATTTAAATACATCTGCATGCATTACAATAAAAATCACATATTCATTCTGATTACCACAGTGTGAAGCACTAAATTTAGCACGCACCATAATATGTCAAGTATCGCACGCAATAATGAATACAATTGCAATAGTAAATACGGAAATCATTAACATGCACACTAATTGCAATTATCAGGCACCATAAAGTTTACCGCCCTTTCGGAAATGAGGCCGGTAGTTGACAGCATACATCAGCGTGCCCTCAAAGAGCCAGGGTGGACACATTTATGATCTCTGTGGAAAATAGCAGGCTTCGGTGTGCTTGTGCACTGCTGAATAATGTTACGTTAACATATTGAATTACATGCCGTGTTGCAGTTTTCCATATGCTTAACGAAAAACTGACAATTAAAAAATGTGAGATTTCGAAATCTAACATGAAATACTGTACTACTATTATGGCTTTTGTAATATCATGTTGTAGTTTCTTTGACTACATGATGTTAAATATAATATTATGTTAATAGTTTTTTTTTTGTTTGTTTGTTTTATTTTTAATTAAATTCTAGATGATGCAAAACATTTGACCATAGTGCTATATTGAAAATACATTTTCATGTCAAACAGGATTGTTAGTTCAAGAACTTGTATTTTAGTAACTACAAATACATTGCAAGAAATGCCTAGCATTTTCTAACCCAATTTCGTTATGAAACCAAGTAATATTGTGTGACAGGCTAGATTTTACAATTTAGCTGTATTTATTTATTTTAGTTTAAAAGATGTTTTTGTAAGAAAAATAACCGGAGCTTGCTGATGCTCCAGTGCCTTCTATACTTGTGCTAACATTAGAGGATCCTTTTTTCAAAAGTAAACTGTCATGAACTGTGACAAATGTCATTCCTGGTGGTTACAGTTCTTTTTCAGGAAGGCATGTTTATACAGGAGCGCCCCCAGAAATCTTTCACATGGTCCGCAAAACTGAACCACGACATCCCATCTCACGCCGATAACGACTGAGCAACAGGTTTTTTCCTGAGTTTCACAGCACTATCAAATTAGAAAACTGCAATCAAATTGCATCACTGTTTCCCTTTCTATAAATAAATGAATAAATAAATAAATAAATACAGCGTACTGCCATAGAGACAGAACAGCTACTACACTGACAGCCAAATAGTCCACAACAACAATAAATGGTAGAAATAAACCTATTTGAAATACACACCTAAACTAGGGGAAAACACAATCTCACAAATCTGTTATGCTGGTTCCATTTCTAATCATTACTCTCACAATCACTACAACTAATGTAATCATTACTCACCCCCTAAGCATGGCATATACACTTTTTTTTATCTTACATGTTGTGACAAAACAGGCAGTTAAAATAAATCAATTATAATAATAATACAACTTCGCAATTATGTGTTAATGATAGGAAATGTATTATTCGTTTTAATAAAATACATTGATTAAATTAAAATACAAATGAAACTTGTACAAATGTGCACTTTATTTGTTTATTATTATTTGTTTGTTTAGCAGACGCCTTTATCCAAGGCGACTTACAGAGACTAGGGTGTGTGAACTATGCATCAGCTGCAGAGTCACTTACAACTACGTCTCACCCGAAAGACGGAGCACAAGGAGGTTAAGTGACTTGCTCAGGGTCACACAATGAGTCAGTGGCTGAGGTGGGATTTGAACCGGGGACCTCCTGGTTACAAGCCCTTTTCTTTAACCACTGGACCACACAGCCTCCACTTCCCGTGCTCAATCCTGGAAGAGCAGTAGAATTCAGATCATGCCGTACTAACATTCAATGCTGCCAGCGTATTTTTTGGCGCTTAAACCTCCACCACCATTGGTGTCAGAAGCAGAAATTTCAATGCTTTTAGTGATTTTTTCCCTCCGACATTCTTGGTCATCAGAAAGGTTTATTTTCAAGGCTTTAAACAAACTTTTCTGCTTCCGTTTGCTCATTACTACCACTAAATAAACAGTACAATCCTATAAATTTAACCCTTTCAGTCCTATGTCGGACCAGATCCAACATTACAATTTACAATCATTACAATCAAAAAGACGTCAAGCACATGTCTCTAGTCGTTTTCTTCGGAAAAAGCAGAGAAAACCTTTCAATGGCCAATTGAGACCGACAGAAGCCGGAAAAAAAGGTGGATCTGAGCAATACACATAGTCCCTTCACCACAGACATAACACGGACATAGCTGCTTCCGCATCCAGTGCTCAAAGAATATCACTGGCATTTGCCAAGCTTTTTGAGATGTTATAATAATAAAACAATGACTTGGATCGCATTATTGAGGAGTTTGGCGATAAAACGAGTGATAAGGAGATGATTTATCAGTATGCACGACTATGAAGAGGTATGTGATAAATACAGCGAACAAGGGGTGGTGCGGGGCTGGAGATGCAGTACTGAGTGTCCTGTTGATATGCAGTGCCATCTAAACCTGTTTTACTATGAATACAATTACTTTTAAGCAGTGTGTGCAAAATACACAGCGCGTGTGAAAATAAATTGGACTTGACGCGCCTGACAGGCGCTGAATAAATGGACCGCAAAAGGGTTAAAATGTCTATTTCGCTTCAACAGATTGCACGAGATTATATGCAAGTTCACAGTTATAAAGCCAAAATTTTGCAAACCAATGATACGCACAGTCATAGGCGCCAGGTTTGTATAATTTTTGGTGGTGCCCAGCAAGGGTCAGAGTCCTGCCCCCTATACTTTTTTTTTTTTTCAAAAAATGTACGGATGGATTGGAAGCAGTAAAACATTTAACAGGTTTCTATCTATCTATCTATCTATCTCGACTTGTTTTGCCTGGTGGAGTGAGAGCGGTGTGGAGTGGTGGTGTGTGCATGAGCGCTGCTGGCAGGTTTGTCGGTCTTTTCCTCGTTTGTTTTTATATTGTTTTGCATTTCTTGTTTAAAGTGTACTGGTGAACAGTTCTATGTGCTGAGCTGACGCTCTGTCAGCGACAGCGGGCAGGATGGCCGGCACAGGAGGGAGGCCGCCACCAAACTTTTCGTTTGAAAGGTTAACCCGCCGGCATGGAGTTAAAGTTTCCGCCGAGGGGTTTATCCCTTTGGAGGAATGTGTGCTCGCTATTGGGGAGGTAGTCGGTTGTGAAAACGTAAAATCGGCTTCTCGCATGAGCGGATCGATTGTGGTTTTTTTATGTACAGTGGAGCTAGTGTCTATGGTTGTAGAAAAGGGGATTGTTGTCAATAATACGTTTCTCCCCGTAATTCCTTTAGCTGTCCCCGCTAGGAAAATCACCCTTTCTAATGTTCCCCCGTTCCTGAAAAATGAAGTGATAGAGAGGGAGCTGGCTAGATATGGGCAGCTCATGTCCGGGCTGATGAGAATCCCTTTAGGCTGCAAGTCATCACATTTGAAACATGTTATGTCATTCAGAAGGCAGTTTATGATTCTAAAAAACATTGATGAAGATCTTAACATCACGCTTAAATTTAAGGTGGATGGCAGTGATTATGTCATTTATGCAACCTCTGACTCGATGAAGTGTTTCAGATGTGGGACTGAAGGTCACCTGGTGAAAAACTGTCCCGAGAAAGAGAGTAGGGAGCGGGATGGGAGTAAGGGAGACGAGACTGCTGATAAGCAGAAGCCAGGACCGGCCGGTGTTGGGCTCGCCGGCGGATCAGTACCTGCGGGCAGCTCGGAGGGCGAGCAGGCTAGTGACGGGGGGGGCAGCTGAGCCCCAGGAGGCAGGCAGTGATGCTGGGTTGGGGGCGGAAAGCCAAACCAAAGTACAAGATACAGCAAAAGACAATGAGAGCGCAGAAAGTCACGGAATGGAGGGAGAGAGTGAGCAAATAGACACAGAGACGGTTGCTAGTGTGTGGGGTGATGTTCAGATACAGGTAGAAGGAGTAAAGTTCGCAGAGGATAGTGAGGTTTTTAGATTGCCGGGGAAAAAAAGGGTGAGTAAAACAGAGGGCAGTGCTGTCATAAAAAAACGCAGCGTTTCTTCTGATGGCAGCAGTGTTGGTATGGAGCCTGGGAGCTCTGCATAGACGTGCAGCGCGCAGGCTGTCACCACAGTGACAGGCAATCCCGCTGTAGACAGTGAGGATGAAGGCAGTCTCACTGACTCCTCTCAAGCATCGCAATCGCTGGGCGTGTATAAACCCCGGGGAGGGTACAGTGTTCAAAGCATCAAAGATTTCCTGGAGCAGACGAAAAGGCGAAGGGGAATTGATGTTGAGGATTTTTTTCCCCGATATTGATTTGTTTCTGAGCTCAGTACGAGGTTTAAAACAAATCGTTTCTGCTCAGGAAACGTTTAGTACTCAGGAGCTAGTGCGCCTCAAATACATATCGAACAAACTCCGTGGCAATGTTAAACACAGTCAGTCCTGATGGCCAGTACACTCCTAATACTCTTTCTCTTTACTGTGTGCTTGTTTTTTTTTCTGAATATCAATGTGTTTCCTTTTCAAACTCTGCAATGGCTAGCTTTAATATCGGGTGCCTTAATATTAATGGCTGTAGAAATGCTTTTAAAAGAGCCACATTGTTTGAATTTATCTCGCAGAAAAATCTGCATGTTACGTTTTTGCAGGAGACTCACATAGATGGGGGAAACCAGGTTGATTGGGAAAAGGATTGGAAAGGGAGGTTTTTTTCAGTAATGGAACTAATGTGAGTGCTGGGCATTTTGTTTTCTGAGGGGTTTAAACCGAGCTCGGTAGTTGCCTGTGAAGTCATACAAGGACGGCTACTCAGAGTCCAAGCGGTTGTTGAAGGCAGAGTCTTTGTTTTTGTTAATGTCTTTGCACCTACTGATGGCAGGGAAAAAGTAAGCTTCCTCCAGAGGCTTGAAGATATGTTGGTCAGATGTAAAACCGATGAGGTGTTAGTTTTAGGTGGGGATTTTAATTGAACAGCTGATAGTAGATTAGATCGGAATCACATTGAGCCACATCCTCAGTCTGCCAGGGAACTGGTTAGAATTGAAAACTAGCCTATATGGAACTAGTTGATGTGTGGAGAAACATTAATGCAAAGGATAGGCAATATACATGGGTCAAAACACATGGCACTGATGTTTCCATGGCTAGATTGGACCGGTTTTTTACTGTTAAACATAATTTAAACATTTTTAAATCTTGTTTTATCAGCCCCACAAGCCTGTCAGATCACAGTTTAGTTTCTGTCAGCGTGTTGTTCCCCTCTCTAAGAATACAAAGTGCATACTTACATTTTAATACTGCTTTGATTAATTACTAGCATTTTAGGAAAGTTTTTAATTTTTTTTGGGAGAGATGGAGATGTAAAAAAAGAGACTTCTCCTCATTGCGGCAATGGTGGGATGTAGGGAAGGTGCAGACTTGATCTTATTGTCAGCAGTATACTAGAAACGTCACAAAGAGCTTAAATAAAACCATGAGAGAGCTGGAGGAGGACATCCTACAGCTCCACAGAGCTCTGGAGTCCAGCCCAAACAAAAGGCTGACTGAGGGCCTAAAATGTAAAAAAAGGGGGTTAGCGGATCTGCTGGACGTAAAGGTGCAGGGGGCTCTGATGAGATCGCGTTTCCAGAGCTTAGTGGAGATGGATGCACCCACTCACTATTTCTTTGGGCTGGAGAAAAAGAGTGCACAGAGCAAAGTGATTCATTGCCTGAGGACAGCGGCTGGGCAGGAGCTCAGGGAGCACGCAGAAATCCGGAAGCTGGTTGTGGGTTTTTATAAGGACCTGTTTACAGCAGAGGCGGTGGAGGAAACTGGGGAATCACAGCGTTTCTTGCAGGACCTCCCTCAGCTGCCTGAGGAGGAAGCCAAGGGGCGGGAAAGTCCTCTGACACTGACTGAACTCTCTGATGCCCTGCAGGGGCTGAACAATGGAAAGACACCTGGACTTGATGGCCTCCCAGTGGAGTTTTATAAAAAGTTCTGGTCTCTGCTGGGAGAGGACTTGTTGGATGTTTTCAGGGAGAGTGTGCAGGATAAAGTTCTGCCTCAGAGTTGCAGAAGAGCGGTCATCACTCTCCTCCCTAAAAAGGGAGATTTGTGTAATATTAAAAACCAGAGACCTGTGTCGTTGCTCTGTGCCGATTATAAAATCCTTTCCAGAGCTCTCGCAAACCGTCTCAGGACTGTGATAGGGCGGGTGGTGCAAGGAGACCAAACATACTGCGTTCCAGACAGATCCATTTTCGAAAATATCTTTCTAGACCGAGATATACTGGCAGCCTCCAAGCTTTTTGGTTTCAATGCAGGTGTAGTGTCGTTGGATCAGGAAAAGGCTTTTGACCGGGTAGATCACCTCTACCTGTGGAGGGCATTAAAAGCTTTTGGGTTTGGGACCGGTTTCTTAGAGAAGGTTCAGCTGCTCTATGGTGACGTTTCCGGTCTATTGAAAATCAATGGTGGCTTAAGCGCCCCTTTCCCCGTTCAGAGAGGTATTAGACAGGGGTGTTCCATGTCTGGTATGCTCTACGCTTTAGCAATAGAGGCTCTTATAAATGAGCTGAGGAGGGTATTGACTGGACTGTCCATTCCTCAGTGACCCGGTAAACCAGTGAAGGTAACAGCTTATGCAGATGACATTGTTGTATTTGTTAACAGCCAAACTGATGTTGACAGTGTAGGCACCTGTCAAAGACTGTTTGAGAAGCTGTCATCTGCTAAAGTAAACTAGGATAAGAGTAGTGCAGTGCTTCTGGGTGACTGGAAGGGTTGTCGCCCTCCAATTTGACCTGCTGGATTGCAGTGGAGCAGGGGTGGGCTCCTTTATCTGGGTGTCCATCTTGGGGATGACAGCACAGTGCAGAGAAATTGGGAGGGGATAGTGGAGAAGGTGAAAGGCAGGTTACAGTGGTGGAAATGGCTGCTTCCGCAGATCTCCTATAGAGGTAGGGTACTTATCATTAATAACTTGGTGGCCTCTAGCTTGTGGCACAGGTTCATCTGTTTGGAGCCCGCACAGTTATTAGTGAAACAGGTTCAGGCTGTGATGCTGGAGTTTTTCTGGGATGGGGTGCATTGGATCAGACAGAGTGTGCTGTACCTGCCTCTGGCTGAGGGGTGGCAGGGACTCATAGACCTTTCTAGCAGGACAGAGGCTTTTAGGTTACAGGCCCTGCAGAGGCTGCTGTATTGCACTGAGGACCTCCCGTGGAGGCAGTTTGCCTGTGCCTTCCTGCAGCAGGTGGGGAGGCTGGGTCTGGATAGGAGTCTTTTTTTGTTAGAAATGGGTAAACTGGAGATGGACCGACTGCCAGACTATTATAGGAGCCTGTTGAGGGCATGGCAGTGGGTGCGTATTGAGCAGAGGGGCACTGAAAACATTAGCCTTGATTGGCTCCTATAAGAGCCGTTAATATATAATACTTTCTTGAAGTGTAATATTGTTCAGTCTGCTACTTTTATACATATGTTAGTGAAGGCAGGTGTTGTAAAGCTTAAAGCCCTTTTAGATTTCAACACCTACAGCTGGGTGACTCCTCAGTGGTTAGCGTCTGCTCTGGGGATGCGGTCTGTCCGCACTGCTGAGCTTTTCCTTGCCCAGGTGCGTGCTGCTCTCCCCGGTGAGGGGCTGGAGCTCTTAAGCCAGCTGTTTAGGGAACAGAGAGTTCCGCACACGGATTCCCCCTTTCCATCACTGTTAGTGTCCCCAGCGATCAGTCAGGCTTCTGATGAGCAGGGTTATTTACTGACAGTAGAGGGTCTGAGAGATCTCCCTCTGTGTACGGTAGAGGGGAAACAGCTGTATAGGGTGTGTGTAAAGGGCCGTCACCAGCAGCAGCTCAGGGCAATACCAGACACACACTGGAAAGCGAGGCTGGGGGTGGCGGAACAGATAGTGCCAGCTTGGAGAACCCTGTATAAGCCACCACTGCCAAAAAGATCGGGGGATCTGCATCTTACATACCATCATTGCCGTTAACTCCTTTGTGAGCATCATAAACCCTGAGGTGAAAGATTCCTGTCCATTTTGCTCACAAAGGGAAACTGTTTACCATTGTTTTGTGTTCTGCACAAAACAATGCTCTGAAGGAATTGCTTCCTGGATTGGGTTTTGTGTTCTCTGAGGTGTCTTATTTTTGGTTTTAAGTATTGTAAAAAGAGAAAGTACTCAATCCAGCTGGTGAATTTTTTTGTTGGACAGGCCAAATTAGCAATTTTAAAGAGCAGAAAAAATAAAATGAACGACGTTTTAAATTCTGATCCTTTTGTTATTTTTTTTGGAATGCTTGTATTAACATGGGTTAGACTGGATTTTAATTTCTATAAAGCAATGCATAATATAGCAATGTTTGAGGAAGTCTGGTGTGTAGATAGTGTGTTGTGTGCTGTTAAGGATGGTGATCTGGAGGAGTATCTGTGATGTGAATTTTTATGTGTCCATAATATTTTATGTATTGTTTTGTTCACCTTGGGTGGATCTGAATTGATTTCGTGATAATATCTGTTTTATAAATATTGATTTTGTGTATTTTATTTAATTGTTAAATAAAGTTTTTCCAAAAAGTATCTATCTATCTATCTATCTATCTATCTA
>CM060283.1:9946275-10064610 GCA_030684275.1 Acipenser oxyrinchus oxyrinchus | reverse complement strand
TAACCCTAACCCTAACCCTAACTCCTAACCCTAACTCCTAACCCTAACCCTAACCTCCTAACTCCTAACCCTAACCCTAACCCTAACCCTAACCCTAACCCTAACCCTAACCCTAACCCTAACTCCTAACCCTAACCCTAACCCTAACTCCTAACCCTAACTCCTAACCCTAACCCTAACCCTAACCCTAACCCTAACTCCTAACCCTAACCCTAACTCCTAACTCCTAACTCCTAACTCCTAACCCTAACCCTAACCCTAACCCTAACTCCTAACCCTAACTCCTAACTCCTAACCCTAACCCTAACCCTAACCCTAACCCTAACTCCTAACTCCTAACCCTAACCCTAACCCTAACCCTAACTCCTAACCCTAACTCCTAACCCTAACCCTAACTCCTAACCCTAACCCTAACTCCTAACCCTAACCTCCTAACCCTAACCCTAACCCTAACTCCTAACCCTAACCCTAACTCCTAACCCTAACCCTAACCCTAACCTAACCCTAACTCCTAACCCTAACCCTAACCCTAACTCCTAACCCTAACCCTAACCCTAACTCCTAACCCTAACCCTAACTCCTAACCCTAACCCTAACCCTAACTCCTAACCCTAACTCCTAACCCTAACCCTAACTCCTAACTCCTAACCCTAACCCTAACCCTAACCCTAACCCTAACTCCTAACCCTAACTCCTAACTCCTAACCCTAACCCTAACCCTAACCCTAACCCTAACTCCTAACTCCTAACCCTAACCCTAACTCCTAACCCTAACTCCTAACCCTAACCCTAACTCCTAACCCTAACTCCTAACCCTAACCCTAACTCCTAACCCTAACCCTAACCCTAACCCTAACCCTAACTCCTAACCCTAACTCCTAACCCTAACCCTAACCCTAACCCTAACTCCTAACCCTAACCCTAACCTGCCCTAACCCTAACCCTAACTCCTAACCCTAACTCCTAACCCTAACTCCTAACCCTAACCCTAACTCCTAACCCTAACCCTAACCCTAACCCTAACTCCTAACCCTAACCCTAACCCTAACCTGGCCTAACCCTAACCCTAACCCAAACCCTAACTCCTAACCCTAACCCTAACCCTAACCCTAACCCTAACCCTAACCCTAACCCTAACCCTAACCCTAACCCTAACCCTAACCCTAACCCTAAACCCTAACCCTAACCCATACCCTTACCCGTACCCTAACCCTGTGTCACCTAATGAAGCGTTAAAAGCTGCCTTTTCAAAATGGCTTGAAATAATTATAGTATGAAGCACCAGAGAAATGGTGAACCACTTAAATCATACAAAGCCCCTTTGTGTATATAAAAAATAAATATTGAATTGCACATACTGTGTACAGAACAAAAGAGTTGGAAAGCAAACACATTGTGAACCTGTTTTTAAATTTTTCATGTTGACTCACTTTCAAACAGTTTTGAAGCTATTTTCACTAAAAAAAAAATAGTTTTGCAAAGCAGAGTTTTTCCATGTTCCTGATTCATTTTTTTGAGTGTCTCTGCCTGCTTTTTGATCTCTGTTGAGTTTACAAAGATGTCACAGATGGCTGCGCTCTGGTTGTGACTATTATTAGCTACAGTGGCTTGTGGGATGGAAATAGGAAACAAGGATCTGACTGTGAGCAGAAAGGCAAACCGCAATCACAGTGCAGAGGCTGTGGACACAATTCATTGTTGAACTTGTGTACAGTATGGTGCACATGAAATGTTACAGTATGCTATTGGTTCATTTCATGGCTCTGTGTGTCTCCCCTCACAATGTAAAAATAACTCATATTAACCCATATAGTATGACAGATATTAAGTTGTCTTCATATACTCCGTAGATTATCATATAATTGCCTGTGCTTAAGCAAATAGAAATATGTGATTTGGTGCTTGGACTGTGGTTTGGCCCACAGGGATTCTATTTTCCAAATTTTACCCATTTAAATGCAAAGACAAATACAATGTGAAATAAACAGAACAGTAACATTTTAAAAATAGATATATTTAAAGACAGTATTTGTGCAAATCTATAACTACAATAACTTAACCTTTATACATTTAAATCTATGAGGAATTCTTTATTTGCTTAATAAGGAAAATGTAGTATTTAGTTATTAGATCATTGCCAACAAAAACAAAAAAGTGATTCAACTAATTGTGCATTTGGGACATCTTTCTAAATGATGAATGTGTTCATTGCTTGGCAAGACTGAGCTGGAAAAGCTAAATCCAAACCAACATCTGGGCAATTAGCTTTGCAATCCTGCTGGGCCTACCTCCAAGTGCCTTTCAACACAGCATGGAAGGAAGCTGAAATACTCCTGCATCCCTGCTGGACACTTGAAAGGTTTGTTCAACAGCAAACACAAAAGATGCATTCGGAAAAAAATAAGAATAAAACAGACCAGGCTATGTTGTCAAACCAATTCAAGGAAGCAATCAAGATTTCCATTACATGAGAGTAGATGTTAAAACGTCATGCTGATTTGAACTCGGCTCTCGCCAAGATAAGCATTAACTAAGACGTCGTTTTACACTAAACTAATGTAATCCATCTGCATCTCCATCCATTTGTGTTTCTTTCCATCTGATGATGTAGATATCATTCTGTCTGGTGTTGATGGCTGAAGTGTAATGCTGGCTCCAGGGATCAGCTTATTTTGCCTCCCAGCGCATCAGCACACACAACGGCTGCGGTGCTGGCTCCGGGGATCAACCACAGTATGGTCTCCCCAGCGCATCAGCATGACAACCTTCTGGATTGAGCTAAGTAGGGTACACCTTTGGGGTCTTCAAGTGGGCACCTACCATCCTCTGTGTTTCGTCAACTAGCCCACAACACCTCAAGAGGGCTCGACAGTGATTCTGGCATCCCAGCATCACCCCCCTCTGTCCCCCACTCAACTCAGCCCAGCTTACTACCCATACATTAGTGTTGCTTACTTTATATTGTGCTTATATTGTTGCTTTCTTTATAGTGTGCAATATTTTTTATATTGAAATCCCCGACATCTCTGAGAAACCGAGTTGTAGTGTGTGCCACAAATCCTCAACAATCCGCCTCCACTGGGTAAACCTGAACTCTCCATCCTCGCTGTTCCACTTCAGCAGCTAGTTCAGCATACGCCTCATCCACAGCATCCTCCCGTGGAACTGTTAACTCTACCAGGTGAACAAGGCATGCTGATCCACACCACAAGATAATGTCTGGTCAAAGATTAGTGGTGGTAATTATTGGTGGAAAAATAAGCCATTGACCAACATCTGCCAGCATTTTCCAGTCCCTAGCAGCTTTCCAGTTGTCCTGGGCGAGGCTTGGTTTTAACACCTCCTGGACAGAGGTAAACTGGAATCTGGGTTATAGCCAGAAGTTTAGAGTACAAATCCAAGGAGGCAATGATGAGGTTGTATAACAGGCTACCTATTCATGTTATTGAGGCAGAAAAACTTAGATCCTTTAAGACAATAACCCCAACTTGACACAGTTCTATGATCAATCAGCTACTAATGGCCTTTTGTTCACAAACTTTCTTATGTTCTCATGTTCTAAATAAACAGTGCGGTATTTGAAGATAATTCCGAAATCCATAAAAACAATCATGAAATGATGTGGTAATTCAATCAAATGAAAATCAATATACAGAAGCCAAGTGTCTCTCCCAGCCTGCTAACTGACTAACAGCTAGTTCTTTTGATGCTGTCTATTCAAAAATAAAAACCAGAAACAAAGGGAACAATGTCACCTTGGACTTATTAAAAACAAAACAAAAAAACTTTACTAAATGTGTAAACAGAAACAAGAAATAGATTGCCTTCCATTCATTTCAGGAAGCGGAAGTCTCTTCTGTTGTTTATTACAGATAAAACAGTAAACTAGTTCAGTGCTCATTGGGTTTGTCCATCATTTAGAGATGCTTAAAATTCATACAGAGAACAATCTAATGAATAGATCATTTATAGATGCTTAAAATGCACACATAACAATCTAATGAACAGCTTCTTTGTTTTTTATGGAAGAGCTCTTTTTTCATTTATCTGTATTTCTCCAGAAGAGATGAATACATCACCATGGCAGTTTATCTGGCGGATTTCCACTTCGCTTAGCAACAAAGCAAATTAAGCATAAAAATACTGGGAAATTCCCTACTGTAGTAAATCCCAAACAAACCCTTCTCGAGGGAGGGTGCAAGGACTGCATGGTTTTCTGTTTCCAGTTGGCACTGTCTATTATTTCACTGTCTTTGATTATGTTTGGGATTTGTGTAAGTCTGATACACTTTATTTTCAATCACAGAATTTAGATCTGGCTGCGAAAGATATTGCTGTACATAACTACAGGGCTGGAACTAAACCATACAGAATTACAATTCAAAGTGCTGCTGCAGGGAAAACAAATTGCTATACCATTTAGTAGAAGTTAAACAACTGATCGTCCAAAAAGGCCACTATCTCATATTAATATGTCTGACTGTGAGGTGATGAAGGGACCAGTGGAGCAAAGAGACACAATTAACTCACCTTCTGAGTATCGAGATTTTATAAACCCTTATCATACAAACCCTTATCATACAATCCTGATGATTCCATTAAAATAATATAAAAATGTTACACATTTCCAAAAGTATGGTTTGTTAACTAATGAGTAATAAAGCATGGTAATACAATACTCTGGGTTTGATCTACCTATACCTTGCCAAAAATAGCCACAGTTTAATTTTATTGAAACATTTTACAGCACAGGGGAATCACATTTCTGTTGCATCTATGTATGGTTATCCCGGGATTACCCTTAAAATAGTTGATTAATGCAATCAAATGATTGTGTTGTGTGAAAGGGGTGCCATAAGTGCAAACCTTAAGCAGTTGGCAGGTGCTACATAGCTTTCACAATTGCCTGCTTTCTTTATTGCTGGGTTCAGTAATACGATGCAATTCTTTATGAGTGTTGCTGCAACTGGTATGCTTATGGTGCCTTTGGCAAAACAACAACACACTGAAATAAAATAACAAAAAATTACCTCAAGGTACTATCATTTAAATATTACCTGATAAGGATTCAGTGTCATTCAAGAGTTTTGTGCTTGCTTGATTCAGATGTAATCATAAGAGAGATGGTTGGTGATGTCAAAAATAATTTATGAGTTTAACCCAAAGGGCAATAGATTTCAATAAACTCACATTTTATTACTATTTTATTCTGAACTCCAGAATGTATTATGCAGAAACTTGAACGTGAATAATGTAGGACCAGTTCCTTTCTCGCAGCGCAGAGCAGAGCAGTTATGGCATTTTAAGTCAGCTGGGATTAAACCTGAGATGAGGGACATACCTTCCTGCTTTCCTGGGATTGAATCTGAGACGAGGGGTACACCTCTCTGCTCTCCTGGGATTGAATCTGAGCGAGGGGTACACCTCTCTGCTCTCCTGGGATTGAATCTGAGACGAATGGTATATCTCTGGTCTACTGATGGTGGTCTGCACAGCTGATGGTGCCAGGCTGTTACACCACTGCAGTTCATATTAAAGAGGGCTCTCATCTTTCTCAAATGTGTTTTATCTAGTCCTCTGTCAAAAAGGGTAACTCCTAATGTGTGTGGCTTTAGGCCAAAGCTATAATCTATCAATTTAAATTAAACCCTCAAGAGCTAATGGAATAATTTCTCCATAGCTTCAAACACTTCATTACAAATTGTGGTAAAATGTTACAGAAAATTAAGTGGAGTAGAAAACGTTTTGGATAATGCTTTCATCAACACTTTTAAAGCATCAAGCATTTAGAAGTGATATATCTGTGAGGAGTCGTGGCTATTGACAGGATAACACAATCTACCAATCAGGTTCCACTGTTGCAGCTGTGTTTCTCTTTACTGACTCCTCCACCTCGCTTTGCAAAGGGAAATTGTTTTTATTGTTTAATTAAACAATTTCTATTTCCAATTAAATGGTGCAACAGTTGACAATTCAGAACTGGGTACTCTTTCTGTGGATTAGTGTCTAATCCGGGTCTGTGAAACCAGTCATAAATTACACTTTATGATCACAGATATTTCCGTAGTAAAGTAGTTACCTGAGAGAGTTGGTCCCCACTCATCTCCTTTCAAGATATTTGATTGGTAAGTATGGGTGGTAATGTGGTCAGTGAAAGCAGACAAATACTAAATTAAAGAGAGAGATGAATGCTGCATAATAATTACCTGGATCCTTAAACTTAAGGACCAGTGTTATCTTACAGCGAGAGATCCAGGAGAGTAGCAGTATGCTTTTATTTTATTGCTTGCAAGCACCGCTATGGAGCAAGGAACAAGAACATACTAAACAGAGACATTTCCAAATGCCCTGCTTTGTTCACATCACTAAGGACCTCCTCATTAATGCCCACTGAAAAGTCCATTACAGACAAGTTGCTGAATTTTAATTAAAATTGCCTTGATAAGCCACAGAATGGTCCTTTTGGAAGCAAAACTAAAGGCCATAAAATCATCAAAGAACACAAGCATCTATCTGTAATGTGGTTTGCAGGGCCTAGTGAGGATTCAGAATAGATGAAGTGATGAAGAGAGAGATTAGGGTAGACCTGCCATCCCAGTTCACAGCAGTACTGGAGGAGTGAGTTAGGATTGTGGGTAGACCTGCCACCCCAGTTCAGAAATAAGCAATGTCAGGTCATTTGCAACATAAGAGTTTATGATTGGAATGGAGCCATTTATGTCAGGAGCTGGCCATTTGGTGAATTAGGCTGTTAATAATGTGAGCTTTGACTGGCAGTGGCTGGCAGTGGGTACCTCACCATGCAGAGTTATAGCTGCCCAGGCACCTGGGGAAAACTCAGGCTGCCAAGTCTGATCAATTATACCAACCCTTTAACTAACTGCTGGCTTCAGTCCTAATTTCTCTTGAATGACTCTGACCTTCTCCCTCTCTTACACTGTCTCCTTCCTCTCCTCTCTGTCTGTCTATCTATCTGTATATCTGTTTATCAACAGCTCATTTATCTAAAACATATGCAATATGAATATGTGTCGTGCATTTCAGATTTTTACCACGTTGACTCCTGTCCTCTAAAACAAGCTAGCATGGACCAACACAGGCCATGCTCACACTTCACATGAAGCAATCTCCCAGCCAGTGTGGAGGCTGCCATTTACCACACATCCGGCTCTCCCACCACTGGAGGAATAGAGATGACAGGTGATGAATAACACTGTGCAGCCGCTCTTTAAACCACAGAGCCTGTTACCCAAACATGCAGGGAGTTAATAGATGTGCAGTGACTTGCTGGAGTTGGATGTAGAGATGCCGGTTGCCTTCACACAGGTATTAGCCTTTTGGCTATATTAACTAGCCATGTATAATTATACTTTACTGTGGCTTTGAGTTCACCGCCTCATCACTTCTTCTGCATTATGTGGGGTAGCAATTGAACTGTATCCATGCCTAGTGTTTAGCTGGGAAGTTTTGCATACAATCCAGAAAGATAGCAAACTGTATGCCTAAATGTGGTAATGTATCAGCATTGAAACAAAGGAATCTTTGTCTTAATAAATTCCATTAGTGCATTGAGTTGCCATGACTGGATTACTGTGCTGGTGTGACTGTGGCCCAGCAGGCCTGCACTGAATCAGTGAGAGAGTCAGAGAGGGCATTGCAATGCCAGAGTGTGCCCTGAGGTTAATTGGACATTGTTTGGAAGCAGAATGATTTTGCTCTTCAATGTTTAATTAGGGTAATTAGCATTCGTGATTAGAGCCAGGCTGTGTTTACAAACTATGACAGGGGGCTGGGGTGGCAGCGATTCTGAGCTAATTAAAGAGGAAGCTAATAGTGCAGATCCCTGGCAATCCAGCAGATAAATTCAGTCAGTCAGTCATCCACAGTAATTCCCATATCAAGAGCTATGTAAACACCATCTATCTGAACATTCTGATATGTTCAGAAAACACCACCTACAATACGACTGAAGTATTATTTTAGAAAACCATCAGAATTATGTGTGAAATATGTGTAAATGTATACTTGTGTGAAGACTCTGAATATGAGATTTTTAATAAGACTCCACAGAGGAGGCACACTCAACAGGATTAGCACTGTAATGTAAGTTATGATAGAGCTTTTGATGTTTTGCTTGTGCTTGTACACATACTTCCACACAATTACACACGCTTCAAGTTGCCATCGCAATGAGCTATTAAAAACATCATCTGACAGGCGGATAATGTGAAATTTGACCTGCAGATGGCGTTGTGTTGAAAGAGCAGACTTTCAGCTTTCAGGGGATGTATAACTTGAGGTGGTACGTGGCTTTGAATGAACGCCTGCTTCACTTTAGATTAGGCATATCTAAAAGAGTTCACACTCCACTGAAATGTGTATGTGTTATAAAAACATTTAAAAATAAAGATTTTAAAGCTGTTTAACATAAATAGCTGTTACCAAGTTATAGTTCTGACTTCAAACTATCAAAATAACACAAAAACCAAAAAATGTTCAGGGAAGCCATTCTATCTATTTTCGCCTCTGTAGTAAAAAGAATGTTGGTGACATGCGGTCACATATGATAAATTGTGGTATCCATCCTGCTTTAATTGTAATGTTCCAGTATATCAATTCTCAAAGCTGTTTACTCTAAATCGTCATTAGCACAGTTATTTATTTCTGGTTTATTAGCTTTATTATTAGCTTTATTAAATGATATATATATATATATATATATATATATATATATATATATATATATATATATATATATATATATCATTTAAAATGTGTATAATACAGGAATAGAAAGTTATTAATTGATTTAATCAGGGCATCTTAGAAAGCTGACTATTTAAAAGGGTCCTTAAGACTGATGATACTTGGCAGACACTTCTTCCCCTTGTGCTATTGATCTGTGTTCACGGGTGGCTGCGGAATCTGCAGGTGGAAAAGAGTTTCAGCTTTTCTTGTGTTAGTTAACTAGCTCTTGCTATCTTGGCTGGCCATAGTGCAAGATACCTGGATTTCCAAAGCCAGGAAGGGTGAAATGGCTGCAGCTCCCCAAACATCTCTTTGTGCTCATCCACCTGCCTGCCCATTACTGTTTGTCTATGCCTCTCTACAAGTCTCTATGTAACTCCAAGTCTGGCAGTTTTCTGTACAAGCTTAGAGATTGTTAGTTCTCCATGTATCCAGTAGGTGGTGACATGCATACATGCATACATACATGCATTCATTGGGACCATTGAAATATGTGCTGCAATCAAAATAACAGCAAAATGCAGATCTCACTGCAGATCTCTCTCTCTCTCTCTCTCTCTCTCTCTCTCTCTCTCTCTCTCTCTCTCTCTCTCACACACAAACATTCGCACACACACCAAAGAATTTCCCCTAAAAGAAATTGCAGTGGGTCTCCAATCCCTGGCCACCTAATGAGGCGATACCAGAGCTGGCAGTTTGTAAATGGATTTTCAAGGAAATTTACCATCAAAGTATGCAGGATATTGGCAAATCTCTGGCAGGAACAAAAGACTTACACTTTGTGCATTAAAAAAACACTCCCTTTCTTTCACTGATGATCACAATGCAGCTAGCTAATACATAGGCATGGACTAAATACGGAAATTATTCATTTATCTGTGCCTCCACCTTTCTTCCACTGTTGAGCATGATGCAGCTAGCTAGTACACTTTTTTACATTTATTTTGCTCAGGAAATAGCTACATCGTTTTCTTGAAGGTTCCTGGGAAAATAAACATTTCATGCAGACACCATGATTAATTTTGATATGATTGTTTCACTGCCCACCCTGTAACGGTTGTGATAATCAGTGGTGATTGAAGCACCAAGTCCCAAGTCAATGAATCTACTTGTATTTATTTGTATACACACTGGAAATGCAGGGTTTATCAACACTGTGCTCATCTGGTCATTACATTGAATGTAAGATCCCCACTGTACAGTTCAATGAGCCTTTCCAAGCTTTAAAATCAATACTAAAAACAAAGCCATTTAAGCAACAGATCCGTAGGAAGAGGGCTTCACTGTTCAGTAAGGCCTGTCTTGTGCAGTTAAATGTCCTGACCCAAGGGTTCTAATTTCATAAGAAAATGGCATGTAATTTTATTTTACACACAAGGATTTTTTCTGTTTGTTGTTTCCTGATTTTATGGCGCATTAGTTGATAATGAATTAAATGTTTTTCTAAATAGTCAGTGAGCAATACTGTTTGATCAGAATTCTATATAGGATCTGTTGCCTTCAATATATATATAGTGCATTTTTAATGCCAATAAAAGTGGCTGGATTGACAGGGCTGGAAGCTGTGAGCTTTTGAATTGGAAATGAACAACGAGCCATGACAGAGCCTATGAGACAGACTTTGTATATGTCCTCCACTGAACATGAAAGCAAAATTGATACTGTACCAAATTGTCAGTTTTAGGTACTGGGATGAGTTCCTCCACACATGTATTTTTTTGGTACTTTATTAGTGCTGCTATCTTCTCTGTGCCATTAACAGTGCTAGCCATGAACACTGTATCATCTTAAAATTTTCAGCTAAAACCATTAGCTCATGAACTGGCTAAACTGATTGCAAATGTCTAAGATTTATTGAAGTACTCATTATGAAAAGTAATGGATCTATTCCACATGACAAACTCAAAACCGCTAGAGATTCCAGCATTGTAAACAGATTACTTTTCTGAATATCCATCTTATTGCTTGGCCTTGATGGGCAGGGCTCATGTACAGTTTGTGATGCCAGACACAAACCAGAGTCTCTCACAGCTGTATTCATACAAGGTACCTTTGTAAGAATTCAGTCACATTTGGATGATAAAACATAAATATGTTTTGCTTGAAAATGACTAGACAGGGGCTCCCGAGTGGTGTATCCAGTAAAGGCGCTCCGCGTGGAGTGCAGGATGCTCCCTGTAGCCTGGAGATCGCAGGTTCCAATCCAGGCTATGTCATTGCCGACCGTGACTGGGTGTTCCTAGGGGGCGGCGCACAATTGGTCGAGCGCCGCCCGCAAAGGGAGGGCTTAGGTCAGCAGGGGAATCCATGGTTCACTGCACACCAGCAACCCCTGTGGCTAACAGGGTTGATAGGGCGTCTGTAGTGGAGCCATTCGGATCTGTGTTGTCCTCCGGCACTATAGGTCTGGTTGATTCACTGTGGAGCCGCAGTGCAAAAAAAGACGGCTTGGCAGGGACACGATTCAGAGGACGCGTGTGTCAGCCGCCGTTTCCCGAGTCGCCGGGGGGTTGCAGTGGTGAAACGGGATTAAGAATAACACAATTGACAATTCTAATTTGGGGAGAAAAATGGGGTAAAAATCAATGGCAATGACTACATTTAAAAAAAAAAAGACTAGACAGTGTTAACTATAGGTCTACCACTGTGTATCAGTTTTACCACAGCTTTGAATCCGACAGTGTCTCGCGCACACCAGCAGTGCATGCAAATCCTGGTTAGATTTATCGCAAGCCTGTGTAAAAACAAACATCAACCAGTAAAACTGTCTCTTGTCGGTTGGATCCATTAAAGAGATGAATAAAGTGCACCTAGGGAACGGTGAAGCAAGAAAAGCGAGTTCCTCAAATGCAACATATCCAGCTGAGTACAGTTAACCTGTATTGCAAAGCCAAGATCATCTGAAAATCTGGAAGGGAAAATAGATTAGCTGTCAATGTCTCAGTGCATCTCTGTGGCTCTATCCTGTTAATATCCTCAGAACAAACACTTAATCAAAGCTGGCATTCTGCCCGTGCAGTAACACAAGAGCACAGTTTGAGCAGACTTCACTTTCAGGAATATGTCTGCAGGGTGGTTCTCAGGCTCAGCTGGGTCCCTGAGCCGACCCGCAGCAGTTTCCAAGCAAACTTTTACAAAGACTTCAATTTACTGCATGCTGCAAACTAAAACATAAAGAAAAAAGACAGAATACTGTCTGCTCATGAATCCATTTTAACTGGACTGATACAAAGATAGACAGATACACACAGGCAGAAAGATATAGTTGGACGGACAGACAGATGCACAAGTGGGAAGACAGGCAGGTTAATAGATGTCGTTCATTAATAGATGTATTAATGAACGGCCAACACTGCAAGATACCCCTTCCTTTGCTCATCCCTGCTATTGTGTTTATTGCTGACTTTGATTTTCTTCTTGTTGTTCCAGCAGCTGCTGTGTTTTAACAACTGCATTAATCCCACCTCGAGGACACTCAGTCACTGTGAAGCTTTTGTTTGTTGCCATGGTGCTCGTGGGGGGTGGGGGGGGGCTCTATAATTGGGCCTCCTGGTCCGATATACTTTACTCTTAAATGAAGGTTCATCCTGGCTAATTATCTTCCAATCACCTGTAAAACTGCAGAGCTGCTGCTGCTCTTATCCAGGTCAGTAAGGGGACACAGAAGGCATGTTTTGGTCAAATATTAATGGCTTACCACTGCAGCCTAGACCGGTATGACCAAAACATGTAGTACATTGTATTTGTCATATGTGCCCTATTCCACATAAACACAGATATTTAGATACTGTAGAACCTGCTTCACCTGTAAGCACACATTGTGATCTCAGCAGATCTCAGAAGATGAAGAAGGTTGGGTTCAATAATATTTTGGACATCTCAGTCCAGAACATTGCCAATATCCCAGCATGGTGTTTGCAGACATGCAGGTGGCACTGTGCTACTGGGAGAGCTGTGGAACACTGCAATATATTTTTCCTTCAATGAAAATATTGCGTTTGCAAGTGCCAATTTATTTGAAATATAATGAGATATTTTTTTAATTAGTTTAGCATCTCATGATTGTGTTCTTAATCATTTATGTTTTTATTGGTCATTGTAAACTCACGGTTTCAGCAGGGAAGATATTACCGACGCGCTCCCCTAATGTACTGGCCTCGTTAATGAAACCTTGCTGGGTATTCCTGTTACTGGATTGCAATGGTAAGCATAAATATACAGGCAACATGGACTCAATAAATATGTAAAAAATTAAACATGAGGAGCCTAACAGATTTAACATCACAAACTTGAATAAGGAGACATGGCAGTGGAAGTGTTAATGCAGGGTTACCTAGAGACTGCCCTCTCAGAATATTTGGGTATTTTAATTACGAGGTCCAGTGGAAGTTGTCAGGTGTGTTGGATTTTATCCTGAGTTAATGAAAAGGCACAGCGTGCAAAGCCCTGCATTTGAGCATTAGAAGGGTTGCTGGGGGTCAGCACTGGAAATGCAGATTCCGTGTTCTTCCAATATTGCTTTGTGATTAATATTTGGGTAATGAACAGAGTGCCTGTGAAGGTATTAAGACCTTTTGTCTGGGTGCACGGTGCTGTGATGAAATTAGTGTTGATATGCTGGCAAGGATGACTAAAGACTTCTGTCTTGGGAACTCATCTGCTCGGCTTCACCCCGCTCTTAAAGGGCCATCTCTGGATAAAGTTAATGTTAAAAAGCTAGCAAGACTGACTCACTGGTGCATCCTTGACAATTAAACTGATTTAAACTTCTAAATAGAGGGTAGCTTGTCGCCAATACAATAAATAAAAACACAAATAAACAGTGTCTTAACACAGAGGCTCATCTAAATCACCACTTAATGTCAAACACACATATGATGTATTTCTAATTCAGAGACATCAGTTTAACTGATTGAAAATGTAATGGCCCAGAGCTGATGCATTCCCATATAGAGGAGTCGGAAACCTTCAATACAGTCCAATATTTGTGTTGCTCAGTTGAAGTATTTGCTCATCATCATTAATATACTGTATTTAAGTTGTACATTTTTTGAAGTGTTTTGCATTTAAATGGTATTTGAAAACTTAAATGGGTGCCTGTGTTTGCTACCAGAGTACCGTACTATTTTAAAAAAGTACAAGGAAAAGGATAAAAAAGGCATCAAGGAGCAAGTCCTTCACGTTTAGTCCAGTAAGCATTGCCCTGCCCACAACAGGACTTATACAGGGGGAAATATTAGAGGATATTAACTGTCTATCTTTTTATGTACTGCTTGTTTCACATGAATTAAAGGAAAGTACTGTATGAGTTAATTAAAGTAGGGCATTCCCACTGTGGAGTGTTGTGGTGTTTGACCTGACAGCCCATTAGCAGCCCTGTCCTCACCTGCTGGGACAGAGAGGAGCCTCTCTGACATTTTCACTTTACTGCCTCCAATTCCAGCAGAGTTTATCTCCCCTGTCAGGCTTATGAGGCTGAGTATATGGTAACCCCTCAAACACATTATGGGATTGAAGATGTCAAATATTGATAGTCAATGCATCTTCGTTCGGTTGGCCTGCCCAACAAGATGAGTTTGGCATTCCTGTGTGAAAAGCTGGATTTGAACCCCAACTCAGACGGGGGGGGCACTTACACTAACTTAGGTTATGACTTAGAAAAAGTCTGAATTTGCAACTTAAGGCATATAAAGCCCCTTTAATATTGGCACTCCTACCTGGGTAGTGTGAAATCACGTACCTGGGTCACAGCGACCCACCTCAGGATGTGGGGAGACACGCTTTGACCCGGGTAGAGAGAGATGAAATGCATGACGGATGTTAGTAAGCCGACACAATAACAAACAGCCAATCCTGCATGAAGGGTTCACTTCAAAAGGAACGTTTCTGTTTATTCTGTTTAGTCATATTTGTGTTGATTTAGACACACCATGAGCCAGATTGCAGTAGAGATAAAGAAACATTTGCTTTAATCAACATTTGGGCCGACGGTTCAATCCAGAGAAGCTTGGATGGAAGCGACCATAACAAGCTGCTTCCAGGGCATTGATACGCATATTGTGTACTTGCTTCTGTCACCCAGGTCGACCCTGCTTTATCAAAAGCAGTGTGAAATCGTGTAGCTGACCCGCATGACACCTGGTCCCGACCTGGGTAGGTTCCGACCCGGTTAGAGCATGCCAGTGTCTTGCCATAATATCTGTAGAATGCCATGTTACTGTTTTGGTCTACAGTGGCAGATCCCGCGTTTTATTTTTGTGCAGAAGAATCATTGCACTGAACCATGAAACTGTTTACAGCTGCCTTTCTGTCGCATATTTAAACATCAATTTGATTACAGGTCTTCAAGCCATTGAGCTTTTAATGCCTTTCATCACCTATCTGTGCAATAACTGGAAAGGACAAATGGAATATTGTTAAAAACTGGAATTTATGAAGAACAAGATTACTAAAAGGTGCAACCTGAAACTGAAACACAATCTAAATAAGAGCCAGCCCACAACTCTCCCTCAATCTGTACCCCTCTATACTGTAACACAGCGCCCAACTCTCCCTCAATCTGTACCCCTCTATACTGTAACATAGCCCCCAACTCTCCCTCAATCTGTACCACTCTATACTATAACACAGCCCCCAACTCTCCCTCAATCTGTACCCCTCTATACTGTAACAGAGCCCCCAACTCTCCCTCAATCTGTACCCCTCTATACTGTAACACAGCCCCCAACTCTCCCTCAATCTGCACCCCTCTATACTGTAACACAGCGCCCAACTCTCCCTCAATCTGTACCCCTCTATACTATAACAGAGCCCCCGACTCTCACTCAATCTGTACCCCTCTATACTGTAACACAGCGCCCAACTCTCACTCAATCTGTACCCCTCTATACTGTAACAGAGCCCCAACTCTCCCTCAATCTGTACCCCTCTATACTATAACAGAGCCCCCGACTCTCACTCAATCTGTACCCCTCTATACTGTAACACAGCGCCCAACTCTCCCTCAATCTGTACCCCTCTATACTATAACAGAGCCCCCGACTCTCACTCAATCTGTACCCCTCTATACTGTAACACAGCGCCCAACTCTCACTCAATCTGTACCCCTCTATACTGTAACAGAGCCCCAACTCTCCCTCAATCTGTACCCCTCTATACTATAACAGAGCCCCCGACTCTCACTCAATCTGTACCCCTCTATACTGTAACACAGCGCCCAACTCTCCCTCAATCTGTACCCCTCTATACTATAACAGAGCCCCCGACTCTCACTCAATCTGTACCCCTCTATACTGTAACACAGCCCCCAACTCTCCCTCAATCTGTACCCCTCTATACTTTTACTATTTACAACATAGTTTACATTGTAGCAGACTTATTACACACACATTTGAATGCTCTTTAAATAGAAGCACAGGAGTGTGTTTTCAGGTCAGATTTAAAGGAGTCACATTAGGGGTCTTCATTAGAGAAAATGGTTTAACAGGAGTATCCTGCTGGTGTGTCTCTTCCAAGAACAAGACTTCCTGCCTCCAGACACTGTGGGCTCCTGATGACTCTCTAAACCCCTGCTTTGAAATGCCTTAAATGCCCACATAATTACAAAATAGTAGGAATGCACTTTGAAATTGCACATTAATTTGTCATCAGTGTTGCAACCCACTGGTCCTATACCAAATTAACAGCAAATTCAAATTTACCCCAGCTAATTTACATTTGTTTAAATGATCTTTGCTGTATGCATCCAGCCTGTCCCTATCGCTTCACTGAATATAATATACTGACCCCTTCAACACTCTCATTATCAAACAGAAATTAATTTCACCCTGTACCCCGATAGCTATTTGAAGAAAGGGGACAAGAGGGCCCAGAGCTATTCATTAAATCTCTGCTTGCCGCTAAATCAATTATGACAGTTAAAAATGAAAGTACTACCAAAGTGGCAAAGCAATATGCGTACTGCATGGTGCAGTTGTGACATATGTACAAAGCTTAGTGATTAACGTAGTGATTTGTAAGTAGTAATATAATTTCCTTGTAATTACACACTTATTCCATCAGTAGGTAAGAGCATGAATATTTGGTAGTTACTATTTATTTGAATGGAAATACATGGCTATGAATGAATTGTGATCTGAAGTGTTTCTGCAAACCCATATCGAGATGATGTCTTTCAGACCTGTGTGTCAGGATATTTTTATCTTTAGACAAATGTTTCAGCAAGAAGTGTCTTTGTCGGTTTGTTTTGTGTTTAGATGAAAGACACTGAAAAAGTTGCTTTCTCATAAAACTTGCTTTATAGTTTTGCTTATAATCTTAAAATGAAGTTAAAGATGATAAGCCCAGTTTACTCCCAAGCTATTTAAAGAATCTTTTTGAACTCATTTTTGATTAATTAGGGTACAGGCCATTTCCCTGTATGAATCATATATATATATATATATATATATATATATATGATCTGGAAATGGGTTGCTTCTCTGGAAGCCTGTGTTAATTGGAATGTAAATGTTTGCAGGAATTCTATTATTACCCATGTGTCAAGGCCAAGCTAATGGCACAGTATGGCTGTTTCCATGGAAACCACTTGTATAGTTTTGAGCAGGAAAACCTAATGCAATTCTCTGCAGGAGTATTGAAAGGTAGGAACACTAACGTCTTGCTGGTTGGTAAAGGGGAGAGGTAGTAGGGTTGTTAAGAAGATTAGTGACCTTAGTCCAACAGCGCAAAACCCTGTATACAAATAATACAGAATCTCTGGATGACATTCTTTCAAAAGCCACAACACTAAATCCCATGTTTATACCATTACAATCCAAGATTATTACACAAAGATAGATGTGAGAACTTGTCATTACTCTATAAAGTTCTACAGTGAATGATTTAATGGGCCAAGCAGGAAATAACCTTTACTCAGATGTCTGTCAAAATGGGGCATCTGTGTCATGACCAGTGAGTGAAGAAAAGCATTTGAAAAAGTGACAGAACAGTTTCTCTGTAACTTTCAATGACCGTCAATAACACAAAGGGAAAATGGAAATCACTTCATGGATGTTTCTCATGAAGCGTCCTTGAGGCAGAACACAGCAGAGAACAAGACAAAGCAGAGACAGCTTGATAATAGATAGAATTCAAGAATAATTATCTTGCAAATGCATTAAGAACTTCAGTCAAATAATAAGTGTAGCATTAAATATACATGCCAATGCTCACCTGATTAGAGGATATTGGCTGACTATTAATGGAGTCCTGTGCCAAATGAGGATATCTGAATAAAGTGTAGTGGATGGGCATCACTGAGTGTAAAACAAGGTACTCAGTAAACAGCCACCCACTATTCTGTTTATATTATAATTCAATTTAACCAATTCTAGTGATCAAATCAACCCCTAATTACAGGATTTAGCACAATGATGGAATTTGAATGTAAACAGTAGGGAGGGCCTCACATGAGGAAGCAATGAGATATCTTTAAACTACTGCTGTATATAATTGGTTATTTATTCATCGTACTGATAGCACAATCCTCAATACACATCTGGATGTGACAGACTGTGTTTAGTATCTCATGCCCCACTAAAAGTTTGTGCAGTACCCACTCACTTGTGCACATATTGCCAGTACTAGTGATTCCTCACTCCCTGAAGAACATTTCCATACCAACAGATTAAGATGGCTGAGTGAATTCTTATGCCCCCCAATTAGCCATAATAGTTCTAATATTTAAGCTATACTGGTAATCATATTGATATGTATAGTATTTACAAAGGTGAATAACCACATCTGAATACCTCATGTATGATGCATTTCATTAATTCTATTTAACTAAACTTGTACTGAGTTCAATACTGTTGCACTTAAGAGCAGAAATGTCTTTATAATCCAAGAGGCCATAACATAAATGTTTCTCTTCATACAAAGATTTGCAATTAAACTGGCTGTCCTGGGGCAGGCCCTCACTAACAAGACTGGGAAGTGGACTTGACTGCAATATGAAGCAGTCTCAGGATAAATCTCTGATCAACACATCTCACCACATCTGCTGCTGCAAGATTGCTCCAGATTGTGCTTGGCAGACACACACACACACACACACACACACATGTACGCACACACACACATGCACGCATGCATGCACACACACACACACACACACACACACACACACACGCACACGCACATGCACACGCACATGCACACACACACACACGCACATGCACACACACGCACACACACACGCACATGCACATGCACACACGCACACGCACACGCACACGCACACACACACACACATACACACACGCACACACACACACACTGACTGACACACACACACGCACACACACACACACACGCACACACACACATTGTTGCTACTTCCACAGTTACATTGCTGTTACTTTCACAGTTACATTGCTGTTACTTTCACAGTTACATTGTTGTTACTTTCACAGTTACATTGTTGTTACTTTCACAGTTACATTGATACTTTCACAGTTACATTGTTGTTACTTTCACCTCTCACAGGGGAAAGTATTCCATCAGAGAAAATTCAGCACTACTCCATGGTGTCAGTGACTATGTGACAGTTAAGTGCGTATCAATGAGTGCTGAACAAGGAAAGAACATGGCTTCTGTTTGTGTGGGTTTATTTAACCTTTTGTGGTCAACCAGCTTGTTATTTTTTCATACCTTTAATTTTCTAATCATTTTGCGTTGTTTTATCTGTGTTTTCATATTAAAACTTAACAATTATTTATGCAGAATAAACATTACTAAATTTATGTACTAAAAATATCACTTTTCTGTGACATTTCACATGAATCCCTAAAAGTAAAAAGTGGTAGCAGTAATCCTATAAATGTTAAAACTAAATAGAGAGAAGCAGGTGTTTACCTGGGTACAGGGAGCTTGAGATCGGACTAGTTGACATGAAAATGGGCAAAGCAAAGAATTCTTCATGCTCAGATCTCATCTTCATGCACACGGCACAGTATCATTATCAAGGCCCTGCACTGAGAACACTGCACCCAATGG
This sequence comes from Acipenser oxyrinchus oxyrinchus, assembly GCA_030684275.1. Lineage (NCBI taxonomy): Eukaryota > Metazoa > Chordata > Actinopteri > Acipenseriformes > Acipenseridae > Acipenser > Acipenser oxyrinchus. Next base: position 10,044,825 of record CM060283.1, on the reverse strand, counting down.
GAGTAAAGGAAGGGTTTGATCACAGCGTCTCCATTCCCACAGGCAGAGATTTCATTCAAAGGATATTTCATGGTTCAATAAGCTCTGTGACGACTCGATTGCAACCTGGCAGCGTGACATTCCACTGGCTCGAGTGCCCTGGGAGGTCAAGCAAAACACATGGTGGGACTCTGCAGTGACTGCTTTCCTATTGAAATACAGCCCAGAACCTGTCTGGGAGGAAAACAATGGGACACAGTTGTTGAGACAAAAAGTTGAGATCTAGGGATGAATTGCGGCAGGCTAGCCCTGGCTCTTAGTTTTCTTTAAGGAACAAACAGGGCCGAGTGGGGAGTAGATATTATTAATGAGTATCATAGCAAGAAACCCAATACACACAAGCTGTGGAATCAGCAGTTCAGAGGCCTGTTAGTTTTGTGCACATACTGTACTAAAAGCTACAGTATACAATCATTCAGAAAGTTCTTGAGCACTTGTTTTACATCATTTGTATTTGTAAAGCACTCTAGGCAACAGACATGACACACGTTAAACCGTATCACCAATATCCACATGTATAATAGTAAAACCTCACTTTAAGCCACATTTTTACGGTTCTCATGTGCTCCAATTGACAACAATATAAAGTTAAATTCAATTTTAAGGACACCCCTGTAGTCTGTTCTGTTAAGTCTCTCCAAAAAAGACCTAAAAGAAGAGGTAACGTGTCTGTTTGAGACAAAAATGGAAACCTGATTAATCCAGTACATTAGAACAGTTCATCTACAGTAATATGCAAAATGACTGAAATAGAATTGATCAAAAAAGTTGTCACTAAAAGCAACTTGCCCATCACAATTAGAGAAGCCCCTTTCTATAGCCTGGCATTTTCATCCAGATGAGCTGAGATCCTCTTGCCCCCATATTGATCCCATTGTTTTTTATTTATTTTATTATTATTTTTTAATCTAGATTAAAATCATTTTATAATACAGTTTATATATTCTGTTTTGTCTTTATTCTGTTATTCTGTTCTTTTTTAAATGCTTACTGTTGTTCAGTAATATTTATTGTTTTTGTCTTTGTAAAGCACTTTGTGGCGACCTGTTGCAAAAGGCTCTATATAAAAATAAAATTGATTGATTGATTGTTTGGTTGAATGTGGGCTGGTGGTTAAAGCATGAACCAGGAGAAGTATGATAAGTTTAGAAGCAGTGCAATCTTGTGGTTGTACTTTTATAATGTCAATGATTTCAAAAGTGCACGAGAAGTCAGACGTAATCAAACAATCAAAAGAAAATGAAGTCAAAATATTTGATCAGCTGTGAAGCCTCCATAGGGCTAATCAGCTGTGAGAGAGCACATATAAATCATCCATAACTATGAGGCATAAGAACTGCAGAAATAGTGTTACAAGTTTATTTGAGTTCTTCTCGTGAAAATGTGCAAGGGCCATTTGATCGGTGATAGGTGACTGGTGTGTATCGGGTGCAGAAAGCTGCAGGATTACTGTGTTTCATAAAAGGCTTTGACACCGTGGCTCTATACTGATCCTTCTCCACATTACTCCTCTAATCCCATTGCACTTCCCAGGGGACCCTCCCTTGGATGGCCATTGATCCTGGACTTGCCAGATTACCTGATTAGTGTGTAGCCTTCGGGTTCTGATGCAGCAAACACCTTTATGATTAATGCAATCCCTTTCTAATTTAGTATTAACAAGTCCCAGGGGGGTAGCTGTAATTCAGCACCCCCCGACCCTGCTGAATGATGCACAGTACAGTGGTTAATATTACTAATGTTGTCACATTGCAGTTGCCTGCTATAAGTATAGTCTCCTTAGTGCCTGTATGCATGGTTGTTGGAATTCTTATTCATAAATCATACACACACAACTGAAGTTTTTTTTTTCTTCCACTTTAGCACCAAACAAATCTATCTGGTATTATTTAAAAAGAAAATCCAGCCATCCATTTATGGAGCCAAGTTCAGAGGATAATATAGTTCAGTTTTACAAAGTACAAAGTGGTGAAATAGAAAATATTGAAGTAGGTTTGTGTTTATTGTTTCACACTGAAAAATTATTAAGCTGTCTAAATTCATTTTGACTACCTGTGTAGCAGGAAAGCACAAGATTTAAGGTTTTACTCTTTTTCCCTTTCTTTATTTTCCTTCTTTTTTATCCCTGCTCTATGAGGAATAAAATGCAAGGACTGAGGCTGAAGTACAGGTATATCTATATATATATATATATATATATATATATATATATATATAGCAATATATATAGCAATAGCAATAAATAAGACAGTCGATACTGTGAAATTGAATACAGGGCTATATTGTTAATCAAGGCATTCTGAAGGGATCATAAGTCAATCGCACTCCCAGCCCCCACCTCTCAAATTTGGAATCCCAACCACACAATCCAATTTCACGCCACTGACTGCCGATTATACAACAATGAAGAAAATGAGGTGGCAGGAGCAGCTCTTTGAAAGAAAATAAAAAAAAAAACATTTACTGAAAAGGCCTTGAGTTTTTAAGCAGGGACTTTCATCTGGTGAGCATCAGATCTTCACATGAACTCTTGATGTCAACATCACAGCATCCAGCGCTTGTATCCAACCTCTCAGGACACTGCTGAGGACAATGATACAAAGCTGAAGTCACACCCACTTTTCTCCCTGGCTCAAGATAGTGTACTGCTGTAACGCATAAACCAGAGGGAGACAGTTAAGTGAGTAGAAAAGCCTCCTTTTATCTGTTCCACCAGCACAGAACAGAGGGAGGCTGTTCAGAGTGTATAAGAGCCTCCCTTTCTCTTTCTCTTCCTCAGCTCCAGCAGCACAGAGCAGAGGGAGGCTGTTCAGAGTGTATAAGACTACCAAAGTTCAATATTGATCTGTATTATTATAATTATTAGAAAATGGCCCTCATTTCACTTTGTCAGGATGCTTAATTCTACCATCATCATCATGTCTTTTTTTAAATTCAATTCAATGTATTCAAACTCTGCCTTACATGAGTAATCAGGGCATAGTAACTGCACAGCATAATGAAGGTTGGTGCTTCACATTACAAGCTGTAACCTTAATGTCAATTTAGTGTAGGTTAGTGGCACAAGTGCAGCTCCAAGGTACCAGCTGAAATGAATGAATCCAGGTACAGTGCAGTACAATAGGAAATGTTTAAGGACATAGTGCAAATATCACTGGGGAAAAGACAGGGATAAAATACCCATCCTTCTCCCCCTCCCCTCTGCGTAAAAAGGCAAAGGAGGACATTGGTAGGGTGTACCTGTGCAGAATGAAGTAGGCTGTTGGCTGTTGCACTGAAGAAACTGCTGTGAGCTGAAACAGACATTTCTAGCTATCTGGGAAGGGGTGCCAGAGCTCATGAAAGTAAACATCAAAACTTTAATGTGACCCAAACCAATTTAGCTTGTAATCATTTTATGAGCTGCACCGTGGAGCTAACAGGAAAAGTTACCTCATTGATGGCTGTCTGTGTGTCAGTGCAATCCTGCTATTATGAATAAGGTTGCTTTAAATACAGTATAAATACAAGTAGACCAAGAGTTGTGTACAGCTCAGCATTCTACACAAAAACAACAGCTCTCAACGGCACTCCGTAATGAGGTGTTGCAATAAGAGCCCCCCCCCCTCCCCTTCATAATGTGCCTGACATGAAAGTTAATGAAGTGTTTATTAAGAGCAAAATCCTGCTGCCCTGTCTAATGGCAGCTTTAACAGACTAATACAGACCAATAAAGCTGCACAGCTCTGCAGCTCACAGTAATATTACCGTAATGTTTAGAATACAAGCCCTGGATAATAATCGTGGTACAGTAAAAACCCAAAGCAGTGTAGAGCTGCAATCTGAAATGGCAAACTGACCCCCGACTCAAGGTAAACACAGGCTATTAGGGATTGCTTGCTCTCCAGGTAGAACTCTATCCTTTAGCCAATGCCTGTGATTTTACTAAATGTGCTCTATTTCTAGTTGTTCGCCTTAAAGTGTTCTTTTTGCCTTTCTCTAAAACACCTATTGCTGGAATGAGTCTTGATAGTGCACTGGGTAGAAAAGTCATTCTCGAAATCTCAGCGCAGCAGTGAAACAAAAACACACACCAGGTCTCGAGACGTAGTTTCTTCTCTGTCGTACAAACTCAGCTTTTTAAATATTCCCAAACGGAAATTAGTGAAGCCAAAACCTCTGCTCCCACTCACATTTCAGCACTGGCTGTCAGTCACAGGCTGGGTGGAAGCTAGTCAACAGAATCAGAGAGGAGCAGAATGAAACAATGCATGCTTTGACTAAAAAAAAACCCTCTATGAAACAGTGAAAATGTGCTCAGAAAAATGAAATACAAAGTATAGTGACTGCCAGACAACCCCACATCAGTAAGGTTCAAGACAGGCTTGTATTAAGTAAACACTTAGTAAGCAGACACAGACATTTAAATATCCCCTCCCCTAAATGACTATGAATTGAGTAATCTGCATTGGTACGGCTGATTTTTTTTCCTAAATCAGAACTGCATGGCAACACATTTCCCGAAAAGTACGGCAAACAGGTTGTGAGTAAAATTGTCATGTCCATGTAAACGCCTCCAATGAAGACATTGACTTCTAGTTGAAACTATTGTCATTAAATGTATTACGTTTATTTCAGTATTTCTACATTTTGTAAAAAACAGTATAAACTCTTTGATCAATTTTTTAAAGATTTTATTAAATATTACTTTATACTCAAAAGTGGATCTTACCGGCAGTACTATTAAATAGATTTCCAATTGTTTCTAATGATGTATTTGCAGAACAAAGTGCTTTGCCTTTCCTGCAAACACTACATTACAGAATGAAGCCAGACAGTTCAATTGTTAAGTTAATTGGCCTGGAGGATAGTAAAATGCTTTATATGCAAATCTGAAATTAGGATAATGTGCTACAGATGTGTTCAATTAAACAGGTCAAATGAAAGGATCGTTAAGTCATTCAGTATTTTCAACAAAGCGAAAAGCAAGTTAAAGCTGCAGTACAGTGGTAAGAAGCACATTTCTTCCTGAATGAGTCAATCGTGACACAGAGAAAGCATCAGCAGTTTTGTCAACAGTGCTTCACAGATGAAATACCCCCGCACTACCGAATTCCAATTCAATAACCTCTAAGGTGAAGTATTAGGTGCTGTCCACTCAAGGGATTTTGCCCCTGGACTCTACTGTAAATCACTGCCTATGTAATGGAAGTTAACCACTATCAATGGTTTAAGATTACCTTTCTGAATCTTCCCATAGGCTTGAAAACGACTGCTTTTTCTTGGCAAACAAGTTTTTTTAAATGTATTTATTAAACCCAACAACCTTTCACTCACCCGCACAATCTTTACATTCTGTTAGCAGACTCTGTCACTCTGTGCTCTTCTATAGAGTGATATGCATGCAGACTCTATCCTCTTCTATAGAGTGCTACACATGCAGACTCTATCCCTCTGTGCTCTTCTATAGAGTGATATGCATGCAGACTATCCTCTTCTATAGAGTGATACACATGCAGACTCTATCCTCTTCTATAGAGTGATACACATGCAGACTCTATCCCTCTGTGCTCTTCTATAGAGTGATATGCATGCAGACTCTATCCTCTTCTATAGAGTGATACACATGCAGACTCTATCCTCTTCTATAGAGTGATACACATGTAGACTCTATCCCTCTGTGCTCTTCTCTACAGAGTGATACTCACAGAGACGTGTAAATGCAGCATCCTTGTGCAGGCAAAACACCTCTCTCGAAGAGAGCATTCCTAGCATGAAAACCCTGCAAAAATGCAACAAATGAAAATCTTTAAAAGTAAATGCTCATTTTATACAAAAGTTAAACACAGACTATCATAAATAGAGTTCAACATATAAAAATGTGCAGTCCTACATATAATTTTATTTGAGTGTTTTTCTGCTTTGGTTTGAATGAAGCTTTTTGTATTAACAGGAGTGTATTCAGAATGCCATTCTGGGCCGACGGGGAGTATGACTGTGAAGGATGAAATGACAGTGCTGACATGACATACTAATTTAATAGCACACTGACAGGCCTGCCCTTGCCCAGCAGGGACACTGAGGTCACAGTGCTTAACCAGGCCATCACTGGATCATGGCAGTCAGGGGTTAGCAGCTTACCAAGGAGCTTACCAAGTACATGCCCCAATGGCTTCACTTGAGGCTGTCTTTTATCACAACAGCAATATAATTTTTAATTGAATTTGCTCCATAATTATTTTCAGAATAAAAGTCAATGCCTTGACCCTCTGGAGAGTCACCTGTCATCCTGCGTTTATGAAAAAAAACTTCATTTTGAGGGCCATCACTCTGATCAGATAAGCATACAAAAAGCACTTTCATCACCATCTCCTTTATATATCATCTGCCCCTGTTAGCATTGCTGACATGACAGGTTTTAGACAACTTCATAACCTCTAATTGTCCACTCTGCTTCATGTGGCGAGGAAATCAGTATTTACTGGAGCATTTAAAACATGTAGAAATATCTTTCCAATTCTCAAAACATTCAATTGAATTTTTTTATGAATGCATATTTCAGCTCTTTATGAGAAACACCCCCCAGGTACAATTCACCTAACCTTTTTTTTTATTATTATAACAACTTTGTTTTTCGTTTTGAATGTAAATGTGTGCAGATTGTGTCCAGGTGCTGATTAATTGATTGATTGATTGTCAATCAGCCACAGACACATGGTTTGAAGAGGAGCCAGATCCCTTGGTCTGGGTTGGTTAGTTCAGGAGCAGGTTGTGCCACACATTCACAAACTCTCCAGCAGCAACAGCTTTCTGAATCCCCATTTATTTCTACTGCATTACATTATTTTCTTTAAGCTCATATCTGACTGTGTGACAGTCAAAGGTTAACAGTATACAAAAGAAGAAAAAGTGAGCCATCACTAAAAAAAACATTTCACTTGTACCAAAAGTGCCAAATTAAAAAAAAAAAAAGAAATCAACAAAAGAGAACAGGTCGGTTAACCTTTTCAGAAGTAAGTGGATCCCAAAGGAAGACTATTGATCAAAAGCACTCTCAGGATAAGTGCCGTTGACTCTGCTGAACACATTCAATATGTGTCTGCATGGGGGACGAGGAGTAATTGATTTATGTGGCAGCAGTAGTGTCAGCGCTGTGTCCTTGCACAACTCTGCTGTTCTCTCTCACTCCATCTCAAACGTTCTCTCTTTCTCATGCTGTTTCTCTTCTCTCTCTAACTCTCTAAGCCTCTGTCTTACCCTTGATGGGTAAAAATTGGGGTGCAATGTTTGATATGTGACTTTTAACATTGCTTGGATGTGTGGAACAGTGGTCCTTGATTTCCTGCCCTGGACAATCGGGAATCTGTTAGGAAGAAAGAGTTAATCTGGATTACTCTCCACTGATACATGCTAATGACCGCACTGTCTGAGAAAGACTATTAGAGCTCTGGATTTCAAAGGAAAGTATAAGAGCATCTGTCAGAACAGCTTTCTTGACAAGGCAAAACATCCAAAGGTGCAAATACCCTGCAATATAAAGTCCTCTTGGAATGTATTCAGATGTCTCCCGTGAGCAGAAGTATAGCTGGGTGGCTGTGATGTATTGATTGACCTGTACAGTCAGCCTCCTTCTCTCTCCATACTCCTCCAGCCCTGGTGACCTCAGCTTGTTTAAAAATAGCTCTCACCTTGGTGATAAATCATGCCTCTTCTGTTGACTCTTCAAACACAAGTTACAATCCAGGCAGGGCCAGTCACCTGTCTGTACACCCAGAGGAGTGGAACCTGGAGGGATCCTGCAGGAAATGAAAAGGACATGGAAGTCGTAGTGAGCCCTATTCCCACAGCCTGACATTTAACATGCTTTGAAAACTTTCTCTCAGGTAAGTGAGTATTAAACCAAAAAAATAAAAAAGTAATCAAAAATACCAAATCTTTAAAAAAATCTTTACCGGGATCCCGAGTGGCGCAACCATTAAGGCGTGTCCGCGTGGAGTGCAGGATGCGCCCTATAGCCTGGAGGTCGCCGGTTTGGGTTTTAAGGTTTCTAACCTCATCTCAGCAATAAGGGTCAGAATTTGTAATGGCAGTACATCACACGACACTGCCAGTTACATAAACAAGCTAGGAACTACGCTGTGGAAACTGCAAACACAGCATCTGCACTGAGGTGTTCAGGGGAGCTTAAATTGGGGTACACTTTCCAGGGCCAAGACATTTCGCTATAAACCTATATAAAGTTTGCTACAGTTTTTTTGGGAGTTTCTTCCAAAATTTCTATCTAACTGCAGGTGTAAAATATGTTTGGCTACATGCCAAGAAGTAGTTGATTAGTGACCTATATATAAGAGAGACAAGGAAAAGCTTAAAATAAGATGTTATATTATTATTTTTTGGGATTTTTAAAATGTATTTATTAATTTTTGAAAAGGTACAAGTAGCATTAATCTCCTTATCATATAAGCCATCTGATTTACTGAGCTGTGCGAAAGAACTGTGATCTGGATTGAGCAGTAACAGGGATGAGAAGCAGAAGCTTCTGGGCTTGAAGATTAACCTGATTAACCTCAGGATGCCTTTGAGTGGGGTCGGCTAAGCAGTCATTGATCCTCTGAGATTGAGGTCATGCAGTAATTCCTCAGCCTTGACTCCCAGCACAGGACTAGAAAGGACTTCTTTGTACAGGTCATTAAAAAACTATTGGAGGTGCCCGCATTTCAACTAAGCTGACTTCAAAGGTACTTTAACTGGTCTGGAGAATGAACTGGCCACTGGAGACAGTCAATATTTTAAGCAGGGTGACAGGGAGGCATCATCAATACCCTGTTGATATGTAAGGCATACATATGCACAGAATTGTTTGGGTTTCTTGGACTGTGATGGTCTGGATCACACCTTGATTTTTCCAGGATTTGCTAGATGCCCAAGTGAACTAATCCTTAATTGGTAATGCTCATTAAAAGGACATGCTAGACACAAACCATTATGTGCGTTACACTTTTAGACAAATAGCCTGAGAAGTTTCTCTTGCTGAGCTGTCTCACTGTGGCAGGAAAAGAGACCTGAGGTTACGTCACTAAAACACCAAATAGAAAAGTCTATTGACAAAGACATTAAGACGTTCTGCAAGGGCACCTCAGGGCTCATTCCATGTGTTAGTAAAGCGTTCAGCAGAGACGGAATGAGTGAGAAGAACCGGTTTCCATTAATGTGCCTTTTGACTAAACACACTGAGCTCTAGTGAAAGCAGGGAAGCTCTTGGTATAAATCATGGATGGCTTGCGAACAGTTAAGATATTATTTATTCTGCTGTGATAAACATACATTACTGGGAGTATAAAGTGCTTGTTTCAATGTTGAAGACCAATCGCTAGGGGGGGGTGTTACATACTTCTTTGGAAATTCCACGAAATTCAATACCCTGAGCATTAATCTATGTCCGCGCTGCGCTCGAGTGAGGTGGGAAGCGGCGCATTGACAAACTTGTGGCTGATAAAAAGCCACTGATTGACGGCAAAACAGTGAAACGATGTACAGTGAAACGATATACAGCAAATGGCATAGGCATCTGGTGATGACAAAATGTCCAAAAAATTTGAAATGGTACAGTTTCACGAAGAGCGGACGTACAGTTTCATGAACAGTTTCAGATATCAACATGTGGAAGAAAAGTTAAAGAAAATTATACACAATTGTTCTTATTTGGCACTAGACAAGAGTACAGATGTGTCGGATGTAAGTCAGCTACTGATATACAGTATGTACGGACAATTGACAGTAATTTTAACGTGCAGGAAGAACTTATGAAGTTAGCCTCACTGCATGGAACAATAAAGGGTTCAGATAGCTGTTGTTTTGTATTTAAAGGTTGTATTGTAAGGGGCTTTTGTATTTAAGAACACTTCAGTTTTACACTGTGTAATACACAGTTAATTGTCCTTTAACATGCTGTATTGTAGCAAACATTTTCAGTTAGGCAATGTGTAGCCTCAAAAAAATGTGTGGCCCACCAAAGGGTTTCAGTGGATTTTGTGGCTCTCGGCTATCTTAAAGTTGCCCATCCCTGGTATAAATGTTCCTTTGCTGTATATAAAAGCAAGTTGCCATGGTGTGCTGTGATGCTGGAGCTTGAGTGTGGTTTAATATGTGCTAGAGGAACCACATCTGAATAGGGGAGTGGGACAGGAGCCATTAGTTGGCAGCCCTGTTCTGTAGATAGACCAAGGGAAATACTGAGGAGGCACCAGATCTAAATTGTGTGAACGGTTCAATCAGGAAGCTATAAAGAGGAAAGAGTTATTCTGGTTCACTGTCCTGACTGCTCAGTGCTGACCATGTGTTTACAGAGCCTATAGTCACGATATATAAACATTTCAAATCCACTATAGATGGACTGTTGCATCCTAGTACCTTTGCTGTATGTCACATGGTCTTAGCCTGGCCATTTGCCGAGGTTGGGTCAGAATGTTTGGGTCCTATGGTGCTGTTGCTATGGGAGACCCAAGAAGGAAGAAAGAATATGCAGGCTGGCGGCCAATCAGGAGCAGAGAAAGCAGCTGCCAAGGGTTGGGGATTATGGAACGTACAGGATCATGTGAGGTAGAAGAGTGCCTTCCCTACAGATTCTCTGAACTTTTCACAAATCACTGCAATCTGCTGTAGATAGACGGGCTAAATCTCCCACCTGGTTTCCATGCTGAATGTTAAGAAAGCTGTCAGTTCTTCATGTATTCCTTAGTGGCCTTCAGTGGAGTGGAAGATATTCAAGTTATCTTGAAACAGGCTTCTCAAACAATGGTACAATAGTCTCCAACCATTCCTATACTGTTATAGTCGACAAAGTCACGTGAGTGGGAGACTATTTAATATCCCTAAAGCCAGAAATATATGAATTAGGTACACACAGGAAAATCTCAATTTTTATTTTTCTTTCAAACTTTCATACCCCCTCAACAAAAAAATAAATTTAAAAAAACCCTTTTCATTGAGCAGCCTGCATGACTAACCATAATATAAGAATTGCTCCACTGACTGATTCTAAAGCAGGGTGCTTTGTTGTACAAAGCAAACACAAATGGCTGTACATGGTCATTTGCTATCAAACCAATATGGAGAGCAGCTAGTTAGTCTCTGTTTAGATCACAAGTGCTATATAAATGCAAGTCCCATTATTATTTTGCAGTCATTTCAGATATCCAATACAAATCATATTCCTATTGTGCCTTTAATGCAAGGCACTGTAAGACTGCAAGGGTACAGAAGTTAAGCAGGGCAAACTGAGATTTGAGGCATGATGTAAACTTCTGAGTCTCCATTGGTTATATTTTTGTGAACGAAAGAAAAAATAGTTACAAAAAGAATATACATAGTTTTTACGTACAAGTGACTAGCAGCAAAGCACAGCGCTGCAAGATCAGGCACAGCACTGCAGGTTCTTCAGATCAATGAAACATTAACAGAGCCTGAATAAGCTGAGTCTCTCACATGGCAAGACAAAGTGATGGAATTTTTACCAGTTTGACCAGTTGGCCTGACCTACGATTTCATTTTGGAATTGCAGATAAAATAGAAAGACAATGATATCAAGAGATGGTATCAAAAGCTCCACGTTGGCTTGGAAAACTGAGCCCTTTGGATAGTTTTGTTGCTTTTCGTTATTTGTGTAAATGTGCAATACAAATTCCATTCCATTTTCAAGACATGGAAAAACATAACAGATAGAGGTGAAGGGGTTAATACTGTATACCATACCAGGAGAATGTATTCTCTTTTTTCCTATAACCTCAGTAAATTTCGCTGCAATATGGTTGGGCTCAGTATCTACTTGACATACCAATGGGACCGGAACACACAATACATGTTGGTAATTCAAGCCACGGCACTTTCTCACTGTAGTGGTGTGTGGTCCAGTTGTTAACGAAAAGCGCTTGTAACCAGGAGGTCCCCGGTTCAAATCCCAGCTCACTCACTGACTCATTGTGTGACCCTGAGCAAGTCACTTCACCTCCTTGTGCTCTGTCTTTCAGGTGAGACATAGTTGTAAGTGACTCTGCAGCTGATGCATAGTTCACACACCCTAGTCTCTGTAAGTCGCCTTGGATAAAGGTGTCTGCTAAATAAACAAATAATAGACTGACAGTTTTTCCTCTTTGAAAAGGTGGTAACTGTTACCATAAATAAATGGCTTGTACAACTTTCCCACTACATAAATGTATTGCATATCGGAGTACATTGTTTAGTTAATGAGAAATGGAGAGCTGCACAGACACACTGTAGGAACTGATGAATTATTGTCAATTCAAACACAGCCCATTGTGAGTCTCATCTATTCAGGGTATGGAAGCCTGGAGATTATAAAAGGTTGTGACTAACAGGGCCAGGAGTGAGAGAACATCTACATCCTCTGATTAAATCAACTCTGTCCTGGTGCCGATGGATCCAGGCTCTCTATCTCAGCTGCAGATGCCATTCTTCAGCAGCCTCCCCTGTCAGGATCAAACTAAAAAGCTTATCCCTCTTTGTTCAGGTTGTCCTGTTTTTTTTGTTTAATGGGCTTTCATAATCGAAAGAGGGGATACAGGTCTTTTCAACGATCACCAGCAAATACTGTCAGTTCATTGTAATGTAATTTTTAATACATCATCCTAAATTCCCATGCGCAGAATCACAAAATAAAAAGTCAAAGTTTTTGTATACCAGGCCAATTTAGTTTTGGTCTCTTTATGTGACACTTGGGGGAAAAAGCTATATATATATATATATATATATATATATATATATATATATATATATATATATATATATATATATATACATTTTAGCAATTTGTACTTTTTAATTTACCTCAAAGTAAGTAAGCTTATACCCCCCTGTTGCTCAGGCTATAATGGTCTCTTCCTATAAGTATGACTCACTCTAGAGTAGGTATTATAAGGGCAAGAACAAAAATGGCACCTCTTGCTTTCTCTGTCAGCTCCACAATGGAGACCTCCCAGGAACAAACAACTCTTTGTAGTTGCTCATATTCAGGCAAGTATTATAATATTTTACTCATCAGGCTTGAGCACTTCCTCTAAAGTTTGCATTCTTTTTTATGCTGTTTAAAGGTATTTTTTTGCTGGTATTTTATTCTTTGTGTCTCTTTGTTTGGGTTTTGTTTGTAGCAAGCTGCAGTCATCTGTGCATCTCTCAAGAAATGTGCACCTTTCTGTGGGGAGAGCACGTCTGAATTAACAACTTGTATACTAATAATATCTATTTTCTTTTACAGGTTTTACCCTACCAGATGGATCCCTTGCACAGACAACCAGTAAGTTTATATCACAAGGTTTACAGTGTTTGCATTTAAAAAGCACAGTCAGTTCAAAAGTCCATGCAGAAACTATCTGAGTTATAAATGTGAGGGACGATGTCCCATCACAGTGCCATTTAGTTTTAGCAATGTGTTTTACATACCTTGGCTTTAATTGCTGCTTGGAACTGGCTTAAAGAAGGCCAGGGGTAGGACTTGGATTTTTCAGTCAATTCCATTGCAGTCCATTTGGCTTATCCAATCAATTTAATTGCAAGTTCCAATCATGATTGAATTGACTATGCTGCTGAAGATGAATTCAATAATTAAGGGCCTGGTTGGTTCAAAGTCTTGCGATGAAATGCAGTGGAAGAGCCAAGGTATTCTGCTCCTGGTAGAGAGAACATGGACTTGGATATTCTCTATTCACTGAGGGAAATATGATGGAAAATGACTGCAGAGGATGGTGTTAATCAATACCTACAATAACCCAGACCCTGAGCAAGCTGCCTCAAATCATGCATCCTGACTGAGGCCAGCCCAAATTTAGATTGTGATACTTTGTGTGCAAGGTTGTTTGTTTGTACTGGTAGAAGTACTACTGCTTTCATTATGTTCAGTGGCATTTCTTTATCTGGGTCTTTTGGGAGAAAACAAATGTAGTATGTGCTGCGGCCCCCAGTTTGGTAACCCCTGAAGTAGAGCACTGAGGGTGTGTTTCGTATGCAGACTGCATACACATGTTCAGTTCCTGGTTGAAACAAAAACCTGTTCTGTTCAGAACAGTTGGTTTAAGAGACCGATGTGTCAGTAGTTTTTTGAAGGGTAAAAGTTTTAAAGCGTTCTGTCTCATTTGAGCTTAACAGGTAGAAAGAGATGGTGTTCATAATAAAAAGCAGAATCTATGCATCTGAGGTATGTGTGGATATTCAAAGCACATGGGTGACCTTAGGAAAAAACTGCAGTGTTAGAATCCCAAAGGCTTTAAATTGTGTATTATTTCAGTAAAGAAAAAACCTAAACTGGATAGTTATTGGACCTCTGCTGGGTGTGCAAGATTTTATTTGAGGTTTATGTGAATACTTTTCAGGGTCATCAGAAAGGTCAGGTGAGAATTCTGGCTCTCTTCACATCTCTTCAGAAGCAGACGAGGAAGCAGGAGCTGTTGTGCGGATATGCTCACTCGCTCAGTTTAATCAAACGTGTCAGCTTGCGAGATATCATGCCATGTTTCACTGTATTATGATTCTTATGCCATGCCTGAATGTGTTAGGTTCTAGGAGAATGCTTCTTAAGATTTAAAATCAAGTTCATGTTTGGAATTGCTTAAAACTACTACCATATGGGATGGTCACATGTGCCTCACATATAACATCAAAACATTTTATAAATACATGTATATGAAACCTTTCCTGGTACCTAACTGGTTTGTGTGCTACAGTACCAAATTATTGGCACTGATAGTCTCTGAGTTGAAGACACATGACACCATTGTAGCTGCCCTTTGTGCTACCAAAGTCCCTTCATTGCATTACCTGTGCAGTGCCACTGAAGGGCCAGAACTACTCCAGTAGGAGGCACCGCTACCTAATAAATACCCAAGGCAAGATTAATGTTACCAAATTAACCTTTGAACCCAATTTGACCGCAGGACACGCCAGTAGCAGGCTATGCCACTGGGAGGGGACCACACCCAGAATACCCAGTCAAGACCTGGTGTTGTCACTTAGCTTGTATAATTCCTCAGGTTTACAGGATGCAGTGTTCAAGTGTTTTCCTAGGCTCTCCACAGTCACACTAGGGGTCATTCCTCATCTTTCACTTGGTCATATTGTCACCAGTCTTTGCCACCTCAGCTTTCACTCAATGTAGAGTCCACCAGTGTGCCAGTTTGAGGTCAGTGCCTGGAGGGAGCTGTTCTAAAGGAACTAGGTTCTCCAAGGTCATGTTGTTACTCTGTAGCCTTCCACAGTGGTATTTTGGGGTCAGGGTGTGATGTAGCGCCCCTTGTTGTGCAGGAGCAGTACGTCACAGTTTCAGGCTCCATTACGGTGCTGAAGCCCATGGTATTTTTTGGAACATCCAAGTTCTGACCAGGCTTACGTTTGCTTAGACTACAATCCTAGTTTTTATGGTTGTTAAGATTCAATAAACATGTAAGTGCCCTGTTTCTCTTTTTTATTATACACTGGCAGTTATCTCTGGTTTGGCACTATGAAACCATTGACTGGTGCTTGTGTTCAGTAGACCTTGAAAGTCTTTCATTAGCTGGCTGGTCTAGCGGGATCCAAGGTGGACAAAGTGTATTTCATAGTATTGTTCTTATAGCATTCAATTTTGCAGAAACTCTGAAGTACATTTCAAACAAGTATGCTTTAACCCCTTAAAAGGCTGAAAAGTCTTAACTTAAAATGGTTGCTTTGCTTGTATCAAACTTTGAGGTGTTGAAAGTGGAACACCTACACATACAGCTTGATTTCTTGTACATGCTCTCAGTTTGTGTCAGGGGTAACTTGCATGCTGTGTGTCATTATCTTGACATTGTTTTTATCTTTGTTTGTCATGGGAATCCTTAAGTGCTTTTTAATATTAGATTCAAATCATAAACTTCTCCATTCTTCAGTGACTTTAGCATCTGCTTCCTCATTCATTGTTAATAAGCAAGGAACCCTTTTCTTTGTATTCTTTCTTTTAACGTGCTGAAAAGATGCTGGATTGGCAGTCGTGGAGGCTAAAGAAGAAGCAGGGCAGCAGGGACACAAGAGAACATTCTGGATTTTTAGAACATTCTGAAGCCTGCTCTTGAGGGACAGCTTGTATCTTTGGGGTTGAGCGAGCAGTTGAGTGTCCATGCCAATCCGATCAATGGCTGGAGAAGGCCCTTGTACTCACGTAACTGCCTCTCTGTGCTCTATTCCGGTGGAGATTAAAAAGGTTCTTATACTTGCTCAACAGTCCCCATCTAGCTTTATCAGTTTCATATAACAATGAGACCTGAGTCAGCCTCACACTGCAGCTCTACCATCCTCATAATCTATTTACTTTAAGAGCTAAACAAAAAGCAATACATATAACGGATGAAATTCAATTCCGAATCAGCAAAAATGTCCTGTAAAAGCTTCTCATCTCAGAGACTAAGCAAAGGTCTGTAAAGCACAGGACATGGTTTGGTGGCCTTTGACCAGAGTTCAATCAGTGGGCCAGCATGGTGTCAGGGAGCATTGTATCTGTCCATTCGATGAGAAGTCCTGTCTGGTATGTGAACATTCCCATGGTGGCACTGCTTCCTACGTTGGCCTGACTGACTACCTTTGACCTGGCAACTTTTATCAAAATATCTTCATGTCCCCAACACCAATAACTGAGGACAGGTCATTCCTAAAAACATCATTCTGAGTGGAGCTGCTTAAGTATCTAAAACAAATATCGAGCCAAGCCTCACTGAAACAATGTCTGCAGCTTGCAATGACAGCCTCCATAATGAGATGTGACATTTTTAGATTGTGCTACATGCCTGGAAATGGAACGTCATGCGGTCGTTGTCATTTCCGATATTTGTCTCTAAACAATCCAGTTCCTTTCCCTGAATGTTGCTGAAGCGTGACAGTTTTAGCAAGGAGATGGAAGGAGAAGCCTGCTGCAGCATGCTGGTATGGCTATACTGTGACATGTGTTACTGTGTTTGTACAGCTTGGTAATAGCATAGTTGTCATCCTGTCTGAAATAGGCTTTCTCAGTTGGCATATTTTAATATCAAGTTGATATCCCCTTCCTTACTGCCTTTTAACTTTACTGTAAGTGCAATAATATTTATTTTTCCTACAGGCCTGAATGTGTTCATTAAGTATACAATTGAATACTTTGTTTTCATAAAAAAAAAGGCCAAGAAATGAAACTTAGTATTTGGTAAAGTCTTAAAAGACACAAGAACACAAGTAAAAGGTGATTTTGGTACCTTCACAAAAGATTTAAACCTAGTTCTCAATTGAATCTAATTCATGCCGTTCAGTCCACCACCCAGATTTCCACCTCTCTTCTGAACTAGCCTGTCCTCCCCCCTTCCCTTTCATGGGGGTTCCGTCCCATTTCTTCCCAATCGGTGATGCGCCTTTCATTTATAGAAACCAGATTAGCCTCATCGGCTGAGCTAATTTGTGTAATTGAAAAGGAAAGGTAACTGGGATGGAATGATGTGTCCGCTGCCTGCCTCTCATCAGCATCATTTACATTGAAACGAGTCCCTGTTGATGTGATGAATGGGCACCTTGTTCAGAGCTGGACTCGTGATCCATATCAGGGAAGCCAGCTAATGAATGGGCCCTGTTTGCCCAATTACTCAATTAGGGGCTGACAAACTGCTTCATCTTAACTGAATTTGTTTTTTAATCTTGCCACAGTGTTTATTTTATGCTGGCTCATTGAAGTGCAAGACTAGGAGGTAGTGAGTGAGGGAGGTAGGCACAGGATGAGACGAAGGTCACAAACTAAATGCTGTGGTTCACAACCCTGATCTGCAAGTGTGCTGAATGGTCAAGGAATCTGTAACAGCAGTGCATCGCACTACACTGCCCAGCTACAGCAATGCAGTCATGGTCATCAGATTTGGAGAGGTACTCACTGTGAGCTCAAATTCAGACTCACATGCTTTTGATACTCAGCAGGCAAGAGGTTTTAGAAAAGCCTTTCACCCCTCTTCCCCTAGACATTCTACACAGCTTTAGCAACTATTTTAAAAAATGGATTTAAGTTATAAAAGAAAAAATAATAAAAAAAAAAAATAGAGAAAACTTTGTCCTGGAACAAAAGTGTAATGCATTTGTCTCTTTTATAACCTCTGGCAGCCTTCACATGATATGATGTCTCTTAATTGTTTTCCTTTTCATTGTTTTTTTTTGTTTGAATACATTATTTACTTTTGTTTGTAATCCTGCCTGCTGGACAGTCTTAGGTAGGCACATGGAAATAACTGTAATGAGATCTTACAGTGGTTTGGTGAATTATTGTTCTTCCTAATTGGTTTCTAAGTATCACAGAAGAAAGAGAATTCCATGCTATATTGAAGCGGAGGAAGAAGGGACAAAACAAAGTAGTCATACAGTATTCAAGAGCCCCCTTGAGGGCCGCTGAATAGTGACACCACAATTCTAACGACTGGGGAGAGCTGGCAATAAGGGCCATTGTTATTAGTTATCTGTTGTGTGGTCTATGAAAACTCATTTATATATCTTATCTGAATGGTCCCTAAGAGCTTCCGCAGCTCTGCTTCACAGTGCTTTGTAATATTGAAGCTGATTGTGGCTCACACTTTGCTGATTAAAGAGAACTCAAGGGATACCTTCTCTTGGTTGCCCAGCCAGGGTGCAAGCCTGGTCTCCATGGCGACAGATCCTCACAGTTAGACCTACATTCCAAATGAATCCATCCTTTGTAAATGGGGTTAACAAATTACAAAACCCCAAACTGTTATAAATTGTTATGTTAAAAGGGAATAGAAAAATACTTAATGATCTTATTTGAGATTATGCATAAAAAGTGCCATATGTTTTTCCAAGGTGGTGGTGCTTTGTTCTAGTACATAAAGCGGGTTTACTGGGATTTTAGTTTCAGTGTAGTACAGCGAGTATGATGTCAGGTTCATGTTTATAACAGGTTACTGCATTGTGTTTAGTTTCAGTGTAGTACAGTGAGTATGATATCTGGTTTGTGTTTGTGGGGGAATCAAAAGAAGACCTCTGCAGTTGCAAAGTAATTCCTGATTTTAATCTAGAAATGCAATGCATTTAGAAGTCTGCACTTGACTACAGTACATGGCATGAGAAGCATAAGGTCTTTGGGGGCTGTATAGTTAATCACCAGGGTTGTTTTTTTTTAATGTGGTTGCATTTTCCAAATTAATTAATATGCAATAATATTGATATAATCCACTTTTCTGTTCCAAACCAGCACACTTTTAATTAATTTCTGTGGGACATTTTTCACTCTGGCAATCAGGCTAACAACAGAGCCCTACCATTTTAATTACACACCCCTGTGCTTTCAATCATTCAAGAATATAACTACACTACATAAATAATTTTAATAGGAAGATAAAGCACAGTAAGCTAATGCAATCCAGTGTCACGACTCCCTGTACATGGCTAGACCTTATTGGATGAACAAAGGGGTTTGCCAAAGCTGGTTTAAATTCATGTGTGCAGTAAAACACAATTTTAATAAAAGATTTTTAAAAAAAGTATAAAAGTTATCAGAATATAAGAGAGCCTGTGGGAGCTGTTGTGGGATTCAAGAAGACCAAACAGGTTAAGGTATGGGGATCTCTTCAATTGATCTGAACAGTAGTGAAAATAAAAACAAAATCATTAATACAGGACAACGTTTTGCTGATTTTCTAGCCAGAAACACACTATGATAAAGCCTTCAGGCTGCCCTAACCTTGGGACACAAAAGGTACAACTGTAAACTATCTGAACAGTGGCAGCATTTAGATCATTAGTTGTTTAAACAACTTGACCCTACCGTTTCAGGTGGCAGGGTTTTAACAACAAATAAAGAATATTTGACCAATAATGCATAATAGAGGTTTGCAGGAATTCACCAAAAATGCAAAGTTGATTTCTATACAATGCATTATTATACAGTATTCTTAGTTTTTTAGCTCTAAATATTAGATGCACCAGCTATTGGGGAAAGACAGTTTCTTTCCTCAACATGTTCAGTGTGCCTTCTCTGGTAGCTGATTGAAAAAAAAGTGGAAATATTAAAATATCATAAATCCATTTTATAAAACAACAGATTACAAAGCTAGTCCTATAAGCCAACTGCGTTTTGTATTTTCCCAGTATGAATAAAAAGGTTACTTTATCCGAGAGTGTCATAAATTATTCAAGCAGTGCTTTGGGGGAGAAATTCTTTTGTAAGTTAATACATTGAACTATAATACAGACAGATTCCCTCTGTTTTGACGTGGCTGCTGAAGCTTGCTCTTCAATCCTTTGCTTTTATCATCTGTGTCCCACCTTTTATTTTTCAATTTGGAGAGTCCTTGATTTAATGCAAGTCATCCATTGTTGTCTGGAAAAACACAGAACTAATAAAACAAAGCTTGCATTGTGTTGCACAGCATTGCTGCATTGACTGGGCCTAACTACACAGTGATGCAGTCCCTTAAACCCTTCAAATGCCACAAATAAGAAGTTCTGCCCTGCTTGAATTATTAGGGGCCACACTTTCATTTCTCACAGGGGCCCTTCCAAGTGAACTCTCTCAATGTTTCCCACTTGACCAGGTCTTAGGCTGTAGGTCTTGTGAAGCATTTCGAGTCGCCATAGTGCTCATGCATCAATGCTGTTTCCATGAAGCATAGGAATGAGTGACCAGCTCAAAAGAAAATGTGCATTAACCTTGCAGACAAAAGTGGTGGTGTTGAAAGCGGTTGTTAATTAATTAATTAATTAATTAATTAATTAATTAATTAATGCACCACTAACAAGAAAAAAAAGTTGTGGCTGCAGTTGTCAGCATTTCCGATTTGCTCAATACCCTCAAGACTCCTGATAATAAGAAAAAGTGACAAATGTTTTATTTTGCCAGCTCTGTGAAATTAGTATTAATGACAGCTGACTGCATTCTAGCTTTGTTTTATTATTCCCCTTCATGTCAGGACCGCAGCTCCCCTATCTCAGTATCTGTGCAGGTGTGCAACAGCCTCTCCACTAAACACAGAGCAAGCAAGCATACAGTCCATTTACTGTGCTGGTCCTACGGTGCAGATATGTCTTTCCAATCTATAAGAAGAGTAACAGCTATATAAAGAGGAGGCTTGTGCAAAATTACACAAAAAAGGATCTATCAGAAGTCAACACTTTAACTAGCTCTGGTATTAGATTTGTTTTACTACTAACTAGTCTGTAAGTCGCCTTGGATAAAGGTGACTTTACATAATCATAATAATAATAATAATAATAATAATAATAAATAATAATAATAATAATAATAATAACTCTTTGTAAGACTCCATCCATCTCTGCAGTTATTTGCTTCCTTGATGTTAGCTGCATTATTTCTGTGTTACTCTAAATATACATATATTAAATTAATAAAAGTAAAACATATATTACATTTTTTTTTTATCTAAATTGAACATACCATACAAAAGCAGACTTGTGCTACAATTGAACATTTTCTTCCAGGTAATACACTGGGGCTATAATAGACTTTTTTAATTTTCTGTAACAGAAGGGACCGTGGCGTGTGAAGAGGTGTTGGTGAGAATAGATGGGTGAGAAGAAGCTGAGGGAGGGAAGAAGAGAAAGTGAGTTGCTGAGGAGCGGAGTGCCTGGATTAGGATGTCAACACATTCAGTTGGATCCACACATTATCTATCCTCTCGCCTGTCAGGGTGCTGCTTTTCTTCCTGCTGATATCGAGCTGTCTGTATCCAGCCCATATCCTCAGATGGCACTGATCTGGCTTTGCAGACAGTGCATGCCTTCTCCTCCAAGCTCCGTATCGTGTGCCTGCTGTAGATCAGCAATATGTTGCACTCTGTTCCAGTGAACGGCTCCTCCTTCTTTGCAGTTGCCTTTTGCATTTCTTGAACCACTGGCCAGTGAACAGGAGCAGTATATGATAACAGAATGGATGCTGAATTTTGAACTGATAAGGATATCTGTTTTGTGTGAAACTGAATTTATCCGTGAGAGTGTATTGCTAAAAAATCATGTTCCTACGCATTTCATTAACTGTTTCCTCACTACTACCTTCTTCCTTTGCATTTGTCCCTGGCATTATAATATGTTATCTTTGAAACTGGGTCACCCTACTGCTTAGCACTGAAGCCAGCGTCTCTTTAGTTTCCATATTGGATTCTGAAAAACATGTTAATTTCACAACTAGAAAAACAAACAATGTTGTGAGATAATTATTTGATGTTATGAATCTTTAACCCTTCAGGCAGGACATTTCTTTCAGTTTAGTCAAACCTCCCATGATTAACCTAGGCACTTTCTACAGCAGTAACATTTGTATCTTTCCTTTCAGTTTGGCATTTAAACATTAAAATACCCTTTGGGGGAGTGCAGGGTGAGACAGGTACTCAGGGCAGCGCTGGTGAGGCAGGTCCATGTGGTGTGCAGGGTGAGACAGGCAGTCAGGGCAGCGCTGGTGAGGCAGGTCCATGTGGTGTGCAGGGTGAGACAGGCAGTCAGGGCAGTGCTGGTGAGGCAGGTCCATGTGGTGTGCAGGGTGAGACAGGCAGTCAGGGCAGCGCTGGTGAGGCAGGTCCATGTGGTGTGCAGGGTGAGACAGGCAGTCAGGGCAGCGCTGGTGAGGCAGGTCCATGTGGTGTGCAGGGTGACAGGCAGTCAGGGAAGCGTTGGTTTGGGTACTTCGCTGGGATTCCAAAGGGAGTATCACAATTACTCTTGCAATCCTGTGGGTTCAGGGGACGGAATCCACAGGCAGGGTTGCAGGGTCGATCTGTGTTGTGGGGGGTTGGTTCTGGAACAGGGGTTTCTCATTCGGATCATAGTCAAGCAGCAGTTATTGACATGTGATTAAGTAGATGTTATTTTATTAGCCATTTCATTGCACAAACACATTTGAGATTTCTTTGCATAAAAAACGAGGAACTGTTTGTGATGTGGTAGGAGCCATAGATTGAGAACTCAAGATCTAGAAGGATCTAGAATCTTTAAGAAACAGCTTTGAGATGAGCAGGAATATAGTACTGAACTGAGCAGGGAAATTCACAGATCTATAAGTTAATAAATTTTTCTCAGAAAAAAAAACAAAGCAAAAAAAAGAAAGAAAATAAACGATTGGGGTTTCTAATTACATATGCAGGAGGACAACGCAACTGAAAGCTTTTATACAAAGAGGAAAACAAAATCAATCCTACAACTTATTTTCATAATCGTGTGTTGCATGTGAGAGTGACATTTGAAATGTCAATAGGATGCATTCTTCAGGCAAGAATTCCGATTACCCCAACTGGGAACTTGAAAGCTTTCACTTTGTATAAAACTCCATGGGGGGTATTTTCAAAGGACTGTAATGTGCTTACTATTGAGTAAGTATGTTGTTTAGTAATTTTTAAAACAGAGTTCATTGCAAGGTTACATGATGGCTTTTTGTGTAAATGTATGCTAAGTTACTTAAATTAGTGTTACTTTCAACTGCCTTTCTCTTTGATGTAACTGCACAATTATTTTCAAAACTTGCTAAGACTATTAACACATACTTGACATGCAAATTGTCACCATCTCATATGAACGTGCAGATATGTTTTTAAATGGGGTTTCTTTGTTTAAATAAAGCATGACTGTATTACTGTGGCTACACCGAAGAAGAGAACAAATAATTGTTGGTCTTTGGGAGCTTCTTAAACCCGCTCTCGATTCCTGCACTGTCAGAGGTCCTGCAATACCAGTTTGAAGTATTACGCATTTCTATGCCACCAGGTTGACAATGCAAACATTTACATGTCAGCCATATCTGGGAAACAAACTTGATTGTTCCTGCTTTCCCATTATTTTTGCTGAATAGTTGCACACAACTCTCACACTGCACGCTTGTTGATCACATGGGATGTCACGTGACCACATCAATAGGTATATACAGGACATGGATTACAAACCCCAGGACTCCTGTAAACCTTCTCAATGGGATTTATCCTCTGTAGTGAAATCTCAATGAATAACCATTGGCGCCTTGGCAAAACTCTACAGAAGGTGAAAAATAAATCTTTAAGCAGCAAACCCTAAACAGGGCTTGAATATTAAATCAAATCCAGTACCAGTTAATGGAAGGCCAGTGAAAAATAAAGCCATCAATAAGAGTAATGTCTCCAGGCAACTTGGGAAACGATTTCTCTGGACTGGCTTTGTCAGCAGAATCGTAGAGCCCCCAACCCCCCCTGCTCCCTCCACTCCCTCCTACTCCACCCGTCTCCTCAGCTTTAACACAAGCTAATGGGGGGGGGTGAATTTTAGGGGGGTGAATTTCTCTTTACAAAACTTGATCTAAAAGGTAGAAATAAAAGTGTAATCCACAGAATCAGAAGATACTGTACATTTTTAACAAACAGTGCTCAAAGCCATTTGTAGAATAGTACTTTTACTATCAGCAATTTATGAAACATTTTGAAAGCGCTCCTGGCTGAATTAAAAGTTTTTAATTTGTATTTTATATAACAGGACAGTTGTCTAGAGTGTTATGTTTGTGGAGTAACATCTGTTCCATATTTATGAATGGGGGTTGTAGCCCCTCCCACAGCTAGTTTAATAACAATGTTTCTTTTTAGTACTTCTCAATGTCTTTTGGTTTAATGTTTAAAGTTATGGATCATGTACTACAAAGAAAACTTTGTTTCTTAAGAAGGTGTGAAAAAGAATGACACTGGCATATTATGCAAATTTAGGTCACTTTAACTAGAGAATGATCCTCCTGTGGCACATTGCCCTTAAATAATATTGCTAGTTAAACAGAGAGCTGGAATAATTTGCACTTGCTGTGAGAAGATCACATTGATATTGAATTTGCAGCAACCCCTCAGAGGAAGGTTATAAAACAGTTTCTTTGCCTCTGCAAATTTGTACTGAAGGGCGTATTATAGAGAGGGAAATGGGACATATTTCCTGAAACAGTTATGAATCAATTGCTGCCACAATGAGTATACAGGCTAGTACACAGGCTACATTTACAATGAGTATACAGGTTAGTACACAGGCTACATTTACAATGAGTATACAGGTTAGTACACAGGCTACACTTACAATGAGTATACAGGCTAGTACACAGGCTACATTTACAATGAGTATACAGGTTAGTACACAGGCTACATTTACAATGAGTATACAGATTAGAACACAGGGTACATTTACAATGAGTATACAGGCTAGTACACAGGCTACATTTACAATGAGTATACAGGTTAGTACACAGGCTACATTTACAATGAGAATACAGATTAGTACACAGGCTACACTTACAATGAGTATACAGGTTAGTACACAGGCTACATTTACAGTGAGTACACAGGCTACATTTACAATGAGTATACAGGTTAGTACACAGGCTACACTTACAATGAGTATACAGGTTAGTACACAGGCTACACTTACAATGAGTATACAGGTTAGTACACAGGCTACATTTACAGTGAGTACACAGGCTACATTTACAATGAGTATACAGGTTAGTACACAGGCTACATTTACAATGAGTATACAGGTTAGTACACAGGCTACACTTACAATGAGTATACAGGTTAGTACACAGGCTACATTTACAGTGAGTACACAGGCTACATTTACAATGAGTATACAGGTTAGTACACAGGCTACATTTACAATGAGTACACAGGCTACACTTACAATGAGTATACAGGCTACATTTACAATGACGTTCGGCACCCAGAATAGAACTTTCTTTTACTAGGTTTGTGATGTCATCGTGATTTCGTCATACTGTCATCGTACTATAGTTTTCTAGATTTGTGATGTCATTGTACTATAGTTTTCTAGATTTTGAAAATGCGTGTTGTAAGCATGGCGCGCCTGGAGGGGGTAAATCAGTGCCAATATGGAATGATTAACATTGTTCTATTCCATATACCTATAAATGCTGTTTACAAGTGGAATTACTCCCATAAATGAAACTGTAATGCACATAAAGAAACAGCATCTTATTGCAGGGCTCAAAGGGTGTTGTGTTTGGTATCTGCAAATGGAAAACTATTTTAAAAGACAAATGAGGTCAGTACTCAATTCAAGGCCACTGCCATATTGTGCCTATTTATTTAATGCAACAAAAGCGAAGTCTGAACCAAGGTGATTCTGAGATGTGGCCAATGATTACTAGGTGCTGGCACATTTAACTGCATTGTTTCTATATCCCTGCTGATGTGGAGAAACAGAAGGAGGCTTCGGCAGTGCAGAATCGGCAGCTCTGCATGACGGATTCTTTTTTTATTTGACAAAACCCCATAATCAAACTCGACCTGTAGAAACACATAATACATTTGTGTACAGAACGGGAGGCGAGATGTCAAACCATTTAATAATAAAGCAGCAGTATTAGTGAAGGATACCCCTTTACAAAATCATTTCACAAAGGCAGGTATTGTTAAATACCAAAGCCATCTCCCTAAAAATAGCAGAACAGAATGTATAGAGGATTATATACAGAATTCAGTGGAATTTTAGTTTAGTTTGCAGTTAAGGATTTTTTAACAGCAAAGTTCTCTCAGGTAAGAAGCAATGTCTTCATGCTGTCTTCACCATTTTAATGCTTGAATAAAGCATATGGTTCCTTATCCACAACATCCAGCCCTTCAAAGTAAACCCATTATGATACAGGCTTGAAAGAAACCTGCTTATTAGAAAAATGATTGAATTGGTTTATTATTTACTAGTGTTGTGCAATTAGTATGTGAAATTAAGAGCATTAGTTATAACATCATAAGCAATAATTCAGCTTTAAACAAACACAAAGTTAGTTATCTTACCTTAAGATGAAAAGTCAAGACACCAGCCCACATATTTCACAATTGGTTACATTAGACAAAACAGACAATTGGTTACATTAGACAAAACATCTGTGCTGTGACCTGAAACTAAGCAGTAACATAACCCAGCCTTGCTCAGGACCAGAGATCACTAAACTGCTGTGTTGTAATTAACATTAAAGCTTTAGCGAGCTGCCCTTGACTTTCACACTGTGGAATATTGCTGTGTCCTGTGTGCAGTTGAACTCTAGTATGGGTGTAATTATGGGAAACTAAATTGTCCAGCCCCTTCAACACCTGCCTGCCATCCAACCACAGCTTCCACTATTGATTGACATGCTTTGCAGCCACTAAACGTCCATTAAAGAGTCCTTAATCGCAGCCTTGCAGGAGGTTAAATCCATTCCGTCATTAATATCTCACACAATTGGTGTAGAGGTAGGAAAAGGCTTGAGATGCTGATCACGTTTTGCAAGTTCATCCCAAACATGCACCGTTGGATACAGATCCAAGGCTTCTGATGCACAACAGGTAAAGTCATCCTCTTGTTAGCAACAACCACATTATAATTACCATTTTAACACCTCTTGGAGCAGTAGGCGCTCTTAGCACTTGCAGAAAAACAGTTACCTGTTCTTTGGAGAACACGGCTGAGACTGCAGTGAGAGGGAGGTTTGTATTTTCCTGCATTGTGTGGGTGTTGCTGTATAATCATGTCAGAACTCATTGTTGCTTTATTCTCATTGACAAATTCATGGGGTTTGCCTACACTGTAGCTGCCCATGTTACTTTACATTCTTGACAAGTCTAGGACAGTTAGCTGTCCAAACCAACTGAGTGCTTTACATTCCTTACAGCAGCTGTTATAAGTCAAACGTTGTTGGGTTTTTTTTTCATTTCATAAGTTGTCTTTTGCATTTCAAAGCATTTCTCCATGGGATTAAATTCATAAAGAATTAAAGAAAATATAATCTGTTGAGACCTCAGGTGGCAGGTAATGTGCTGTGACTGTCGTGAGCAATCCCCAGTCCTTTGTGTTTCAGAAGCCCTTCGAGCAGCTTCAGGTCTATATACTGGCTGCATTTCTGTGCAGATTTGTTCCACTGACCCTAAGCTGCAACAGGTAATAATGTAATATTCCTAGTGTTTCTCTATTTACATTAGCTCTGTGTGTAAAAGCTAGAGGTCAGAGAATCATTTAGTTTATTGTGAAGACAGGTTATTTGAGGAGAGAAGCTGTGCCTTGCAGATACAATGTTAGAGCTCAAGCGGAAATCAAATGAGAAGTCTTGTGTATGCTGTTGAGCAGGGCTCATGAAGGCACCTGGGGCCAGATTTTCCGTTTCATCTTCTCCAGGCTCTCAGTTGAAATGGGGGTGGCAGATGTACTGACCATGCTTTGAAAACCTGGTTAGGTCTAGGCCCCCTGCACTTTGTAGATGGTTTTCTTTTAATATTGAGAGATTTTTTCAAAGCAGTGCACAGAGGCAAGCTTATTTTATCTGCTGATAGTAATACATGAGAGCCCTTTGGGTGTGTAGGAGCCTCGCCACCAAAGCCGTGTCAGGACAGGATCAGGGCCATAGCGCTCTGTTTAATGCCACTTTCAAAAATGTGCATCACATTATAAACTGTGTTTTGATCAACACTGAAGTCAGGATGATTATGCTCACAGATCTATAATTTAGCGAGTGGGCAGGTGAGGTCGTTGTTCACAAACAACCACAAGCACACATAGAAACACATCTGAACAAGCAAAACCAGGGGGGGTCTATTCATTTGATCTAACCAGCAGCAGATCTGAATATTACCACTGTTTAAATGATTAAGGTTATACAAATGTATGTCTCAAGGTCTCCACCAGGGGACAGTGCTCTCTCCTGGGGAGGCTCAAGGTCTGCTGGGAATAGTGCTCTCCATCAGGGAGGCTCATCTCACACTGGGCTGGATCAGCACTGAGCATATCTGCAGCCTGGGGATTCCTTTGCATCACAATTATATTTTATTATTAACACAGGCAAGGCTGTTACCCCCACACAACTCGGGCCAATTGTGGTAATGACAGCAAATCCAATGGAAGGAAAGCATTTGCAAGGAAATCATCTTCGTATCTCATCATGTAAAGGCAGCAGTAATTTAAACATCAGGCAGTCCCTCATGCATACCAATGAGAAGCGCTGGGGAGAGACACAGACTGTTAGCTCCAAACCAAGAAACACTGTCTGGAACACAGAGCAAGCATTTTTATTCCATTAGATACATGTCTCTGTGTTTACATCCATAAATGGAGCCACAGTAAACTATGAATGGACGTTATTCCTCTCATCAAGCCTCAGGCAAAACCAAGGTGTTGGACATTTCATGCGTCTGTACCCCGGCTCCCACAATTCTCAAACAGTGCCCCCAAGCTCACAAGGGTTGGGGCTGACAAGCAGGTCTTGCATATATTACAGATACACATCCCACAACAAGAGCTACAGTATACAGTGCAATACCATTCTTACCTGTTATTTTCAGGATTATATTGTCTTTTGCGTGCACAAAAGAAAAATGTAGTTCATAGGTATGAAATATGCTTCCCTTTCAACACATTGTATTGACTGATTTACATTGTATTGTATTTACTCTGTGCCAGTATGAAAGAAACGACACAATGATCCGGGTTATCTCTGTCACAGCGAAGAATCTTCAATTTTAAATGCCTGGAGAATAAATATCTAAACTGCCTTCCTTCACTGATAACTCTGTGCTCCTTGGTACTAATCTGATAAGCTCCTTTAAAAGCAAAGCACCCTTCCATCATAGGCGGAGTGGCTTTTAACTCTATAGGGACACTGCTGATACGAATCTTCCACCAGCCAAGAAGGCAAACGTTCACCCCTGGGACTAGTTAAGAGGTCAGGCATTGGTTTCACTGCATATCCCAAGAACACCATTAAAACATGAAATGCACATCATTTATAAAATACTGCTGAAAATTTTAACGATTGCTCATTTTTATCTGTTCTTGTTGGTTGACCTTCACATATAGTGCTCAGAATGGCTGTTCTTTTATAATTGCTTCTTGTTATCGGTATACAGTTCAGAGGTTGTGACCTGGGAGGACTTCAGGGATCAGCAATGCAGTTACCAATAATACCCTTCCCTACAGCCCTGTTTTGGGATGCAATGCTTCTTATGGGAGATGAGTCCCAACTCATGCCTTGTTTGCATGGCGATGCCTAATTGAACAGGTAGTGTGAGTGCCAGTGACGGGCTGTTTGTATTTCTGTACTGTACCTCCAGCTTTGTTTGAAGACTGGTGTCTTTGCTTTGGAGTACTCCAGTCAGCATGCCTGCAGCACCCGGTCTCACAGGGCTGTACAGTATTCACTTCTCCAGGCTACAGCCCTCTTTCAGACAGTATCCCAGCATGTGTTGAGTTCAGAATAATTGGGACAACCAAAATACATCATGGACTAAATTATACAGATTACACATATATTTCATCAAAACGACATCCACAAAAACTGTTCACTTTCTGGTGTTGAATCACATTAATAAAATCGATTTTCAGAAGACCAACTGCACACTATAGCAATTTCCAGCTTCCCTTTAACCACAGCACTGAAGTAAAACTGAGCCCCAGAAATCCAATCCATAAATAGTTAATAAAGAATGTATTTCCATGTCACGCATGTGAAATATGATTTCATGAACTGTGTTAAATAATTGAAACTGAAAAAACCAATTCCTAAAGCAGTAAGCTTTACCCTCAAGGACATCTTTTTTATTTATCTAAAAATGACACACTAAGATTGAACTTTGGGCACAGTACTCACTGAACTGCTTTTACGTTGCACTGTGAAAGCATCTTAGCACAGCTCCAATCCAGGGCAATGCGGTTCTTGGTTTTAATGGTTTTCAACTGGGAGCAACAAATTCATTTTAAATGTGGTTCTTATGCCAGGTGTATTAAATATGTACAGGATGGAATTCCCAGAATAGACAGATAGCACACATTCCCAGAGCGTAACTTCTGAATTCATAACTGCTAAATATATTCTATTCTATACATGTTCTTCCTTGAGCAGATACAGAGCTTCTGGTTCTGCTGAAATGTTTAGAAAACATATGACTGTCAGCCCCTGAGCAGCTACTACAGCACCTCAGCAAAATCAGCAAAATTGACATGCGTCCTGAAAGCCATTGCAACTGAATCTCAGCATATAAGAGAACCATCGAATAGGCTTCTATTTGAAAATGAAGCAACAGTGATAAACAAAGAGCACATAAGAGAGTGACAGCAAAGAGTGAGTTAGTTATTCTAAAGAAGCTGCTATCCTGCAAAGCTGTGGCGTGTGCTACCTCAGCTCCCTCTGTGCCTCTTCTTTAATTGGGCAGGGATCTTCACTGGAGACCTGACCTGATGCTTCACAAAGTTTAGTGATGAAGAAACTGTATTCACTCGTAGCCAGTGGGAGAGATGTGTAGACTAATTAGAACAAATGTTGTTTACATTTTCACATTAACCTTAATTCAGCTGTGTCATTGAAATTTCATGTGCTAGAAATGGCCAATAAAGATTAATATTGCTGTATTATACTAACAGGGGGAAGTGTAACGTGCGTGGGTCGTCACTGAATAATAATTAGTCAGACACAGCATTGGGTGTTGACACACCGCAGATTTAATTAACAATACAGGTGCTGCCACTTGGGTACCAGCAATGGTAGCCTTAGTGTCAGATTTAATAAAGAAAACAAAACAAAGCTAAAAATAAAAGTTTGACACACAAAGGCTAAACTCTGAAAGAATTGCTTGTTTATTCTATATAACTATCATCATTGTAAATATAATTCAGTATCTTTTCTGGCCGGCCCATCAGAATGATTTCATTGTGATGCCTGGACTCCCTAAAGACCCCCTTGATTTGAAAAGTCTTTTTTTTGTTTTTTTGTTTTTGGGTTAGGGTTAGAATTGAATCCGCTTCCTACTTATGATTTCATTCTGAAATCAAACTACATTTCCTTGCAGTTTAGTCAGAGGACCATCTGCCAGCTACAGACAGGTGTAGTTTTATAAAACTGATCCACATGCAATGTGCAATGGAAGGCTTGGCCTGTTATTTCACTTGGTGCTTGTACATCATTGCAGCCATTTAACCTCAGCGCTGAACATATTGCATCAGTTAACAATCTGAAGAGCTGAGTTGTAATGGGAATGATGGAAGCCCTCGTCTCCTCTCATCAGCACTTCATTTCTTCAAGCTTATTGGAAAGCAGAAAAGCTGTCACTCAGACTGTCAGGTACTGAGATTGCCAATAAAACATTACACTGTAGGACCGAAAGTACAGCAAACAGACAAATACCCCGAATACACCACATTATTTAAACAAGCATTGCATTGCTAAAGCTTGTTATTGCTGTGAATAATAATAATAATAATTAGTCTCTAATTACCACCCAGTATCGAATAACTGGGAAAGATCACCAGAGAGGATTTCTTATGTGTCTTCACTGGGGGTGGGGTGGGATCTGTGCTTTTGGGCAGTGCAGTGAGACATGAACAAACAGCACACACTGTAACCCCTGTAATATTGATAAGAGCACTTCACAGGAAGCCTCAACACATCAGAACTATCAGAAAAAAACAGTCAATTCACTTTGTTGATGGGATAAAAAATAAAAACCTAATAAAGACAGCATTCTGGGATAGCCAGACTAATTACCAGTCATTAAGTACATGGGGTTCCCCTTAATGTCTGTAGATGTTTTTACTTACCTTTGATTCTAACTGTGTTTTTAATTAACATGCAGATACCTTTGACTTGGGGCAGCAAACATTTCGTTTATTTAATCATAACACACTCTTAGTGAAAGCATGGTAAAAGATAGACAAGCATATTACAAATCATGCAAAAATGATAGGTGCATCGTTTAAGCATGTTATGAGCATTGAATGTACTTCAGTTTACATGTTTAGTTACAGTGAAACACTATTAAGATCATATATTGAAAAGGACCCAGGAGACCAGGTGTCTTTTTGGTATTTGGAAAGGAGTATATAGAGGTTAATGAGAATGGGGTGTTGGGAGCACAGGGCTCCAGGGACTGCCTTGTTGATTATGTTGCTCTTGGTCAAAAGCAGCAGCCCCTGTTTCTCCTGCTCCTCTGAGGCTCTGTCTGTGTTTTGATTCAGCCTTTCTGCGAGGTGCATTAACCTATTGATAAGCTCTTGAGGCATTCACACATTGCAGAGGCACTGGGGCATTGGAGATGTCATAAATAATTACCTAACATATTCCTGCCTATTGCAGTGATATGCTGTTATTGATTAAGACTGACCTAGTGCACAGTTAGGGTTAGGGCTGACTAGCAGATCTTAAATGTCTTCTATATACAAATCCCTGAAAGACGACTCATCACAGTCAGCAGCATACTCCCCCCATGCTGGTTGAGCTTTACAAATAAAAGAATGGCAAGCAGCTGCACAGAATGGGATTTAAGTTTAATCACCCTGCCGCCAGCAGCCCTCAAACAAGTCTTCAGGTCCTGGGAGCCCTGTTGGTGGGTCCTCCGTCGGTCTTGCTCCCTGCCTGCCTGTCTGCCTTGGCTTGAAAGCAATATGGGCTTGGATATCCAGCTTCTCAGAGTTATTACTACCTGTAATAGTTTTTAAAATAGTTTTTACATTGTTTTTTACATTGAATTTTCCTGTTGTTGAATAACTGTCACCCTCTGAAGTCAACATTTTAATTTTGATCTGCTGATTGTACAGGTATTTTGAGACGAAGTCAGTGGAGATTGTGCTTAAGAAGCTGCCATCAATCTCTACAGTCCGGACACACCTTCTCGTGTGTTTTACACATCATTTAACTGGAATTCAGAAAGCTATGCTGTTAGGGGAAAAAGAAACCTTCTTTTATTGTTATTATTATCATTGCTTATCCCAGTGCCAGTTCAAGCTCACAATACATTTAACAGGCATGTGAATACAACTATCAATCAACCTGCTAGTCTACTGCTGGACCCCTTTCATTTATTTAAGAGCTTTGTCAATAAAGGACTGCAATTTAGATAGA
Source organism: Acipenser oxyrinchus oxyrinchus (assembly GCA_030684275.1). Lineage (NCBI taxonomy): Eukaryota > Metazoa > Chordata > Actinopteri > Acipenseriformes > Acipenseridae > Acipenser > Acipenser oxyrinchus. Next base: position 10,010,945 of record CM060283.1, on the reverse strand, counting down.
CCTAATCAATAAGGCATACGAAAATCTGCCATCATTTTAAACATCATTCGTCCTTTGGTCTATTTATTTCAGTGACAAACACACTGATGCTAATGAGAGAAGTAGCCAAGTAGAGCAAAGGGTTAACACTTGCATTCCGGTTCAAATCGAGTCACGAGCGAAAGGTGTTTGGTGATGTCACAATACCATCCCATTGGGAGTCTCAAAGAAAAGTCATGTATCAGATTAAACAAACTAACCTTTCTTCCATTTTCTTTTGAAGTGTAAACGAGACATTGCTGATACCATGAAACAGAACGTTTTGAACTCAACTCTCATTTGAATCTCCCTTCCTGGAGCATTAGGCTGCTACACTGCAGGTGCGAGAACCAGCAGATCGTAATAAGAGAATCGCTCTGCAATCCACTTGCTGTCTGTGAGATGCATTCCATTGCTAATGAGCAAAGGAAATATGCTTCACTACTTGCTGCAAGGGATGCCATTAATAATTAGCATCTAAAAGAGAGCATCCCCTCCTATTGAACAATTATCTGGCGTTTTGCTGGGGAGCAATGCGTTCTGTCTGGAGCTGATCTAGTGTGTGTGGTCTTGTTGGATTGTACAGCCACAGCTCTTATGAAACTCCCTGTCACTGACTTACAATTTACTACAGAAAGCTGAGCTATTAATAGAAAATGTGAGTTTAACATACAGTAAAAACAAAGTTAAAACCATAAAATATCACTGTGCAATGTTGCCAGCCACGTCGTATTGTCCACTTTATTTAGTTGAAGTAAAAAAAAAAAAATAATCTCTTGAAAAACAAGTTGTCATGGTCAAATACAGTAAATAAATAAAATATACACGCATTTGAGATCATTATTCTATAGAGATTGCAAACCATCATTGCAGTCAGCTTATCAGTGATGCTTCATTGTCATGTGTGCAGCTGTAGGCTTTTAATAAGGGAGTCACTGTGGGGGGTAAATGTTAATCCTGCTGTGTAACGTGGGTAGGTGTATTTGGAACAAGTAGCATCTTGTACTTGGACCTCATCCAGAAAAATCTGCTTGTTGGATAAAAATGTACTTTGTGAAAATACAAAGGCAAAAAAGTTGTTTAATTCCTTATTTAGTGTGCAACAAATGATTTATAAATAGCAAGAAAATAATGGACTCTTGATCGACTTCTCAGCTGGTCTTTTCTGAGCACATGGAACAGACAGTTCAGCCATATATTTATGATTTTATTTTTGTATATACAGGTAATCCCTCTGAGATCTAACATTTAATTTACTGCAGCAGCTTGATAACATATTCTCTTACATGACAAAGAAGCAACCCGCTATGGTCTTCCGCACTTTGAATTCTGTTGATGCTTATATAATTAAAACTTGTGTCTGTGAGTCTTAAGTACAGGTATGGCCAAAGGTTTTCCATCACCCTATAGAATTAACACATTTTGCTTTGTAAAGTTGAATGAAATGTGACATTTTGAAATCTAACATGAAAAACTGTACTACTATTATGGCTTCCGGTAGACTTTTGCAATATAATTTTGTAGTTTCTTTGATTACATGATGTTAAATAAAAGATTGTCATTATATTCACTTTTTTTAAAATTATGTCTCAATCCTAAAATTCAGGTGAGTTTTGGCCATAGCTGTATATAACTTGGCTCTGGGGACAGTCAATTTAATGCAGTATATGAGTAAGAACTAACAATGCATTTTAGTGCCATTACATTAAAGTCATTGGAGTCATATAAAATATCCAACAAACCCGTACAAGATTTATTTATTGCATAATTTACCATTTCTATTTGTGCCTCATGCAAGGCCTGTCAAATACCTTAACCTTTCATTCTAGCCACAACATGCTGTAGGAAAATCAGTGCAATACAGGGGGGAATAAAAAAATAAATTCTAGGGGGAAAAAAGTAAAAGTAGCCAAAACAAAATTGTAGATGAGTACACAACTTTAATAAAAGAATAAACCATTTTAGCTTGCTTTTTCAGAGTGCATGTCTGTATAATCATGCTTTAGGTGTTTATTCTGGAACTCAAAGGGCCACAGTACATTGCATAACATTTATACTTTATCTGAGGTTCATTGCCCTGTTCTATTCATTTACACACAACCAGCCACCTGTTAGCAGAATAATAATTGTTTAAAACAAGACTCGTGCTCCCTGGTGTGTTGGGTAAATATTTTGGGATGGCCAACCACTCTTTTGTATTCTAGTTAAACATCTCACATTGATAAATGTTTGGAGAAATGGATTGCTCACTCATAGGTTCCCTGGGTTGGTAGTTAAAGTGCTGACATTTAGCAGATGCATAAACTGTACTTTTTAAATAACTGGCAACAATGAGGACAATTAGTCTCTGGGTAATTGTGAGCTGCTTTTGCGACAGATTAAGACCTGGAAATGGATTGTCCTCTCCCGCGCTCCAGGTGTGACATTTGAAAATGTCAGCCCGAGAAGTTTTAGATGATTCCAGGCAAAGATATTTAAACTATTATAGAAATGAGGACACTATTTTTTTAATTGAAAAAGTCAAATCAATTTCAAGGGGAAAAAGGTAATTAAATAAGATAGCTGCAGGTACTAACGATCCCCTTCTCCCTCAATGTGACACAGGATAAGGCAATTATTTATCCAACCTTTGCACTCCTTGGGCTTTGCACTGCTGTTATGAAAAAAAAAATTCTAGGAAAAATACAGATATAGAGATAGAGATATATATTTACCACGACATTATTGAATGTAACATTTTAAAAAAAAGCATGTAGAGATTAATTGTATAATAATATTAATAATTAAGATTTTTACAAGACATCCGTTATATGAAATGGGAGGATTGTGTTGCTGATGGGATGTTTGTGCTTGACACAGTGACCAGCAGAGGGATACTCTCAAGATGCTGGTGATGGGTATATTCTATCACAGCCACACATCTGCCACAGCACAACGGGGGTAAAGACATGCAGCTGAATTTTACCAGGACACAACGCATTTCAAAAGCAAGTCCATGCAAAGTGGGAGCTTTTCATTTTTGCAGCAATTCAATATGTTATTATCAAGTGGTATAAAGCTCTTAAGCCCACCATACACGGGGTAAGGGAGTGGATTCGGAAGAGGGATGAGATGGGAGCTTATAACAATTTAGTATTGAAATTGCGTTATCAGGACGTGTCCTGTAAGAATGGATCCCAACACTTTTGAAGAGTTACTGAACTTCTTGAAAACTAGATCCTCTGAACCTGTATAATAGAATTTGTATCAACATACTTTTTCATATTTGCTTTTAATGCATGCTATGCTTAACATAGCTACACATATTTCAACCGTGACATGTTTAGTGTCTGTATAGTAGCAAATGCACTAATTGTAACTATATTTACAATTTTTCTACTTTGTATTTTGATATTTAACAGCAAGTACAATGGTGCTACAAAAATAATCAACAATAACAATTTTATTTGGAATACAATATTACATTATTTTATTAAAGTAGGCTACTTCTAAGGAGACTTATCTATGTCTGTAGTCTGGAAAGATAAAACGCTTAACTTTTTTCTGTTTAAAATTTTGTTTTTGAAATGCTAATTTAGGGTTGACCAGCATTTGCTGTTTAAACAGTCTGTATGCGCTTTTCTCATATCGAAAACTCACTTGTTATATTAATCTCAGCAGAAATTTGCTCATGCCTTGCTACGTACATTTCTATCATGCTATGTTTTGATTTTCTTATTATATAGGCATGGATAATTCTCATAGAGGTCAATTCATTTTTCAATATGCTCCCGTTGCCAAGCCATTTTCACAGTCTGTACGAACAAAGAAAAAAAATGAATGCCAAAAGTAGCCATTTTGTCTGCATGTGCAGCTACTGTTTGATTTAAAAATATTTTCAAAATGCTGGAAGAAGTCTGTAGTGAAGACTCTCACAGGGCTATTGTATTATCATATTGCATTCACACACCCAACGTGTTTCCATTACTTTCTCACAAAAAACACAAAATTATTACAAAAAGTAGGTTTTGTACCATTCAGGAATATTTTATAGCCTTAAGTTTATTTTATTTGAGTGAAAAGAACACTTTTATATAGACTAACACCCTTCAAACTAAACTGATTTCAAACTGAATGAATCCCAGCATCCTTCAAATGAAACTGATTTAAAGAGAAATGGGCGCAGCAAGCTTTTGATTTTATTAACAAAAATAAAATAAGAATGTTGAGGCTAGATTCTTTGTCCTTAAAAAAAAGGGAGCTCACATGTTAGTGCGGCACAAATTGAACAGCATAGATTTACTGGCCTGACTCAATGGAGAGTCACACAGGCAACGTGGTGCTGAGTCAGAATGGTCTGTGAGTCCGTCTAAACACAATCCTCTCCCACCTCCCATTTCATTAAGTTCTTTTTTAGAAAGTTTAACTTTTTATAAGGCTGCTGCAGATACCCTTTCTTAATGACTGTTCACTCCAAGTCGATATCAGGAGGGGAAAAGGCTATGTTGTTTTGTAGGTTTAATGAAATAACAATGTTATGACAGCTTCGTAATGCACTGCTAGTTTTTAAGAACAGTGGTAGATACTTAAAGGTATAACACTGGCAGGCTTCCAGTTGGTTGGAACTTGTCCTGTTTCTAACTGTACTTTTATAATGTCACAGATGGAACAGCATATGATGAGACACCAGTGGTAGCAAGTAATCGTCAAGACCATCTGGACTCTTTGTATAGCAGCCGTCAAGTTTTTCAAGTTAAATTGAGGTCGATGGGAGTAAAAGTAAAGTTAAGAGGATAGAAAACAGTTGAACAGTAAGAGGTGCAAAACAAAGTTGTACAGATCAATTGCTAATCTTTAACTAACTCCTTGTACATTCAATTAAGCGGCAGAAAACAATTCCTAATGTAAAATTAATACTAGAAGACATTTACTAAAATCAATTAACTTCACTTTTCTGAAGTTCTTGCAGTCAAATTGAAAATCACGAAAATCTGATTCCCACTTAAAAACAGTGCTTGCCATAGCTAGATATCCCAAGAGGGAGAAGGAGTCTAATTGCCCTGTCCCTGGACTCATTACACTCCCCACACTGGCATGACTCATCAGGAGTCTGTCTCTCGGACATGGGCTGTGATGCTCCCAGCAGCTGATGTTCAGTTTATTCAGTTGTTCAATGGAAAGCAGCATACTGTATGTCGCCTTCCCTCGCCTTCCGTCACTCTTTCTCTCTAAGTAAACCATAGCATGCGTGTGCGAGACTTTACAAACAAAATGCACAATGCTGTGTTTTATTTCATAGATTCAAATAATTTTTATTTCATTACCAACACAATGTATTTCAAAAGAAGGGCACTGTGATGTTCACTGTTTACTGTATCCAGAAACACAGAAAGCTTTCCTTCCCTTCTCACTCCCTGGCCTCTATAAAGGATGTTCACAGTCTCATTGCATACTCCCTGTTGCCAGTTCTGCAGAACAAGTCCTGTTTAAAACGCATATGACAGTGGTGGTGCTTTACTGATATAATTGCAGTACATCAGTGTTTCCCACTACTTCATGTTACTTTACAAATGCAAAGTAGCTGATACTGTAGACCGGTATAACTGACTAAGTAATGTCGCATGAAAGAGGTGCCTGTCTTATTTTCTATTGATAATATTCTTTGGCAAATGCACTTTAAAAAAGAGTCTTATTGATATTCATCACACATGCATAGGAAAGCAATCTATTACAGCCCAGTTCGCCCACAGTTATTAAATAGAGTAAGATGTATTCTGATGGCTTTTTATTGGGCAAGCTGTAGCAGTCCTGTCACTTCACAGAGATCTCGATGAATGGGTCTGAAAAACTTGAGTAAATACCTGTCTGATGTGTGCTGATGTGTGCTAGCACCACCACATGCAACTGTAACCAGCTTGGCAAATGAGGGTCTTTCAGAAGAAAAATGTGTTAATTATTTCTAAAATTGCCAAAAATGTGTCTCGGAGAGATGGTATCCAAACACAGGTAGTGACCACAGACTGTAGACGAATCATTGAATACAGCGTGGATCTCTAGTGTTTCAGTACTGTACTGTTGAGGAATGGGCATTGCTGTAGACAGATAGTGGTATCATTCAGACTCAAATCAATAACAATAAATGCTCTTTAGTATTAATATTAGATTAGGGATCCATGTAAGATGTGTTTTGGCTACTTTTAGGGAAATCAAAGTGTTTCAAATATCCTTACTGTACATCATTGTTATTGTTAGATAAAATACAACATTTAAGTTCCCAGCCAGTAGCAATCACCTTATCAAGCCTCTGCCCTACAAACCATCAGTCCTATTGAGTGAGTTCTATCTGGAGTGCTGGACTGATGGGAGCTCTTAATGAGCCTGCTGTTCGCTGTCCATGGTGCTGATCCTGCTGTTTGCTGTCCATGGTGCTTATCCCACTGTTTGCTGTCCATGCTGCTGATCCTGCTGGTCGCTGTCCATAGTGCTGATCCTGCTTTTCGCCATCCATGGTGCTGATCATGCTGTTCGGTGTCCATGGTGCTGCTCCTTATGGTCGCTGTCCATGGTGCTAATCCTGCTGGTCGCTGTCCATGGTGCTGATCCCGCTGTTTGCTGTCCATGGTGCTGCTCCTGATGGTCGCTGTCCATGGTGCTGATCCTTCTACGTCTTCATGCTCCCACGGATTGCTGTCCATGTTGCTGATTTTGAAACCAACCACTTCAGTTTTAAACTTGGCTGCTTCGTGACCTGTCTGTATCATTGTTTGTACATCTTACCAAGAGAAGTAAAATGTACCAACTTAAATATCAAGTTTGCTCTGCCTTAATTGTAATTTTATTTTTGTATGTAATGTACACAGTAGCCACCATGCAACAATACAATAGCAATGCGATTTGATAGCAACTGCTCCAATTCCATCAGATAAATCAGGGTGGAAAATCTGATCACTTTTTGAGTCTTCTCCTTGTGAGGCATCAAAAGAGATGCATGGTACTGGAGTGAATGAAAACCAAGTGCAAAGTAGAAAAGTTTTCCACACACCCACACTCTCCGAGGAGTGCATTAATGTCCCAACACCAGAGTGGTTCAGAGAACTGCTGTCTAACACATCTGATGTCTGAGGGTAGGTTAATCTTTTATGAGGAATATGAATTTGAAAGAGCATGCTCTGTGTCAGGGGTTTAAATGTGTCAAGCACAGAGGGGGATGTCTGCAAGCAAGGGGACAGTTTGCTTTATCTGGAAATAATGAATGTGACACTATTCTGAACGAGCTACTCATTTAACAGTGTTCAGTACAGCTGTGACCCGTCTCTCTTCTAAGCTGATAAAGTAGCTGTTTTTACAATACTCTTTATTTTCCTGCTTTTTAAACACTGTTTGATTCAGGTCCTTGCTCAATTAGTGCAATGCTCCAAAATGCATTTCATACTAAAGACTTGAATACACAATATAGTGATGGTACTCATGAAAGGGAGAAACAACGAGAAATAAAACTCTTAATTTTATAAAACTAGTAAACAACCGGGGCAAAAGTTGTAGCCCTTAAATGCCCCTTTTGGTAACAGTTTATTCTTTTCATTTTACAAAAAATGGCAGTTGATAAGGCTGGCCCATTGTGCAGTATTCAACACATCCCATATGTACCATATGTGTGGCTCTCAGGGTATGTTTAAAATAGAATCAATTTATTTTCCATTAATTAATTGGACCATTAGGCTTCTTTGGGATTGCTTCATTTGCTACTTTTAATTATTTGTGTTACTCAGTTAATTAAACACTTTTAAAATTATGTTTATATATTAAAATAGGCCAGGAAGTTGTTGGCAGAGAGAGAGAGAATACACTGCATAGATTTCCAAAAAGGTCAGAGACAAACTGGCAAAAGTGTGAAAATGTTGTGTGAAAATAATCTCTTGTGACATGTGGCCACTGGTGGCGCTGTGTTTTATCAAAAAATCCCATTAGTTGACACAGCAAATTAAAAAAAAAGGTGTTACAGGGAATGTCTGTATCAGCCAGATTAATCCACATAGAATCACGTGAAGGGTTTTGTTCTAGAATACACATGATTACTGCTCAAACCATACCACTGTAATTTCCTCTGTCAAGAAGGTGATGAGTGATTTGGTACAGAGACATTCTCCAGTCATTGGAAGGGTAAGGTGACTGAACTGCTCTGTGAAAGGATGGTCAGGATTCAGGCATTATCGCTGAGCAATGTGGCAAGGCTCACATTATGCCATCTTTAAAATACATGTAAAAAAAATACAGAAATCGTCACACAGTATACCTGAACCTTCCTGTTTTGCTGATGACATTTTGTTAATGTATGCACACAGATAGATTAATATTGCCAGCACAATATCCATAATGTATCAGTGATGGGTCAGCAGGTTAATTCCCTTTTATTTTCAAGCGAACTGCGGCCTGCTCTTTAATTCCTCTGATCTGACCCCAGTGGCTTCACTTGGCAGAGCTGCAGAGGATGCTGTGCACATCACAGCCGTGTGGCGAATCGCATGGCTTGCTGTCTCCCTCTGCAGTCAAGCCATGAACCTGACTGCAGATTAATACAGTGAAACATCACTCACGCCTGGGACCAGAAATAAGAAACTTTCCAATCTTTGAATGAATGTATTTTTTTTATGTATTTGTCTGTTTGCTTGTTTGTTGTAATTCATACCTTTCCTTTAGGTAAAATCCATTAAAAGACAAACCTAAAGAAACCAGTTGCAGTTTTTCCATATTTCCAGAGCACAATGTTCATCTATCAAACAACTCCTGTACCAGCATGGTGCACACAGTGTAGTGTATAGTACAGAGCTGGGGATGATCTACAGATAATAATACTGTACTAGCTAGTACTCAACTTAGTGCAGAACTAAGGACTACATTTTCAAATTCATTGAAATTGACCATCAGAGAGTAGAGTCTACATTGCACATTGATAAAGCCAAGCAAGAACATCTGCTTGGAGGTGAATAAATCTCACTGCTCAGCTTTTCATTAGTAGAGTACACTCTAAAAAGGCATGGGGATATTGGTTGTGGTGCCGCCTTAATGAAGTGGTGATTGGAGAGGGAAAAAAGGATTAAAAACAAAGAAAATAATTCCTCTCCTGTTTACAAAGAGCTTTCTCTCCTCTGGGCTCTTTCCAGAGGAGAGAAACACATACAAGCAAATTCCACATTTCATATGTCTATCAAAATATTAGTCAAGTGAAGGTTTATTTTTATGAGAAGATGTGTCAGTTGAGTCCTACCTATGTTAATCATTTTGAATTTATAAAGGAAAAAATCTGTGCGTCTCTTTGTTTAAGTTGTATTTAACAAGCTACAGTTTTACTCAAAGTTTCAAGCAGTGGGTCAAAGGCTTAATGTATCTGGCTGATAGAGAATCTTGCTCACAGTTCAGTCACATTCACTGTCTGCTTCTGTTGGGTCACAACACTGGAAACTTGAATCCAATGGCCAGACATGTATAAGGAATCCCAATGGAATTTCAATGGAATAACAGCTATCAAATACAGAAGGAGTCTTGGCCATTATTTTAAAGTGTCACTAAATGTATTTTCTGTTTTAAAAGCCACCTGTGCTTCCTTCGTTCCAGATCTCACCTTGAGAACTGTGAGAGAGAGAAAGGAGAGTGTTTACAGACTGGCCACAGGGTGCTGATTTGAGTTTTACAGAACTGATTCCAAACAAGACTTGGAAGGAGCAATTGCATTCTCACCACAGTAGCATCGAGACAACATCTTTATGTTGCTGTTTCTGGAAGGGAATTAAAGCATCTTACAACCAATTATTCTTACCTGACACTGTTCTATTCTGTCTTGTTAGGTCTCTCCCTTGACCGCCCTGTTCTCCGCCTTGCAGCAAGCTGCTTCTCGCCGGGGGTTGATTAGTGGAATCTCCCGCGCAGCCTCACTGTGGCTATAGCCGGCTACCCTAAAGGTATGGGTATCGATGGGCAATGACATTCTTGTATGGTGAGAGGAAATCAATACAATCTTGTTCTATCCTTTCTTTGTTTCCTCTCTGAGATTTTGCATTTGGGGAGGTGACAGTTCCCCCACACATAAACAGCTTGACGTGGGCCCTCCTCCCTTGGTTTGCAGGTTATTGCTAATTTATGTCATTATAAAAGGTCCATCCAACAGTGAATGTCATTGAGATGGACACCCAGCAGAAGTTTGTGCTACCTTAAAGGTCTTACAAGTCCATTGTCAATTCTTCTGTAGATTATTTAGTTTTCTTGAAAGTCCATTAAATCACAGTAGATTGACACCCTGTGCAGGACCCAGCCTGAAACATAGGACATTCAGTGGGGCCAGTTAGGATGCAAATATAATCTGCACAGGGAGTTCATCTACCATGTCGTGCCAAGATACATGGGCGTCATCTAATCAGTGAAAATAAGTCTAAAATACAAACATTCTAAAGAAATATAATACAGGCAGTAAAATGGATATGTCACTGAGAAGTAAGGACATGGTTTTACCCCTTATATATCCTCAGTGTCTCTGAAGGTCTGTGATTGAGTGCTTCAGGTTACCAGTTAACCGTTTTCATTGTAATAAAAGCAATACCATTCCCATCTTACTTTAATTGAAATTCAATTTCTGCAAAAGGCTGCTGCAAAAAATACAGGCATTTTAATGGCATTTAATCTGGCATTAGTGAAGAGAAATTGCACAATTACAAACCAGCTGCACATTAATAGAATAGGTGTGTTTCCTATTCCTATACAGATGTTCAGAATGAACTGGAGGTGTTAGCAGCACATGTGTGCAGTCTATTGCTCCCAACACATTAGGGAAACCAGAAATGTCATAGTTTTTTCAAGGCTTGTAAGTACACCCTGCTTTTAGGGAAAAATATGTATTTGGGTGTTCACCTAAAAAATGCATTGAGCACAACTGGCAACGCAGGAGAAAAAGAGGACTGGGAAATGCCAGAAACAACTGTGACTGTTTAAAACATGCTTTCAAAAGTTTTTACATCTCATTACAATATTTGAGATGTAATATCTCCATCCCCCTTTGCAAATCTATGCAGGAACGCTCATAATTGCATGTCACCCTAGACCTCTTATTTGTTTGCGACTATTGTGACAACAGCAACATTTTAGTACATCTACTCCCAAGTATTTTGACAGACTGAAACCAAGCACAGGCTGGACCGGGTATTTATTTCAGCCCGCGCATAAAGATATTTATCCCTGAATTCAGCAATCAGTCTTAAATGTGTGCTGGTGTCACACATGCTTTTACTACCAATGCTTACAGGTTGAGATGTTTCTTTCACATTTTAACCCCAAAAATTGGTTCCTGCAATGGTGACTAACCAGACTAGTACAGGATGCAATGACTACAAATGTTTGATTGGTTACAGGGTGTTGTGGGAGCCCAGTTGCTGCTCTCTGATGTACAGCCCCCAGGCACTGTAGATTAAATATAGGAGCCGCCCCTTATACCAGCTCACTCTAACCATTAGCTTGATTGGGTCATGAGGGAGCAATAAAACCTGCATTATTATTACCTGGAGTTTGATTTATAATCCTTGGAGCTGTTGTTGAACAATACATAACCCTAGTGCTCTATTTCAATTAGTTTACATGCGTGTCCCATGGACGGCTATACTTACTCTCCAAGGGAAATGATTAACGCGGGAGGGTCTGGTGTGTTTAGCCAATGCAATGGTCTTCAGTGCACATTGGTAGCCCTTGATTGTTACCAGGCAGCACAGCATTGTTCTTGTCTAGATAAGATAAGAGAACTAAATTGTGTTTGTGATTTTGTTTCCTTCTTTAATGCAGTAATCTCAAACAAAAATTGACAGAGATACCGACTGCTCCACACCAGTTTCTTGTTGCATGAATCACAATTGATTTTGCGTACATGATAAACTTGTGTGGTACTTAAGAAGAAAAAAATTAATTAACTGCAAAAAAACAAGCCCTATGTCAATGTGTGATGCTGCAGTGGCAATAATGTAACTATGCAATGCAGATTGCATTCTGTTAATGCAACGCAATGTAAAGTGAAAGTAGACTGGAAAATACCAGCAACATACCCACATTGCACAGTTAAACCATCCATACACAGATGGAGAGAAACAGGGATTCTACATCCAGTCCAGGGCATTACTATCTGGGAATCCTATTGCCACACCTATTTAAGTGGTTGCAGTTGTGTTATAAAGCTTCTGTACAAAGCTGGACACTGTTACGACTTATTAAATGGTGCATGCTTGTTGGGATAAGAGTATGAGGGAATACACTCTGATTCTCTGTCGCTCAATTGCCATCAATCTCTCTCAGGATATCACACAATTATCCAGCTGATATTGCTGCAAATAAGACCTTTTATTACCTTTGCACGTCTGGAGGCAAAGCCTTTAAAAAGAGACAGTGGGGGATTGAAAAGTTTTGAAGAACCAGTGATTAATTTATTAAAGGGTGTTACTTTTAGAAACAATTTTGATTTGAAGAAATAACACCATTTGGTACAGAGTCCCGGGGTAATGAAAGTCAATTGTCTTCTGCATGCTATTTGTTTAAAATGTCCTGAGAATTGGCTGCTCACTCAGAGTAGCGTACACACTTCATTGAAGAAGCACAGACTAGAGCGCTTCCACAGTGTGCTTTTACAAACTGCAGTGCCAATGCATTTAATAAGAACAATCCTATTGGGATGCTGTTACAATTCAAGTGTGCAGCTATGGCCAAAGGGTTAGCATCGCCTATAATTTTAGGATTGAGACATTATAAAAAGATAAATAGATGTTCAAAAGTATACACATATTTTAAATGGTGTCTCAATCCTAAAATTCTAGGTGATGCAAAATGTTTGGCCATAAGTATAGCCCACCACCCCTAAAACACTGACTATAAATGTGATCCAGTCCAACTCTGAGCTCCCACCAGGAGTCAATCATCAATGTACAGCTCCTGATTTGAATACCTCGTAGATCTTTAGTCAGGGAATTCAATTTCTTATGCTGCTGTGCTCAGAGGTATTGTAATCAGATGTAGGCTAGCTTACTACTTTACAATCGCTGGGGAAAGGATTTTCAGAAAATATGTAAAGACCTCTAATGTTTCCAGAGTCTCTGGCTGATAAAAGTGCCCCAGTGTTTATGTGCAATGCATGTTTCAGAAAACCAAAGCTGAGACGGCAGTGTTGGAGGATTTTTCAATTATGATTGATTTGACAAGGTATGAGCAAGTTTCACATACTATAAATACATAAGACTTTCTTTTGAGACTTATTCAGACAGACAGCACAAGTTTTAATATTAGTTCTATAAAATAATGAATGGATGTTGTTAAAGAAAACCTTTATAAAGCATGTTTTATGTGTCATTTAAATTGAATGTCATGTTTTCTTTTTCTATACTTTCTAAAAGTTAATATGACAATGTAAACCAGGCAAAGCAAAAATGTTGTTTAATGACTTACAATGTAATGACATGATTTCACCAAGCTCTGCACTACAGTTTGTGCAATTTCAAACGTTTTGCTTTTACAAGTAATGAAAATGACAGCTTAGTGGCATTGGTGACCTGAAGATATAACCACACTATCTAGTAAAGTATGATTAAATCACTTGTGCATGTTGTTACTACCAGTTAAATTGTGCCTTATTCATTATAACTCATCTATTAAGCAGCTATAATGTGTTAATACACTGTATTAAAAGACAGCTTTAAGAGGATCCTGGTACAAATATTCATGCACAAGGATACATTCCTATGCAATATGCATGGCACAAATCTGTTTCTATGCACACACTCAGGAGGGGATGTATTCACAGTGGAAGGAATGCTGATACTGATAAACCATCCAATTTTGAAGGCAAGCATTAGAATACTCTCATCGCACATGCATCCTTGATGATAAATGCTGCTCTACATTGTGCATTTCGAACCAGACTCCCTCCCAGCTCTACATCAATAGAAAATGTTCCGTTTGCAGGTATTGGTAGCTGTCTCTCAGATAGCAGGCTTTTCTTAAATTTACTGTGTAAATAGCAGCACGTCAGCAATCCATCCCAGGGAGTTTAAAGAGTGTTTATCATTGCGGGCCAGCGCTTCCCCACCAGGACTGATTGAGCTGACTGTAAACACTTGGATCTGCAACACTGTCTGGCTATCTCTACAAGCCTGTGTCTCCCTCCAACCCCATTTCATTACTGGCTTAGCAATTTAGTGAATTAATTCATGAAAGCATACATGAATAAACAGTATTTAAAAAACGCTTGCCATGGATGAGGTGAGATAGTATCCTTGATTCTGGAAGTTAGGTTCGTTTGAATGCAGAGCAAGCTTTTCTTGGGACAGAGGAAAGGAGGTGGAAAATGCAATGAGAGAGAGAGAGCAGGTTGCATGTTATTATGTCTGATTTCTTTAATTATTTTGGCAAAATCTAAGTAGTTATTTTTTTAATGCCAAAATGCTCCTTAAATTGTGTGGGAGAGAGGGAAAGAGATTTCAAGCAAGCTACATAGAAATCAACAGCTGAATACAAAACTGAAACACAATAACATTGTGGGGGCGATATGGAAAGCATTGCTTTAAAAAATGTGCGCCATTTGCTGACTATTCTGGGATCTCAGCTCTGCAGAACGCAGCATTGCCTGTTTGGACTGTGCTTGGTGAATGCGATTACCCTGAGAATATTACAGCACTTTAGACAACCCTTCTCAATCAAGTGAACACCTTACTGATAGACATGTGTTAATAAAGTGTGACTCTCCAAACATGATGCATACGGTAGTCCAGCACCACTCAGGAGGTCTGTATTATAGAGGTCAAATTTATATCACCACTCCAGTGAATGTCATAAAGCAACATAAACCAATCAGCACTCAATCAACATACACATCAAGAGAATGAACCGTGTGACCTAATCATTTTATTATAAAAACAAAAAGTAATTAAAAACAGCCACACTTGTTCAAAATAGAATTAATAATTATCTTATTACAATCCAGGTTTATTTGTCCTGTCTTCTATCCCTTGTATGACAGCACATGAACTCCAATCTGCACAGAAATCGTGGCGTGAATCTAAAATCATAAAAGAAAACATTGACTGCATAATCCACCACCTACAGAAGTGCAGCTGTTAATAAACCAAACAGGAGTTATTCCACAATCT
This sequence comes from Acipenser oxyrinchus oxyrinchus, assembly GCA_030684275.1. Classification (NCBI taxonomy): domain Eukaryota; kingdom Metazoa; phylum Chordata; class Actinopteri; order Acipenseriformes; family Acipenseridae; genus Acipenser; species Acipenser oxyrinchus. The sequence continues at coordinate 9,995,784 of CM060283.1, read as the reverse complement.
TTGAAACTACACATATACCAAACGAATGCAAGTGAAATACACTGCCAAATATGTGATTTAAATACATATAAATATATAATCACATACTGAACTTGTGTTTTTAGCATTGAAACACTAAATCATCTCTTGGGAAAGAGGTTAGCTTTCCCTGGTTACAGGTGATCTTGTGGACTGCTAAGGATTGCACTGGGATTTCATCAGGGTAATAAACTGTGATTGCAATTCAATCTCCGTGGGTGTAATGTGTGAAGGGAGCACGTCTTGTTTATATAAAGGAGCAACCTGTTACAGTGAGTGTCGAGAAATGAAATAATAGCTTCAGCGACACCCATGAATTTATCAGTATAGTCCAAGACAAACGACAGCATTGCTTTGACACTGTGATCTATCAAACACAGCTAATCAGAGCCCAACAGTTCACCATGGTCAGTTCAGCTTCATTAGGGAGGGTGTATCTAGTCATGGCTGCACAACTGTTTTCAGTCTCAGCCTATGAGCACAGCAGGTCTGCAAATCTACAATCTGCAGGACCGAACATTTCTGGAAAATGACTTGCAAAAGCACATTGTGAATGAGAGTGATTTAGCAAAACCTGCACAGCCTACACTGTTTTTCCCTTCTACAAATAATGCTAAAGAAGCTCTAAATGCTGTTGTTAGCTGTGGTGGGATGTGTTATCAGAGATGGCATTAACAAGGCTTATAACAAGGGTGGGATTGGAATGTATTGCAGCCTTACCAGTATATTGGGGGAAAAAAAACTCTGTGCTTGAGGCTGGAGGAGTATATAGCATCGAAGCTTTATATTGTATTATATCAGAGACAGTGTTAATGTAGGGAGCTTGAGGGAGGAGGACAGAATAGCAGGATTGTACTGTACTACATTGTATTATATTGCATCAGAGACAGTGTTAATGCAGGGAGCTTGAGAGGGAGGAGGGAGGATGACGGAATAGCAGGCTTGTACAGTATTATATTGTATCAGAGGCAGTGTTAATGCAGGGAGCTTGAGAGGGAGGAGGGAGGATGATGGAATAGCAGGCTTGTACAGTATTATATTGTATCAGAGACAGTGTTAATGCAGGGAGCTTGAGAGGGAGGAGGGAGGATGACGGAATAGCAGGCTTGTACAGTATTATATTGTATCAGAGGCAGTGTTAATGCAGGGAGCTTGAGAGGGAGGAGGGAGGATGATGGAATAGCAGGCTTGTACAGTATTATATTGTATCAGAGGCAGTGTTAATGTAGGGAGCTTGAGAGGGAGGAGGGAGGAGGATGGAATAGCAGGGATGTATTGTATTACATTGTATTATATTGTATCAGAGACTGTATAATGACTGACAGGGAGTGGTAGGTATTGTCTGCTAACTCACTCTGTGTCAGGGATTGTTATTCAAATGAGTTGCACCATTTCAGAGATATACAGGAGCAAAAACACAAGCCGAGAGCAGAAATGTAAAAAACAAACCACCACCTAGATATAAAACAACCTTTTCCTTGCGCAATATATTTCTGATATCTTCAAGTCCTCACAATGGGAATATCCAGGACAAACAAACAAACAAACAAATGATTTAGAAAAGCAAGAAAAGATTATGGTTCATGCTGCAGTGGCGGCATTTAAATTGCATTCAGTTATATATATTGCAAATCCTCATTCTTGTTAGAAACAGAAGACATCAATCTCTTTTCTTACCCTCCCTTGCATATAATGTAGCTTCCCTGGGACTCAACCAGTTTCCCTGTGCATGAGCTCAGAGTCCTTTTGAAGCTGTTTAAGATTCTGCCCTGCCTTTGATAGCGGATTTCACTAATCTTGCTGTTGCTTCCTGGAGGTAATTGTAACTAACAGCGTGTAGATTTCTAAAAGCCCCCCTGGGGTGGCACAGAACTGCAGTTTTACCTGCCCTCGGTTATGAGAGACACAGAGTGTGTGGACCTATCGATAACCACACTGAGAGCAACACTGCCTTGATGTGGGTGTCCCTGGTGATTAACAGTGAGTTCCTGTCTACAGGACCAATGATGGGCAAGGAAAGGATTTATAGATGACCTCAATCCACTATGTCCTTGCTGTGTGCCAGAGCTCACCTCCTCTGTGCCAGCCTCCACATGCTTTTTTTGGCTTTGTCGAACGGGGGAGGGCAGCTATCCTGCCCCTTTGCCCATGGCTTCCTTATGGCCAGCCTCTCCACTTATCTATGAGCTAATTTATGGCCAAGCGTGGCCAAAGACTGTAGTGTAAAATATGTATATTGTAGTAGTCTAGTCTATTTGAATAAATAATCTACCGCATGAGTTGTCTGACTGAAATAAATACTTCAGTTTAGATGTAATTCCTGAGGCGCTCCAACGTTACACATGTATGTACGACTCAAGTACCATCACTAGGAGGTTATTCTAGCTGTTTCTCGCTGGTGAATTCAGGTACTATTTGAATCTTTCTATGTCTCCATACTTTTGATCCTGCAGTACATCCGATAGACAAGCCTGTGATTTTTCTAGATGCTTCACAGCCAGATTCCCTGTCTTTGTTGAGCTCTGTGCCTGCCTCTGAAAGGAAGGCGTCCAGCTGTTTTGACACCTGATTCGCAACCCCCTTTGCTCCAGCGCTGAAAAAAGGAACAAACGCGTCCATCATTAATGGAAAATAAAAGGTTAGACGCTGTTTTCAACCGAAACATTGTGCTCTGGGGGGGAGAAAGGAACTTGCTGTAAATGTTACCTAGATAATTATGATCTAAATGAAAATGTCAAATTGTGTGAGCAGAGTAATTTACAAGAGGAGGTCTGTGATTATCCAATTTATTTTGTTTGGAAATTAAAATGTTGCTCTGGATATTTCCAGAATTGACCAGGGCACTGCGACAGTGAGGACGTTTTTGAAGGAGGCCTGGTGGCTCAGCGCTCCAGCTCACTTCAGACTCGTAGATAAACAGAGGAGTATTTGAACGGCCTAACAAACAAACCAAGAGCTTGAAATCCCTGGCTTTGTATATTTCTAGTTTCATTAAAATGAAGTCCTTGAATCTGAAATAAATCTGTAGTGCATCATCAGCTGTGGGGGCTGACTGTTCTGGGATCTCAGCTCTGCAGAATGCAGCATTGCCTGTTTGGACTGTGCTTGGTGAATGCGATTACCCTGAGAATATTACAGCACTTTAGACAACCCTTCTCAATCAAGAGAACACCTTACTGATAGACATGTGTTAATAAAGTGTGACTCTCCAAACATGATGCATGCGGTAGTCCAGCACCATTCAGGAGGTCTGTATTATAGAGGTCAAATTTATATCACCACTCCAGCGAATGTCATAAAGCAACATAAACCAATCAGCACTCAATCAACATACACATCTAGAGAATGAACCGTGTGATCTAATCCTTTTATTATAAAAACAAAAGGCTATTCTAAACAGCCACACTTGTTCAAAATAGAATTAATAATGATCTTATTACAAATATTATAGCAATATTGGCAGAAGCACTTATTCAGTCCAGCGATTCTAGATACAGGTTTTAGAAGTAGGCAGCAAATTCCGTGTGAAAGCCCAATGAGATGCGGGAATGTAAGCACACTTTTATCAGGCAGGAAAAGCTGACAACCTTCTATTACGGCTTTTGCAGCACTTGGCCTCAGACTAGATTGCCTGCTTTCCAATGGAATTCACCTTAATCAGACAGCAAGTCATATACAAAAAAAAATGAAAGTAAGAAAAAAACAGGCTTTGAAACACAGAGATGCAGTTTCTCTGGAGTCCTTGGTCTCCCGGCTTTTATCATTTGAAGGACGTTTTTTTTGTCCTTGTCTCCAGATGGCATAACTATTATCTTTCAAGTCATAAGTGTTAGGGCTGTACTTTCATACAATTTCTATCTGTTTGATTGCCTGTGTGATTGATTAGAGGCAATTAAAACAGGAGAGGTGTTGAATAGATTTTGGCAGATCACAGAGGCTCCAAGAAAAGACCAGACTCAGTTGTAATGTGACTTCAAAATGCTAGAAACAGTATACAGTGCTGAACATTCACACAATTACACACAATAATAATAATTACCTGCTGTTTAAAAGTACCCTCTCGAGTTTAAATATATATATATATATATATATATATATATATATATATATATATATATATATATATATATATATATATATATATATATATAAAATTTATTTTAAATTTGAGAGGGTACTTTTAAACAGCAGGTAATTTCTAGTTATCTATAGTTGTTAGACAACACTGGAATGGTCTTCAGCTGAAATGGGATCATGTTCCTGCTAGGATTTGAAAGGAAATTGCTTACACTATGCAGGTCATAATCTGATTGAGTCGTGGCAAAGCAATCATGCAATATGCAGATGCAGAGCAGTCGCAGTGAAAGCACTCAAAGGGAAAGAGTGCAAACAGACTTTCCTTTTTAAACTCTGACGTGTGATCCTTATCCGCTCCATGCCCTCGCTTTGCACCTTTCCATTAGGACTCAACAGTCACTCATGGGGGCGGAAAGCTGTTCTATTCAGCGGGGCTCCCCAGTCACTCATTGTTTTACCTTGACTCATGTCCTGTTTACTCCTCCACAGCTCTAGAAGTTCACTTCCTGACCCCACCTGAGCATTACAATCTGCCTTCGGGTTTGTACATGATGTTAAATGTATTAGAGGTTAAATCATACGTCACCAATATCTGTGATATTCCTTTTATAAAGACGACAACAACAAAAGAACAAAATACAAATTACCCTGATGAATCTGACCCATTATTTGCTTAATGGGAGAGCAATTTTAAACTCCACATTGTTAGGCATTGATGTCGTTTATTATGTAGCTAATGTGTGATCGAGGCTTCGCGGCCAGTATGGGGCAATGTCATTTCGCATTGTAATTGCGTTGGCAAAAGCCTGTTGCCATGCTGTAGCCCTGGGGTCTAATAGAAGAGCAAGCAGCGAGCAAGGCTCAGTCTAATGAAGGCTTGAGTGGAACATCATTCACACTCTTCTGCAGTCTCTCTACAATGTGCAGCTACCACAGCGCTGCATGACACATACTTCATTCATGAAGCCGGCCTGATAACATCACAGACCAACACTGTGGATAGGCAGCTACAATTATATTTGAAAAATACATTGTTATTTATTTATTGTGCGTCGACAGTGTGGAACATCATGATTTAGGGATTTTAACATTTCTCCCCTAAAGCCCCCAGACGCCTTCCCGATTGCAAGTGTGATCGTTTGCTCATCAAGAAACCATATGCAAGTACTTTAGAAACCAGCTCCCATTGCTACGAAAGGACGTTAACTTGTCAATTAACTTCCCTACATCTCATATTATTCCTTTCTCTGTCAATTTAAGATTTTAAAAGACGAGCAAATTGAAATGAACGGGCACTGATACCTCCTAAAGCAATATGTATTTCTTAATAAACAGTAGTATGAACTCCACAGGCACACAGTATCTGAAATTGTGCATGAAACCTCACAAAGCAAAATTACTATCCACAGTCATGCAATGTCTATATGGATGGCAGATATTGAAGTAGGTTATATGCACTCAGGTGTATTTGTAATCTGCCAATGCCTGATATGTATCTGCAATCTATGTAATAAATACCCACACCAACCAATGATGATATCTCACCTGCTTTGTTCCTCCAAAACTGACCTCTATGATGTCAGTTTATGCATCAGGTAGTATGTTGTGTGTTCTTAATAGACAGCAGATGATACTGTGGTAAAACACACCTTAATAAACCTTGTTGAGGGTTCAGTTTCAATCTTGCTCTGAGAGAGGATTCGAACCACATACTATGAGGTAGGCTATAGCCTACAAACACTGCAGCTTTACAGAACAGGCTTCTTCAATACCATCCGTGCAAAGCGGCCAGCTGACTTTCTAATCCTCTTGTACCAGCGCAGGAGTGAGGAGCTGATTGTCTTCCAGAAACCGGCTGGAAATGAGATACAATTCCCCATGGCGTCTGGTTCCAAAAAAATAAAATAATTCAACTGAACTGAGGTCAGCTGTATCACACTCATAGGCTTTGACCTGATAAGCCCTGATAGGCTGCTCTATGAACTCTGATACAGATACATGTGAGGATCTATTCCCTCTGCGCCTCTTATCTGTGCTGTTGAGTTTTCAGTCATGGATGCGCTATTTCTTTGTTTAGTCTCACTGCCTGCTAGTTCTCTAATCACACGGCTATACTACTTATCTCCCAGTCTCGGCTCAAACCACTAGTCCACGCTGCCTCCACTCAGCCAAAATGTATTTCCTGGCCTCTTATATGTACACATTTATTACAGATATATACATATTGGAATATATGTTTAATGTCAAACAATCTATCTATATATATATGTGTGTGTGTGTGTGTGTGTGTGTTTATATTGTAGTGATACTGTATAGTAGTATAGTGTCAATAGCCTCTGTCAATAAGTCATCTTCTTCCAGGGAGAATTAACAATAAATAAATAAATAAGTAAAGAAGTGGCTCATTCCCTAGTCCCCTTTCCCCCGTTGTCATGGAGATGTCACTCGTGTCCTGTGAACTATGCTTGGTCACGCTCGCTGATCCATCCTCATATCTGATAGCATCTGACAGCAGATCTTTCTCTGCTCACCTGTCCCTTACACTGCTGTGGAGAAGAGCCTGAAAGCCAGGCTTGCTGAGCTTGTGCCACACTGCACTGGATTTAAACATGCCCAATTGTCATCTGCTTGGCAGGAATGATAATATGGAGTGTGATGGGCAGGAAAACAACGTGTTCCCCTTTCTCCTGATGAAGCAGAATACTAATCCCAGGTGCAGGTGCATGGGAGATGACATGGGACACCGGGGTTACCTGATTCCCACATCTCTTCTGCGGTACAGAGAGCAGCTTAAAATGATTGCAAGCGTAGTAAAAGACACATTAGAAAGCCATTCAGCGCTACGTACTCTTTAACTTCACCGACAAGGGACAATAGCTTGCTTTTTAGACATTTAATCAAGTGTTTTGGGTCACCTTTTCCTCAGCTCTACACAGATGTGTGAGGAATGGCAGACTCTCTGCTTCCTTCTCTAGAGGTGCAATCAAAGGAACGTCAGCTTGATTAAATGAATTGTGTTTAAAATGTGTTTTTCCCCTGACTCTGGCTAACGAGTCTGTACCTTGGGGCAAAGGCAGCTACATTAGTATAAAGCTTCCATTGGTAGAACAGTATAAAGTGGCATCACAATAATATGAAGCAATACATACTGTCAATCCATTGTAGGAAAATGGAACTATATCAGCACCCCTCTGCAGTGTCTGATCCAAATCCATAATGACTGGTGATGCTGTACTCTGCTAATGATGCTGCTCTGGTTTCCATGGTAATAAACAGGTATTAAACTAGGATCCCAAGCCCATGAACTCATTCCACTGCCCGTCACTCTTACTGGGTCCCATACATTGGAATCTTACATCTTTGTTTCACTATAGAAGCTCCTACAAACTTAGCAAACTTAGCACCATGCAGCATTTCAGTATTCCGAACTGTAACTCAGTCCTGTATGTTCCATTAAATTCATACGAAGCTGTCCCCTTTTCGATGTCCGGTGAGTGAATTTACTGGACGCCCCGTACGTGTGACACGATTACACTGGAGGCGAATACCACAGGTCTTCATCCAGTCAGGGGAGAGACAGCAGGTGTGGCCTGCCATTACCGCTAGAGGCCTGTTCAACAAACACATACAACAAATAACCCAACAGGGTCTTTTGTGTTAATGAGAGGCCTTTCCTCCCCATCCATCAGGGCTGCTGCCGGAGCCTGTGACCAGGCATAGAGACCTGACAGGAAAACACATTAACGGGAGCGGCGAACACGAAGGGCACAGCCTCCTTCATTATCTCAGCCTTGCAGAGCAGCGACATGCAAGATTAATCACAGCCTGCTCACCTCCCTCCCTCCGTAACACAGCCCTGCTGCGCTCTCGGCAAGCCTTGCAGTCACCTGTGCGGCTGCTTAGCTCCATGCAGTGCAGACTAGAAGAAATGTCCAGGAGACGTTGAACATTACATTTGGTTGTGTTTGTGTGTATATATATATACATATACACATGCATATACATATACATATACACAGGGTGATTAAAAACGCACCAGATCATTGATGTGGTAAACTTACTTTCTATTCACCCAGTCACAGCACAAATATACCGCAATTTGCATTTTCGTTGTGACAATTCACAAAGTATACATATGTTAATGAGAAGAGCTGCAATACTGTAAAGCCATAAATATTTGCAAGCCTTTTATTATGCGTTTTTTTGCACAAATATAAAATTCCACTAACAATACATAATTTGTATATTGCAACAGGTCGCCAACATTTCTGGAGCTAAATGGGTTTTATGGATGTGATTCACCAAATATTTATGGCTTTACAGTATACTAATTTAAATATTTGTTGAGTCTTCTTAGCAAGATCTCTAGCATTATACATTGCGAGAGTCATGCGACATTGTTCGAATAAATAGCAGGAGCTGAGTTGTGGTTTGCTGCAGCAGAAGGTGCCCGAAGGATAACGTCTATACATGCAAGGGTGCAAGAATCAAAATAACATGTACAATGCAGTCTGTTCCGTCTCCATGTCACCTATTTTAATACTGTTATAATAACACTAATGTGTTTTGCGTAGGCTACACATTACATTATGTAAAAATAGAAATCTGTACAGTAGGACTATACAGTATACAGTACATAGCAAAATCAAATGAATACTACAGCGCACTTTCTTATTACTTTAGCCTTCCGGTTGGAATACAGTGCGAATAAAAGATTATTTTAAATTGGAACTAAATGATTTTAGCTGTGTTTTTTTTAAAATTATTATTTTTAACTTGGCCTACACAATAGATCCTGGTCATATACAGATGCTCAGAATGAGCTGGAGGGGTTAGCGGCACATGTGTGCAGTCCATCGCTCCCAACACGCTGGGGAAACCAGAAATGTCATAGAAATTTGTTTTCAAGGCTTGTACACCCTGACTTTAGTGAAAATTAGGTACTTGGGTGTTTGCCTCAAAAATGCATTGAGCACAACTGGCAATTAAATGAAATATAGAAGCAACCTTTCTATCTGTAAATTGCAACTGAAGATTAATAAAGGCAGTTTGGTAAACTAATGGTTTCATGTTTAACATCCCCAGTCTGTGCTCTGGGGTTATTAATGAACTAATTACCAACTCTGATATTGGACAGGAAAATCTTTCATCTGAACCCACACTACTCATTCCTGCATAAAGATTTTGTAGCGCAGTCTTCCTTCCTGCAATTAAAACATATTGCAAGAAAATATTAGCATTTTATTTCTTGAAGTTTTCTTTGCAAAAGTACTGTAATAAATCACTCATATGTTAGATAAACATGTTTATTATTAGCTCACTGGGGTTTTAAAATGTCCAGTCAAATATTATAAAGCCTATTTGTTTATACAAGTTGGACTTTTTGTTGCTGAGTGGGCAGTGGTAAACAATGCTGGGAGTGCTCATTTGAATTTGTGTTTTTTGTGTATTAATGTGACCTTCTGTGTGGTTCAGGGGGCAGGAGCTCAGGCTCCTTTGGTTTTTTCTGCTCAAATACATTATAACCAACCACCTCTTCCCTCATCCCCCGCCTGGCCGGGTGTTTAACATTCGCATACACGCTCCATGCTGGCACCTAACAGATCTCTCATTCATATCAAAGACTTGTAAAGGAGACAAAAAGGAAACTGTGTTTCTGTAATGATTAAGGATGGCTCTCTGCACAGTCCTGACAGCTGGGACAGCAGAGCACATTAAAGATTCATAAAGCGGCAGCCGTCCTCGGATACAGGTAGGGTCCTCTGTGCTGCAGAAGCACAGTGCAACTGTCCCCAGGATCATAGCACAAAGAACCCAGGATTCATGCCATTTAAAGAAGACACCGATGCTGCATTAAACTGCCATGCAACATCGTCCCTGTATATTAATAATTAAGGGCATGTTTGCAAAGTATTTCTAAAGGATTATTTAGGTGGTTAAACAGACTTATAGCAGTATAACTGAGCCTTTTGAAGGCTTACGAATGCTACTGTACATAGCGTCAGATTCAAACCAAGCGTGACGAGAATTTCAATCTGTTAACAGGAAAGCACGGGGAGTGGATTCATTGTGTGGTGTTGAGGTGAGTTGGCTTTACAAAGACTGGAAAGTATGGAACCCTTTTAGCAGATAAGGGAAGTGTGCGAATGCAGCTCTGCTGATAGAAGCATGACAATGATTTACAAAGCATGGCTAGCCCCTAGTTTACTCAATTTAGTGAGAACATTGATATAGCAAAAGAGTGATCCACGGGATCACGCTGCCAATCTCTCCCTTCCTGCTTGGCTACAGTGCTGTTAAATCATCCCAGCGCAGAGACTCTCTCTCTCTGCCTCACCTCTGGCACTCTCATTAATTTCCTGTTTCCTTCCCTCTCAGTGACTGATAGCCGCCTGCCGGTCTCGTCCGCTAACCAGGGCTCATAAATTGTGTGGATCCAACCCTCACGCTGAGTGATGTGGCGCGCCACCAGCCTGCCCGCTGTAAATCCGCTCTCCAGCAAGCTAGCACCTGAGTCCAAGGGTTTTAAGTAATAGTTTTTAAATTGTATTTGTATTATTCCAGAGAGACAGAGAGAGAGAAAAACCCACATTCTTTATTTGCTATGACTCAGCGATATGAACAGTGAGATACAGTACAGTGAGTCACACAAGTAGCTTAATAAGATGCAGTTAACATATATTTGTGAGACAAGGTTTTACACACCAGAGATTACTCAGACAGCTCCCCTGTAACCAGTAGACCACACTGTTTCTCTCCCAGTCCCAGCTCTAACCACTAGACCACACTGTCTCCCACCAAGTGCCTCAGCTCTAACCACTACACCACATTGTCTCCCTCCGTCCCTCAGCTCTAACCACTAGGCCCCACTGCCTCCCTCCCAGTCTCTCACCTCTAACATCTAGGCCACATTGCCTCCCTGTTGCTTCATCCTTCAGCTCTAATCACTAGGCCACATTGCAGCATACGCGTGAATATAGCACATAAAGCAGAGATTTCAGACATGTCAGAGGCACAAGGTCTTTGCAGAATTAAAGCTGCTTTCCTGGGAGGTGAGATTGCTGAGTGAGGAGTGGCAAGCCAGAGAGACGAGGATGAGGAGGGCAATGGCGGGGATGGCAGTAATAATGATGAAGGAGCAGAAGGGTGCAGTGCAGACAAACCCGACTCGAGGGAAACTAACCAATAACATGCTTTGATTCTTCACTTGTAACCTTGCTTCAGGGTTTTCACTAGATCGTGTTTGATACTCCTAATAGCCATCAGTGCTGGTGGAGCCGAGGAAGAGAGTAAGAGGCTCTTATACTCTCTTCACAGCCTCCCTCTGCTCTGTGCTGGTGGAGCTGAGAGAGCAAAGGATGCTCTTATACTCTCTGAACAGCCTCCCTCTACTCTGTGCTGCTGGAGCTGAGAAAGAGAAAGGGAGGCTCTTATACTCTCCTAATAGCCTCCCTCTGCTCTGTGCTTTCCATTACGGTGTTTGGTGTTATATTCTAAGAAAAAAAGAAACGTTATACTACCGTATGTGTGGTATTTCTAATTGTTCCACACAATAGTTTTACAATAGACTTGTTTACTATTATATAGATTCCATACAACCTTTTAAATATATTTATTTAGAGTCAGTGGAATCTTATTTCAGTCTGCATTATTTCAAAGAGAGGGGAGTCCCCCCTGGAGGCCTTGGGTTTTTGATTTGCTAACGAGGGTTGAGAAGTCTAATTGAGTGCGTTAATTTAGTCACGGCAGGAATCACGGCATTAAATGACACAATCGCTATAAACTCAGCGGAGAGAGAGAAATCTCCATAAGAAAATTAGGGATTGAGGGGAGAAGGCAGAGCGAGAAGGGAGGTCCTGCTCACAATATATTTCATTTGAATATATTTCACACAGCTATTGATTTCCTCTTTTTAGTTTTTCAGCACCAGAAAGTGCAATGTTTTCATGTAGTGTTCAGTTACATGATTAATTAGGGGGAGTAATCTCTGCAGAGAGAGCCTGTGGAGAGCCAAAGGGGGGTTAACTCTAGTGAAACTCAAAGGAGCAAATAGACGAGACAATGCGAGGGAGGGAGTGAGAGAAGAGCAACAACAAGAGAACCAGAGAGAGGGTACAGTGGCTACAAACATCAGAAGGTAAGGGAGACCTTTTAAAAGTCTTCAAATAGCTTTAATTTCAGGTGGCCGATTAAATTGCATTTTAAGGCCCTACCTGATGGATTTGAATTTGATTAATGAAGTGCTCTCTGATTCAGTGATTTGTGAGCAGTCTTGTGGTCATGCAGAGTTATGAGACTGCACTGGAGGCAGCTAGATGTACCTCTCAAGAACCTTTTACAGAAAGCAAAAGAAATCCACAGCAAAAACAAAGAAAGAAAAAAGGAGGGTACTGAGGTCAGATATTATTTTATACAGGTGGACAAGTGTATAGTAAAACATTTTCACACATTAAGTACATTGTAACTATGCATGATATCATTGTATTTACTATGTCACTACTGTGTAAATACACAGTAATAAGAGACACAATAGTGTTACCCTTAACCTCTATCTAAACTTCCAATAATAAAGTTCATACTGCATAGTGGATGAAAACATGCTACCAGTACCATCATGTACAGTGCTTCATGACACAAGGGCAGTCATATCAGTGCTTCATGACACAAGGGCAGTCATATCAGTGCTTCATGACACCAGGGCAGTCATATCAGTGCTTCATGACACAAGGGCAGTCATATCAGTGCTTCATGACACAAGGGCAGTCATATCAGTGCTTCATGACACAAGGGCAGTCATATCAGTGCTTTGACTTTGAGATCCTGCATAAAGGATTACATTTCCAGGAAAGTTACCTTGAAACCCAAGTAGAATCCACAGCATTATGGGTGATGAAGGGATTTGGAACAAGCATGGCAGAGCTGGTACTGCTGTGGTATCACAGTGCTGCAATGAATCAATTCGCATGCATACATTTAGATATTTACTTAACACAAACTAGCAATGCTAGCTTTTGCAACATTGTAGTGATCGTCCGTTTCTGTGATTCTCACATACCATACCCTGCTCATCATGTTCAAAGCTTATCTATCTATTTCTATTGTCTGAATTATTTTACAAACACGAAAATGTCAATGTGCCCTTTTTATCTCCTGGAACTGTCTACACGCACTTGTATGTGTTATATATATATTTCTTATTTGGTGGTTCTAATAATGTTGATTTTTTAAAGTAGTGTTGAAATTGGATGTTGACAAGCTTGCCAATTTACAACACATGTTTTCATGTAAACCCAATATCTTTTTGTAACAGAACTAATATGTACTACATATGTCCTTCGGCATTCTAGGCACCGTAACAAACTGGATTTGTCAGAGATCTCCCAATGAAAAAATATTTTACAAACTCCCAAAGGTAAAATACGCTGGAATGACTTAATTAATGCCAATTATCAGGAACAGTAAAAACACAGGCAGACACTCTGGAAGCATTGGAAACAGACACTTATTCCTGATGCATTGGGACACTGCACCCCAACAAACCTGCAAACCTGCTGCATTCTTATTCAGAGCACAGCTTTGGATTCCTTTTAGCTCCAGAGCTTACATCTAAACCGAGACCTTGACCTTGGCTGATGTGAGAGGCTGGTTCATGCTTTAGTTATGACCTGGATTGATTATTGCAATGCTCAGCTTGCTGGCCTGCCCAATGGGCTCAGGAGGAGCGTGTGTTTGAAGTAGAACCAGCGATTGTACAGATACAGGCTTGAGGTTTTTTCTAAAGGTCTTGCATGTTTATATTTCAGAGCTGCTCACTCCCTATGTCCCCTGTTGTTCCCTGCAATTTCAGTATCTTGGTTTACTGGTGGAGCACATATTGTAGTTAGACTCTTTTCCCACAGAGTGCTTGCTTTTCACACTGTGCACTTAAAGTCTAGAACTCCATTCAGAAACATAGTTACTCGAGTTTGGCATTTGCAATTGTTTAGACCCGTGTCTGATTCATTTGTTTTAATTGGCATTCTGCCTTTGCAAGTGTTCAGCCCTGTGCTTTACAGTGGAAGTTTTGTGTTCTATATCATGCATCATGTGTTGTTGTTGTTGTTGTTGTTGTTGTTGTTGTTGTTTTTCTTGTTAACAATATCTCCTGAGGATAATGAAGACCCACATCCCTTTGTTCCCCAGAGAGGACTGCAATCAGCACTCCACAGAACTGCTAAGTGTGTCAGTGTTAATTATTCTGTGTCAATTACATAACGACTTAGCAGATCCTTCTCCTCAACACACACAGCTGTTTCGTACGTGGGATCTCTCTCTCTTTTAAAAAAAAAAAAAGAATTGTCAACATGCAGGTTTAAGCAAATGAAATAGTTCAATATAATAAAATGGAGCTCTTCCTATAATGGCATGTCATAGATCTGTAGACTGGAGATTGTAGATTGAAAAAACTATTACGTTTGGATTAACTATAAAACGAGCAAGCGACAGCCCGATCGGTTTCTTGGCATCTCCATCATCAAAGGCAAAGCAGTGGCTAAGGTGTTTCTATATTGATGCCGGTGTCAAAAAAGCCCTACAGAGGACAGACTCTGTAACGGCAGTGCATCGCCCCACACGGCCCGTCACACATGGTAAACTGCAACGCTACTGTGCAAATATCCCCCGTCGCGCCCACTGTGCTGGCTTGACCATTGACCCTTACATGACACTTATTTTACTCTCACTGATATCTGGATAGTACTGAGTGTGAAACAGGTGGCCCTCCTCCAAAGCTTAGATTGCATTTCCAGTTAGCTTTGATGTGCAGACATCTATTCTGCTTGCTCAGATAAATCCATTCATTTTTGTGTAGTATTGTTTTCTGGGCAGAAGCAGCCTTCCTCTTCAGCCTAAGCCTCATGTTTGATGTGGTTGTACAAGTTAAGATGGGTTTTGTGCTGCACCTGAAGATGCTTCTGAGGGAATATTAATCTCTTTGTTATCATCGGACAGTCAGAGCCCTCAAAGTTCTTTCTGTAATTGTGCACAGTATGCTACCTTTGTTTCAGCAAGATGAGTTGTTCTGTTTCATTACTGAGACAGCCTGCATGCACTGTAAAGCATGATTTTGATAAGTGAAACAGTACTAGGCCCTGTTTACAATGTACCCTAGCTTCCTTAACACTAGAACGACCAAGGCTGTGCGTGTGTTTAAGATACGGAGCTGTGCTTTCCTGACTTCTCCTAAATATATGTACCCTGACAAAGAAAGAATCATGTAGCTGCAAAAATTAAGGAGATAAAATGCTGTCATACCTATTCAGACCAGGAGCTGTCAAATTCATTGCTACATAAAAACATTATAATAATGAAATGCTGTGCTATTATTTGTATTTATCAGTCAGGACTGCAAGCCTCATCATAAGAGCAAAAATAGATTTAACTATTGCCCTATACAGAATATAAAGTCATCTTTACTATCCAACCTTGTCTCTCATTATTTTGACTGACTCATATATTAAGCCTGCGGCTTTGGGCATTATACTCCCCTGTCGGTAACAATAGTCTTCCCTCGGGTCAATAATTTTCCACTATAGCCCTCCTCTACAGTATATATATATATATATCTTTGTATTTGTAGGGAAAGGCTGATAGGCAGATCCAATCTGTGAACTTCAATAAGCCTCTCTGCACCAGGGGCATGAGGGTCTCTGTGTTTCTCGCTCGCTGTCAGGGCCGCCCCCCTCGTGTTCAGACGCGGACGGCAGGAGGTGTGGACTGGAGTGTAAGAGGCGACAGGCTGACATTTCGAGCCGTGCCCTCAATCTCAGGCTTGCTGGAGGGCGGAGTGAAGCCTGTCAGAAAATAGAGGTTTCAGGCTGACTGGAGATCACTGAAAGCACTGAGCTGTTCTTCCCTAAATGAAGGGTGTTCAAGAAAAGGCAATCCATAGTAAAGAAAGTGTACAGCAGAGGAGAGCCCCTGGATACCCTCGAAGGAAGGAAGGAAGGAAGGAAGGTTCATGAGGCAGATACAAATTAAAGGGGCTTGTTAACAGCTTCCCAGCTGCTGCTGAATAAAGCCCAGCACAGTTAGCAATCGCTGCAGACCTATCATCAACACAGCACTCCAACAAGAGAGCAGCTACGCATCCTTGTAACCTCATCGAATCGATCCATCAGTCACTCATTCAATGGAAACCTGCTGTTTGAAATGGCATCAACGCCACTATTCCCATGCATGGAACTGATACATTGCAGGACCATTGCTCTCCTGCTTTTCCAAGCAGAGATGAACAGTATGGGAGGATATGGAAATGGCATGTCCAGCCCAGAGCATCTCTTTCTTACTCTTTTTCTTCACCTTTCCTTGTCTGTCCCTGGAAGGATTAAACACAGTAACAAACACTTACCAAAACTAATTTTACTGACACAAAATGTAATGCAATTCCATTAGAATCAGGTAAGGGAGTCGGTTAATCAGCTGTATATATTCTTAGGATGAAAGCAGTGTTTTAAATTCATTACAAAAAAAAACTTAATTAAAATAATTATGGTTAAGGATACCGTTTTTTTTTGTAATTATGCCCACATTTCTCAGTGGTGTGCAAGAGTATCTTTTTCGGTGACTATATAACTCAAGTTATCTATGATATATATGAAAAGATGTACAACAAAAAAGCTGCTTTATTTAGTCTGTGCTGCAGCTATTTTGTCTCGCTGTGAATAATTTGCACAGGCAGCGCCTCATAATAGAAACCCAGTGTGAATTTGTTTGGAAGATTTCCAGCAGGTTAGACATATGAACAGGGGGTCAGCTCTGGGCAAACTGCTGATCCAAGCAAGCTTTCCGATCCTGAGGATGGTCTTTACCCTCCCTGATAGATTCCTGCTTATTGCAGCTCAGAGCACCCTGTCCATGTGAGCTGTGTGCAGAAGCTCAGAGCACCCTGTCCGTGTGAGCTGTGTGCAGAAGTTCAGAGCACACTGTCCATGTGAGCTGTGTGCAGAAGCTCAGAGCACCCTGTCCATGTGAGCTGTGTGCAGAAGCTCAGAGCACCCTGTCCATGTGAGCTGTGTGCAGAAGCTCAGAGCACCCTGTCCGTGTGAGCTGTGTGCAGAAGCTCAGAGCACCCTGTCCATGTGAGCTGTGTGCAGAAGCTCAGAGCACCCTGTCCATGTGAGCTGTGTGCAGAAGCTCAGAGCACACTGTCCATGTGAGCTGTGTGCAGAAGCTCACAGCACCCTGTCCGTGTGAGCTGTGTGCAGAAGCTCAGAGCACCCTGTCCGTGTGAGCTGTGTGCAGAAGCTCAGAGCACCCTGTCCATGTGAGCTGTGTGCAGAAGCTCAGAGCACCCTGTCCATGTGAGCTGTGTGCAGAAGCGCAGAGCACACTGTCCGTGTGAGCTGTGTGCAGAAGCTCAGAGCACCCTGTCCATGTGAGCTGTGTGCAGAAGCTCAGAGCATCCTGTCCATGTGAGCTGTGTGCAGAAGCTCAGAGCACACTGTCCATGTGAGCTGTGTGCAGAAGCTCAGAGCACCCTGTCCATGTGAGCTGTGTGCAGGTCTGCTAGAGCAGCTGCTTACACCTTGTCACGTCTCCGAAGCAAAGCACAGTTCACCCTGGTTAGACTTTTAATGGGAGGCCATAAAGTGCTGCCCTGTCTGGAGCGGAGTTGGTGGTTCAGTGGGGTCTCTCTCTCTCTCTCTCTCTCTCTCTCTCTCTCTCTCTCTGTCTCTCTCTCTCTCTCTCTCTCTCTCTCTCTATCTCTCTCTCTCTCTCTCTTGGAGGTGCCTTTAAGACGAGACATTAACGAGCAGCACTGTACATTGAAACAACGGCACAATTCACAGATGTCATGATATTTCAATGACAAACCCGAGTCAGCAAACCTGCTCCTTGAGCTCCTTTTTTACTGTTCTGCACATCCGACAGTATAAACAGCAGCACAGGCCTCGGGAGAAAGGCTCAATAAAGATGAAACTGTTCTTGTATCAATTCTGTTTACACTCTTAAATTAGCTTTTAATCTGGCTGCCAAGAATCCCGCTGGCTGTTTGCTCGGTGTTTACAAGCAGACTTTAACATCATTACCTGAGCAAGTGTTTACTCCGCCCTGGGTGCTCTGCAGATCCTAATCCCCATTATCAAACACTGTGCCGCTGTCCTGTGGAAATACATGAGAGAAACCTGAATGTGCCACCTTGCACAGAGGGAAGTGACCTTGAAGAATCGTAGCCACATAGAAGCCAACAGAGGAGATCTTTCACAGTCTTCACAGTTACACAAATAATATGTAAGTTTTGCTCAGAAAAAAAAAAAACCTGAATGCTTTTCTTTTTTCATTAATCATGGTGCGTTCAGATTAGCCAGAGTCACCGGTATGTTGTGGTCTTGATATTTGTTATGGAAAAAGGAACCCTAAACATGAAAGAAACTGTTCTCTCTCAGAGAAGTCAAAGATCTTTCTAAGAAACCAAGCCTGGAATTAGACTTATTATTAGACAAAGACACAGCACACACTCACATGTGCTCTGATAGGAAGGTTTGCTAAATGAGACACTTGGGTGGTGTGATAATACCTTTAATGATGATTGTGGTGATGCAGATACTGAGAGTGACATAATTCACAAGCCCCGACTCTGTGTCTGCGTGGAGCTGTGTGGACAATCTTAAACTCAAAAGAACCCAGCATGGGTAATACTGTACCATACAAGTACTATAGTTTTTCTTGGCTTGCTATGGATATTAATATGTTTTACCATACCGTGCATCTCTCTGTTTCACTGTGCTTGCCTGTGCTTTTGTTCACAACTACACTTTGCAATGCTTTTATTGGGTGTAGCATTATAAATTTCCTGTGCAGGTCCAGCTGGGTTAACTTGGACCCAAAGCAATTGCATCAGCCAGCCAGGGTCTCAGTGGATTGAGATGCATTGATTTGCATGGGTCCCAGCCAGGGTCTCAGTGGATTGAGATGCATTGATTTGCACTGTCCCAGCCAGGGTCTCAGTGGATTGAGATGCATTGATTTGCATGGGTCCCAGCCAGGGTCTCAGTGGATTGAGATGCATTGATTTGCACCATCCCAGCCAGGGTCTCAGTGGATTGAGATGCATTGATTTGCACCATCCCAGCCAGGGTCTCAGTGGATTGAGATGCATTGATTTGCATGGGTCCCAGCCAGGGTCTCAGTGGATTGAGATGCATTGATTTGCATGGGTCCCAGCCAGGGTCTCAGTGGATTGAGATGCATTGATTTGCACTGTCCCAGCCAGGGTCTCAGTGGATTGAGATGCATTGATTTGCACCATCCCAGCCAGGGTCTCAGTGGATTGAGATGCATTGATTTGCATCGTCCCAGCCAGGGTCTCAGTGGATTGAGATGCATTGATTTGCACCATCCCAGCCAGGGTCTCAGTGGATTGAGATGCATTGATTTGCACCATCCCAGCCAGGGTCTCAGTGGATTGAGATGCATTGATTTGCACTGTCCCAGCCAGGGTCTCAGTGGATTGAGATGCATTGATTTGCATCGTCCCAGCCAGGGTCTCAGTGGATTGAGATGCATTGATTTGCACCATCCCAGCCAGGGTCTCAGTGGATTGAGATGCATTGATTTGCACTGTCCCAGCCAGGGTCTCAGTGGATTGAGATGCATTGATTTGCACGGATCTCAGCCAGGGTCAACGAATACCAGTAATAACAGAGTAATTAATAAGGTACAAACCTGCCATGTTCTCTGTTAGTTGTTAATGATGGTTAGGTTCATGTTAGGCACTTTCATTGTTGAGATATACTGCAGTAAGTAGGTGTTTGTTGCCAAGATGTAATTTTACGCAAATCAGTGGAAGAAAAGCTTCAAGTGTTAAAGGAGAGCTGCAGCTCCCCTGATAGAGACACACATACAGAATCAGACAAGCTCCCTAGCA
Organism: Acipenser oxyrinchus oxyrinchus; assembly: GCA_030684275.1. NCBI lineage: Eukaryota > Metazoa > Chordata > Actinopteri > Acipenseriformes > Acipenseridae > Acipenser > Acipenser oxyrinchus. The sequence continues at coordinate 9,975,782 of CM060283.1, read as the reverse complement.
GATCCCCTGATAGAGACGCAGATACAGAATCAGACAAGCTCCCTAGCAGCTCCCCTGATAGAGACACAGATACAGAATCAGACAAGCTCCCTAGCAGCAGGGCTCTTTTATGAGTTTGTTTTTATTAGATACTACACTGTCAGAGACGGAACTGCTGATTTCAGAAACGGTTCCTGCAGCTTCCTGCTGTCAAATTGAGGATCAGTCATCCCAACTGACGAATCCCATACCCTGGTGCATACGGACTGCTCCAATACAATTCAATTAAACACCAATGAGAATAACTGAACAGTGGGCACCTCGACACAGGCTCCCACCCAGCCCTGCAGCTTTGGTTACATGAGAGGGAACCTCCACCTCACCACACGCAACAACCAAAATCAAATTAGATCACTTGAAACTACGTTAAAAAAACATTTCCAGATTTTCTTTTTTTAATGGTTCTGGGGTGCAACTCATCACTTCCAAATGATATTTGACTATGGTTCATATGAGCTTGTAAGTATGTACTAGTCTCATAAACAACAGGATCTAATCGGAATACATCTGTTGCATCATTTGGTTCATACGGTTGATGAGTACAGTACTTTCTGAAAGAGGACTTCTTTACCCTTCCACTGTTTCGACTGCAGCCCCAATCAGTGGACTAATTGGAAAGTTACTGTGTGTTCCTTTTCACATGAAATAATATTGAACCCACACTGATTATTTATCAGCCAGGCCTGATTAATAGAAGTGCTGCTTGCTGCCCTGTAAGGAAAATAATAAAGTACTTCCATCCCACTCTGCCTAATTACTCATCATTTCTGCAAAAATGAAATCTTTGCTGCTTTGTGCGTAATTTGCCATTTCTTCTTGAATGTTGTTTGTAATCACCAGAGTAGGAGGGTTAATTTAGGAATGTGATCTTGTCATCTTTTTATAATAAAATGACAGAAAAGCCTGTTGATTAGAGACAAGATTATATACCATAAATGAACATTAACAAACCAACGTCGCCACCAGCAACGATTGCAATGAAAATAACCTGGAAAGGCTGCAGTGAAGCAAGCAGTACATGTGAACAGAGAGGGTTTAACTCCTTCACTGAACTGCAGTCTATCAGCACTCTGCCTTCTGACTGAAGCTCTGGAAACAAATCTGTATAATAGAGGACTGTGTTGCGTTTCCTGCACATACGGTAATTGCTCAACAGCTCTTGTCTGTTTCATTGTGTTTGAAACTCAAAACAATTGTTTTAGCATTCATCTATGTGGACCTACAACAGCATTATCTGTTAATTGGATTTGAAAATATCCACAATGGATAATAAAGGGGATACTTTGCATAGTTTTCAAATGCCATTAACAGTACTGCGTGACATCATGCTTGTATTGTATTTATCTGTTCAGACAAGCATGAGGCTTCTGCCTTTTACAAGTACTGGATGAACTTCTGGGCTGTGTCTGCTTTGTAGAGAGACAGACAGACAGAGGATTTCAGTAACACACCACAGTAGCTAATCCTATCTCTGTGCTTTACCTGACAGACATACGGACAGACATACACCAGGCTTCATTCTACAGCCTGGTAGTCATGCACCATTCACAAACACACAATGTGACGGCTTTGAACTATTATTTTTTTATGCATTAAAATGTATTGAAGTTTCCTTTTCTTTTGGAGTACAATCGCTTAAGACTGAGGCCACAAATCTCCTAAAATCAGAGTCAGAGCTTCATTCTCCATGTGGACACAATACAGCACTTCCAAAACCACCTTAATCTTCATTCATTGCCAGTCTAACGATCTCCTCCCACCCCCTCGCAAACACAAAACAGCCTGCCAGTGATCACAGGGAGAGCTAATGCATTTTAAAAAGGTCACTCATTCTGGTTTGTATGTTAATAAATAATTAGTGGTGCTGCATTGCCAGCACACCATCTCTGCTGCCTCATTTGCATGGAGGCATCGATTCCCCGTTGGACAGGGGGCAGGGGACCGGAGAGGAGGCCCCTGTTTAATCAGAGCTGACCTGCAATTCCTTTAAATTAACAAGGGCCCTTTGAGAGCTGTGAGAATGAGCGTGGTGCAGGGGTACAGAACTAGGCCATTAGGAGAAGAGCAGCAATGCCCACAACATCTTACTGTTACACAACGCCTTACCGCTGTGTGAGTGTGTGTTTGGAATGAAACAGCGGGCATAAGCACAGTATGAGTTTTGCTAACCACCTAGAAAAGTGTAGCACCCAGTAAATATGCATGGGGAGTTTGCAGTTTCCCCCTGCTTTTTCTCATGGTTATACTATGTATTATTATTATTATTATTATTATTATTATTATTATTATTATTATTATTATTATTATTATTATTATTTTAAATATGCTTTACAATACTGTACAACTCTTGTGTTTTATAATGCTTGCCTATGCTTTACCATGCTTTTACTATGCTTTATTAGACTTTGCTGTGTTTTTACTATGGGGAACTTTTTGAGGGACGTTGCTTCATTTTCAATGTCGTTAAGGTCTTATTCATAAAGCATTAGCACGTCGTTTATTGCATTTACTGGCCCCTCAGAGTTTCTGAATCTGGCTGCTTGACTTTAAGTTCGAATGAAATCAGGCCACACTGATTTTGCCTTTTGAATTTATTTAGATTTTTTTTTTTCAGTAATTACTAAACTTCTAAAATCTGTTTTAAATAATATTACTACCCCATACTGTGTACAATCTGGATTGATTGTTTTTTTTTTTTTTTTTACACAAAATGTATCATTAAAAGTAAAGGATGGAGGAAACAGACTATGTGTTGGCTAAGTTGGAAATTAAAAGCAGATACATTATTAAAAAAAACAATCAGGAAATTTACATCCAATCAACTTTAAAAATCACACTCCAGGTGTAAAGAAAGGAGAGAATTGGCTGCCTGTGAACTCACATTGGTTTAATTGACTCTGGCTGTGCGTTCTCAAATTTCACAGAATTACTGCTTTTTCATTTGAGGACCACGACAGACGGAGCAGAGTAGTGTCTCTGTCTGTGCGTGTCTCTGCATGTCTGTGTGTGTGTGTGTGTGTCAGTGTGTGTGCGTGTCTGTGTCTCTGTTATTGAATCATGAACTGGAAATAGAGACTACAGAAGCTCATGTTAACTGCATGCCAAGGCAGACAGGCAGACAGAGACTTTGGGCATCTCCTGTGGATGTACCGCTGCTCTAGCAGGACTGGGGAATGTTGTCAGAAATCCGCTCTGCTGCTATAGGTTCACTGTTAGGCACGAGGCAAAGCTGAACGATGATGTAATAGTGATCCGACAACACCACCGCTCGGAATCTTGATCAGCCAATCACAGAGCTGTGTTCACTCAAACCATTTAATAATATGAGATGGGTCTCTTTGTTGATCCTTAGTTGTCAACAAACTTGAAACGAAAGCGCTCAAGACTGAGAAAAGATATGAATCTCAAACGCTCCACGAGATTTATTACTGTTATTTAATCTGAAATAGTTTAAAATTGAGTGTAGAACACGCAATAGGGAAATATTAATGTAAGCACAACATATAACAATTTTTCTTGTTGATGTTTCTGAAGGGTAATACACTGGAACAGTAATGGGATCTCAAAAGAGCCTGTCTGAAAAATCTCTCGTAGAATCTATTAGAGTAGAACTGAAACATTTCAGCTCAGGTAACATGACAAATAGCCTGCTGTTTCCATAAGCAAAATAGATTTAGACATGATTTAGAGAAGTAAACCCAAAGCAGAAAAATGTATTATAAACATCAGCTGCAGATCAGTGTCCATGCAGCTTGAAGCTGGCCCTGGAATAGAGGGACCATTCTTTTTATAAAGCAGTTTAGTCTCCTTGGCTCACAATCTGCTGTGAGCAGATCTGCTGTTATGACAGTAGAGTACACAGGTTTGCAGGTGTCGTTAAATGCCACTTAAAATGGCACTTCAGCGTCTCTCAATTTAACATGAACTATTTACGAAAAGGTTGGATCACGATAAGGTGATCTGCATGTCAGCTAAAAAGGTTGGTAAATTAAACATCTGATAATAAAAGCTGGAGCATTGCCCTCATTGAAATGGAAGATATGAAGGTTACGCTATGTGAAAACTGCAGAATAGCTCACATGACTAACACTGACTTCTAACAGTGATATGTAGCTTTGATATATTCCAGGACTCTCGCGCTAGTTGTTCACAGGTGGTCCTACCCCCTGCAGTGCTGTAATCATTGCTCTCTGCTGAAGGACAAACACACACACACACACAGACAGACACAGACACACACACACACACGCACGCATGCACGCACAGACACACACACATACACACAGACAGATGCACGCATGCACAGACACACAGACACACACACACGGTCTGCAGGGTGAGAATCGAATCCTCCTCAAGTAGACCTGCAGCTCTGCCTGCCTCCTGTTCTGTGCCTGACTATTGCTTTATTGATCAAACAGCAAAAATTGACATTTTAACAGAGCGATTGGAGAATACAACCTACTTTTTCACAAATGCAAAAGAAAAAAATAGAAGCTGTCTTGTGGGTTCACAAAAAGTTTAACTTTTCAGCAAGGCAACTTTCAGAGATAACCCTCCACTGACTGAATTGCTGTAACAAGCTCTCTCTGGTCATCTCGTTCACCTGCTCCACAATGGGAGCCTGGCCTCAGGGCTCGACCCTGAGTCACTCCCTCTGTTTAACATTGAAAAAGCTGATCTATCTTCTCAGGTACAAACCACAGCACTGTGCAGATTTAGACCACCCATCAACGGGCCGATCTTGTTAAAGTAACATCAGTGCTTTAATAAAAATCGGATTCTTCAGTGCTAGTCTAACTACCTGTGCCTCATCATAAAGGAGGCTCTGTTTGCGTTCATTTGTTTAGATTCCCTGCAGTTTCAGCAGCACACTCATTCCTGCTTTTCCTAAACCGCATGGGACACTGCACCTTTACAGGGGAGGGGAGGGGAATGCTTGTGTCAGTCAGCTGCATGTGAATGAATGCTATGAGCTGGCACGCAGGTAGAGCTCTGATTAGCATTCGGAATGGAAGGATCAGCCACACAGAAATTAGAGGGGAGGTCAGACCTCGCTTTCCTTTCTCTATCTTTTTGTTCTGTTGGAATGGATAGTGGCGGTAGCGGAGAGAATGGGTTGCCGTGGCAGCGCTGTGCTTCTCTGACTGTCTATTCAGGTGGAAAGGCCTGCTATGTGCACTTCAGAAAAGAAACATTTCATTTTGTATCAGTTTTAACTGTTTCCGTCTCTTCTCTGTTTATCCTGACATTACCATCAACCAAAAAATGCATGCTACGAAATAGAACTGTAACACTATCTTATCAATGGATCAACTAAGAATACACGGTAACACTTTACATAAAGTGTTTCTAATTACTGTGTATTTCAGGTTTAGGTTAAGGGGGTTAGGGTTAGGGTTAGGGTTATATCATGCAGTTAACCCAGGCAAATCACGTGTTCATAACAGTTTAAGATAAGCTATCCTTTTCTTTTGATTGTGAAAAGCTGCTCATTAATACATTGGGGACACAGGCACTTTCTCAAGTTCCTGTGAGACACAGTTTGTAGTGCTATGCATTTCTTATGTGTTTATATATACAGTGTATACACTGGTATTCACACAGGGGAGTTTGCTTTGTTTACTGTAACCCACTTTCCTTATCCGCGGCCTCATGGGAATCCATGCTGCTCCATTCCCATTATTCCATTGGGATTAAGAAACACACACACTGACACACACGCACGCACACGCACACACACACACATGCACATGCACACACACACGCACACCCACACACACACACGGCTGTATTGGTGCAATCATTGACTCTACTTATATTGTCAATTTTTGGCTTCTTGAATTATGACTGCCTTTTCCTTTAAAACCTTTAAGAGGGCATCAGAAACAACAAAGTGACCTGGCTAAGCACCCGAGGACACAAACAGCAGTGCTTCAGCTTCCCTTTAACTTCCAGCTATATTACCAGTACCCTGGTGGTAGTGCACTGTCTGTCTGGTACAGGTGTGGTAAAATAATACACCTTACCAGGGTGTAGCTTTAATTCATAGCATTGTAAAAATGCTGGTATGCCCAACATGGGTAAATGTTATATTGTGTTACCACTGGCTCATCAATAGGTATGGATTGTCTTTGAAGACAGCAGCACAATTGATATCTTCCATGTACTAGCCATTGTATAAACACAAAGACAAGTTATTTATGTAAAGGCCATGACTCATCCAAGTTGAATATCTTCCACTTCGGAGCGGGCATCTGCAGCCAGGATCAATAGCACACGTTTGTTCCCAATGTTGTTCTTTCTGCCTTGTTCTCTTACTCCACTTCTGCTGTAGATTGTTGCTGTTTCTGTAAAAATGAAAAAGCGATCACACACAAAAAAAAACTCATCGGTCTTGAGCTGTAAATGGCAGTCGGCTGTCTTGTCTTTCTCTGGAAACAAAGGGCTGAACAGGAGAATCTTGCTCGTGTGGACAGTCATTGGCTGAGCCGTCTGTAGACAAAATGTAAAGGTCAGCCTGTACTGGACTGAAGTACCCCCCAGTGCATTTCTCCATTTCACCTGAAACAAAAACTGATGAGCTCCAAATACCACAGTCTTCACCCACACAAGCTTGGAAGGTTAACCCTGCTCATGAAAAAGCTGAACATTTCTAAATCTCATTGCTGGGACTATGTGTGATGATTCAGTTCTCCACCGGAGCAGACAGTGTACCCTTAGGATTCTGTATGTACTAATACATTTTACATGAGTGGATGTCAACATGTTACTTACTCCCATCACTATATAAGGGGTTTGACAGGGTTGGATTACATTTGAAGCTATCATTCTTGGTTAGAATGGGGTTAACGGGTGTATGAAAAGAATCATCACTAACCAAACCGCTCAATAACAATTGCATGGTGAAAATAAATAAACAATTCCTTGTTAAAGCTGACCCGAGCAACAGGCCCTCTATAAATATCTTAAGCCTCCTTCAATGGCACTGGCCGTGCCTCTTCAGAGAGAACCGTGTTCTCTCAAAGGGCTGCACTGCATTCATATATTCAGATGGATGTATAATGTAATGCCCTGATGAGGAATTGGGAAATCATGAGAAGGAGATTTCAATGAGAGGCCCCTAGAAGACCCAGGCAACGATTGGCTTGAAGTCTCAGAGCAATTTGTTTGGAGGTTTTCTTCACAAAGCTTATGTATCCAATCTGCGATTCTCTTTCTGGTTGCAGATCATTTCCAGCACTGCACACAATGTTGACAGACACTTTCTGAAGTGTCCACATCACAGGTTTCTCTAAACCTCAGAGTGCAACACTAGCTGTTTGAATATGCAGCACACTCTGCTAACACAGGGTTATATTACCTGCTGATGGCTCAACATTAAGCTACCAGGCTTCTTGCTGGTGAAATTCTCTGCATGTTGGAGAGAGTCATTCATTATTCATTTTTTAATCCATTCTTATTAGATTGAAAATGTGTTTTTTTTTAGAGGGAGAACTCTGTATAGTTTTATATTGCATTGCATAGTATTGCACGGCAAGTTCCCTTGCCTCATTTGTATAAAGTAATATAAAGGATCACAGGCAATATCTCATATGCCGATTAGGAGGTTCTCTGTTGAATCAGGTGGCCACATCCCGCTGACTATCTGCATCACACGTCAGCATTCATTCACTCCCCTCTGCTTCAAGACATTCCACAGCTGTAACAAATAGAGAGGCAATCAAAATGAACAATTACACCTATAACGCCTGATGCCTGCTGCATACTCATTCACAAGCATTCCAACAGAAAACAGGGTTTTTACTACTGTATGGTGTGCATTAGGAATCTGTAGCCATTATTCATCTGTATAACTACAAAACACAAGACAGCCTAATGAATGCTATTGAAATGCATATGAATCTGCTGCCATGTGTTATTTGGTTTACCAGATTCCAAATGCAATAATCTCAGTGTTGAGATGCAAATCCTGGAAGCCATCAGTACTGCCTATGGGTACTAAATTATCATCACAATCCAAATTAAACATGTGGTGTTCATTTTGGCAATTTTGTAAAGCTGGTTTCTAATTTGCTTTTATGTCTGAGACACTGTCGGTCAATTTCATTTCATTTGGCTAATTTTCCACCTTCCTGCACAAAACACACTTGTTCTGAAATCAACCGTAGCTGTTAAAAAATTGAAAAGGACAGAACAAAAAAAGCTTTTATAAATGTCTACATCTTTGTTGTCAGCATTTGGCTTCCAGCAATCTTTTCCCCTGCAGTATAGTACTTACATTTGCTCTAAAAGGACTGTTATGGTTAGTATAGATCCCTCGGCAGGCAAACCACTCCTGACCTGAGTTGTGAATGTGTGGTAGCCAGCTTATTACACCTTGATCTGCACTGAATAATACAAATCCTATTGTATTCATTGGAACAATTGATTTACTTTACGGTAGGTAGGTTATCATTGGTGGCAAGAACAATGCTAAAACCATAAGATTTAAAAGACTAAAAGCACAGAGATCAGGTGCAGTGGGAGGCTATTCACTGTGCTGGTCTCAAGTACCTGGTCTGTAGAGATACAACGTACTTATTTTGCATGATATAAACCTGACTTTAAACCTAACCCTAATCCTTTTCTGATACATTGTGTACTTGTATATATACTGTATATCATTCAAGAAAATGTTTACATGTTAAGTACATTGTAGCTATGGATAATAACATTGTAACATTGTATTTGGGTCTATTGGTTTTGTTGACTGCACTGAAGTATACAGAGCACTGTGAATATAACGCACATGCTGTGTATAGCGCTCCGAAATGCTTTGAAAATGTGTCAAATTAGTTTTGAAGATAAATCTCTGTTCTTAGGTCTTATTAGCACTAGCTACAGTGTATTATTTCTCCTCGTGAAAATCTATTGATTCTGTGCTTGTGTTTTATACCTCAATTTGGAACCTGCAGATATCTCCAAAAACACTGCTGCTTCCTGGTATCTGCTGACATCATATTCAGGTCACGTGACCTCCACTACAAAGGGGAAGCCCATAATAAGGGAGACAGGGAATAAGCCTAATAGCTGTGGTTATGTTACCACCCCTTTAAGACAGGGAATAAGCCTAATAGCTGTGGTTATGTTACCACCCCTTTAAGTTTCCAGCACTCAAATGTGATCTCACAGACACAATTAGGCAGTCAAATGGAGACAAATATGTGTTTCTATGTGTAGGCTTCCATTGGGAATACTCTTGTCATCACCTTCTGGACACAGGGACCCATGCAGCAAACACATCTGTGCTGCTCCCAGGGATTCCTCATTCACTAATGGAACTGTCTGTAAGCACAGCAGCAGATATTATGCAGAAAGCTGCTACAGATCATTCAGCTTTTAGGAGAACAGCCCTTTACCAAAAAGATGACAAATACACAGGTCTGTTATTTGTCCTTAAAGAAGTTCTAATCAAGGTTTTAAGCATTCATTGTCTCAGTCGCGTTGTTGGTTTACTTAAAATTCTGTTGAACAGGTTTTTGTTATTTCTTCTCATATATATATATATATACAGTACTGTGCAAAAGTTTTAGGCAGGTGTAAAAAAGTGCTGTAAAGTAAGAATGCTTTCAAAAATAGACATGTTAATAGATTATATTTATCAATTAACTAAATGCAAAGTGAGTGAACAGAAGAAAAATCTAAATCAAATCCATATTTGGTGTGACCACCCTTTGCCTTCAAAACAGCATCAATTCTTCTAGGTCCACTTGCACAAAGTCAGGGATTTTGTAGGCATATAGTCAGGTGTATGATTAAACAATTATACCAAACAGGTGCTAATGATCATCAATTCAATATGTAGGTTGAAACACAATCATTAACTGAAACAGAAACAGCTGTGTAGGAGGAATAAAATTGGGTGAGGAACAGCCAAACTCAGCTAACAAGGTGAGGTTGCTGAAGACAGTTTACTGTCAAAAAGTCATACACCATGGCAAGACTGAGCACAGCAACAAGACACAAGGTAGTTATACTGCATCAGCAAGGTCTCTCCCAGGCAGAAATTTCAAGGCAGACAGGGGTTTCCAGATGTGCTGTCCAAGCTCTTTTGAAGAAGCACAAAGAAACGGGCAACGTTGAGGACCGTAGACGCAGTGGTCGGGCCAAGGAAACTTACTGCAGCAGATGAAAGACACATCATGCTTACTTCCTTCGCAATCGGAAGATGTCCAGCAGTGCCATCAGCTCAGAACTGGCAGAAAACAGTGGGACCCTGGTACGCCCATCTACTGTCCGGAGAAGTCTGGTCAGAAGTGGCCTTCATGGAAGACTTGCGCCAAAAGCCATACCTCCGACGTGGAAACAAGGCCAAGCTGACTCAACTATGCACGAAAACACAGGAACTGGGGTGCAGAAAATGGCAGCAGGTGCTCTGGACTGATGAGTCAAAATTTGAAATATTTGGCTGTAGCAGAAGGCAGTTTGTTCGCGAAGGGCTGGAGAGCGTACACGAATGAATGTCTGCAGGCAACAGTGAAGCATGGTGGAGGTTCCTTGTAAGTTTGGGGCTGCATTTCTGCAAATGGAGTTGGGGATTTGGTCAGAATTAATGGTCTCCTCAATGCTGAGAAGTACAGGCAGATACTTATCCATCATGCAATACCATCAGGGAGGCATCTGATTGGCCCCAAATTTATTCTGCAGCATGACAACGACCCCAAACATACAGTGAAAGTCATTAAGAACTATCTTCAGCGTAAAGAAGAACAAGGAGTCCTGGAAGTGATGGTATGGCCCCCACAGAGCCCCTGATCTCAACATCATCGAGTCTGTCTGGGATTACATGAAGAGAGAGAAGCAACTGAGGCTGCCTAAATCCACAGAAGAACTGTGGTTAGTTCTCCAAGATGTTTGGGCCAACCTACCTGCCGAGTTCCTTCAAAAACTGTGTGCAAGTGTACCTAGAAGAATTGATGCTTGATGCTGTTTTGAAGGCAAAGGGTGGTCACACCAAATATGGATTTGATTTAGATTTTTCTTCTGTTCACTCACTTTGCATTTAGTTAATTGATAAATATAATCTATTAACATGTCTATTTTGAAAGCTTTTTACTTTTACAGCATTTTTCACACCTGCCTAAAACTTTGCACAGTACTGTATATATATATATATATATATATATATATATATATATATATATATATATATATATATATATATATATATATATATATATATATATGTTATAGGTTTTCAAAGTGTCTGTGACTTGCCTGTTGGAATCATAACCCAGTGATTTGGGAGAATGGCACTTGATTAATATTTTAGATCAGTGTCACTCTCAATATCTGGTATGTTTATTTATTTTTGTGTCTCTGTAAAACTTTATCTATCAACATACAGCAGTGTAAACACACAGGGATTACATCATTATATTTATTTTCCCTTACTGTGCAGCTGTGCACGCCTTCACTGGCACGTATTAGATGTTTCTCAACAGCTTTTTGTTTAAGAAGCAATGCCTCTGCTTAAGCACTCTGTTTATTTTCCTTCTTTATAATTCCAATTGCATGCTTAGCATTGCCTCTATTCTATCTCAGCGTGAGCTGTGCAATTACCTGCATTTTGGAGGAAAATGACAAGGTATTTCAAAAGTGAAGTGTCTGTATCTTTAAAATAACGATAGTCAAGAGGCAAGGCGTGTTAGATAACAAAGATAAATGCAGGGTTGAAAACCTGGCAAAGCTCTTCATGGAAAACGATAGAGCAGTGGTAGATCTGCTGATCACAAAGTGGTAAACATGTGGCAAGATGATTTATGAGAGGCAGGGACGGCTGACCTTGAAGAAGGGGCATGCGGAGGCCATGAGTGGTCGGTAGACTGGCAGCACGTCGCTGCTTGTAGTTCCTGGGGTCGGTGGCATCACTGGGTTTCAGACTGAAGCAGAGAACGCAGTCCTTGGTGTCTGGTTTCTGATCACGTCTGATGTTAGGGAAGGCAGATGGAAGATGTTCCAAATGAGGGATCTACTGGCAAACTATACTTAGATCACAGAGTACCATGATCTCAATCCAGACCATGGTTATAAGGTTATAAGGGACATTGGAACTAATGCTTCAGTTTAGAATGTCTTACAATGGCAGTGCACTTCGGGTAAACCGAAACTATTTACTGAGCTTTATAAGCCTAGAATGGATAGAAGTAATACTTTAGAGAGAGGATCACTTATTTTAAAGAGGGAAAACAGCAAATGAAGGCACGCAATGAAGGCTGGCAGCCGGCACTCTCCCTGCAGGCTGTCTGGCCGGGTTTCACAGATCCTTATTCCTGACAGCAGGAGTGTCCTAATAGAGATGGATATCCCCTCGTGTTGGATAGATGAATGCTCTGATCACTGAGTGACACCTCTGAAAGGGAGCCTTCCGGCATGGACGTGCATCTCCACTTTTCCATTACTGAGCTTCATGCAGTCTGCTCTGGGAGTGAGGGCAGCGGGTCCACAGCGGTACCAGGGAAGATAAAGAAATCAAAGAAGCGAGAATGTGCCAGTTTTCAGATTGATGCAGCTTCCATGTGATCCTTGTGCAGTATTCTGCACTAACGCAGCTGTGTTTGGAGCGGGCAGTGTTCTTGGGTTCAGATAGTCTTGTCAATTCAAGTATCATTAGTTCAGAAACCTGGTTGCTATAATTGCAGCCTCTGTTAAGGAGGGTTAAATGATTATTCTTCTGTTTTAATACATAAGGGGTTTCTGTTGGAGTTATTAAAAGTTATTACCTCTGAACCAGGCTGCATATATTTTGAAGAACATGTGAAAATGAGGCACAAAGACTACAGGCAATATTAGGAGAAGAATGTGTATTATGACACACAATAGTAACCAAGTGTAACTTGTTATCACATGTGTGATACATGATTCACCACATTCCTCTGTGTAGATCAGAGGTTCACTGACTGACTGAATGGCTGTCCAAGTTTTAGTTGCAACCTGGTCCTTATAGAATTATTTATATTTCTATTGTAATATCGTATTACACATACAATGTTCATGACAGGTTATCTAAAGGCTTATTTAGTCTAATTAACCCCAGTGACTGCTGTACAAAATTGTGTAAATTAAAAAATAATCAATCGATAAAATCTACCAAGTTACACAGTTGTGTCCAATGTACTTCCCTGGACTTTCACTAGATGGCAGCACCAAGCGTCCTGGCTCCCTACAGCTTAGTCTGGTCCAGTAAACTCGTTTCAAGGTGAGGTTGCCAGGAAGCCGAGTATGAGGTTTCTGGCCCTTTATTGCTCTTCAAATAAGTTAATAGTTATTATTCTGAACCCTATAGAAAGTACAGACGGTTTAAAAATAAGTCACATGTTTCTACACACTCAATTAAATATTTCATATGATGATGCCGGATAGGAACACACCTCAGGCATTAACAGGTTAACGTTCTTAAATGTAACAGAACGCTAAGTTCGCCTGGCAAACAAAACACCTGTGCTGTGTTTGATTTCTAGCGATTCTCCACTGGATTGAATTTTCACAAAGGTCACCTGTTCACTGGAGCTGTCTTTCCCTGAAACTCTGTGAGAAGGAATTAAAAACTAAAGTGGTTTAAAAGCATACTCAGCCCACTTCATACAAAGAAACTGACACCAGAAGAATCTGAAAATGCCCTAAGAGCAATCTTAACAATACTGCACACTGTGTGCCATTGTTTGAATGTCAGGCTTTTAATTCCTGCAGTCTTATATACAGGAGCTAATGACAAACCGGCAATTCCATCAATCTCACCTGTCAGCACTGCCAATGTTCTGCTCACGTTTTAAGTTTTGTAAGAAGTTTCCTATTGAGAGGGCTAGCTGGGGTACTTACCTTTCAAATCTGACTCCAGGCAGAGTGGGGTGACTGCAGATTATACAACCCTCTAGGTCGTTTCAGCCAATGAGAATACAGATTTAAATCCTTAGACAGTAACAGCGCAAATCCTAACCAAACCATATTGATATACATACAGATACAGATACAGATACAGATAGATATGGTTATATTATCAACATGCAGTTGTACTTTTAAATGTGCAATCATAGCCACACTACAGCCACCAGTGAAACTTGTATCATAGTTGTTGAAATAGGTGCATTTGTGCTCCTTGGTTCAGTTCAAACACACCATGTCTCAGCTTCATTACTAATGATCCATACCTGCTGGACCAGCCATCAATGATCTCACAACATCTGTCCTTTTAAAACAACACAGATAAAAGGCACCATAAACTTTAATGTCCAAAGCTTTGCATAAATGAAATCATCAAGTAGCAACATCTTGTTAACTCAGGAATAATTACACTTGGCCGGGCACGAGCTAAAGCTGTCCGCCTTTAATTATTCCCCAGGCAAGACACTGCTGCTTGATTATTCCATATATATTGGTTTAGAGCACTGACATTGTAAATACCGCTGTCCTTACTCAGTGTAATAATGTAGTGGGTATTGGCTCTTGATCTTGATTCATGAAAGAACATAAGAACATAAAAAAGCTGACGAGCGAGAGGAGGCCATTCGGACCATCTAAGCACATCCGGTTCCTGGTAGCTGATTGATCTGAGAACGTTGCCAAATTGGATCTTCAAGGATCCAAGTTCTTTCTTCCTAGCTTAGTCCTTTAAGTCCTGGCTTTATTGGCCTCCACAATGTGATGTGTTTTTATTTCGAAGTGTCCCATTTAAAGATGGAATCCAAGGACAATTGATATTTAAGGTAAAGTGACAATAAAACAAAACTAACAAAATACTGAATCAGGGTCTTAGCTTCATCTTACATGTTCTAAACTGCATGGCTGTTAGAGAAATAAAAGGCTGTACAGATTTGAAACAGGGTACATTAACCTTTAAAGAGAACAATATTTTCAAAGATAAGAGTGCTGGCAAAAGATGTATACATTAGAAAAGACTGCTGCACAACAAAGACAGAGACAGCCATCGATTTGACTATTTCATCTTTTTCTCAAACACTTCTGATTTTGTGCCGTGACAGGTGAAATAGTTCTTGTTTCAGTTTTGAATTGCAGTGTAGCACCATGATGAGGATTTGAAACCCAGGGGGGTGTTCCCATTCCATCATCGAGTGTTGCCATCCATCCACGCTTAGTGAAGCTTGAAAAAGATGTACCATGAAACCACCTGGGAGCAAATTAATCAACTAAGTAACTCATCAATATAGATATATAATAGAAAACAGCAGTGTTCTTAATAAGCAGTCCACATGCTAGGATACAGAGGAACAAATACTGGTGAGGGATGGAGACTGGGATATTGAGGGATTGGGCTGGATTACACACTGCCAGCCCGCGTTATTGATATCATTCACTCAAGTGAAGATGGACGTGACGGGAAAGGACAAACTCCACCACTCCAGCTCTAGCTTCTATTTCTACATGGAAACCACTAGGAGTTTGATTTAAAAACATCATGTTAAAATGTGCTATCCCTTGTAAGGAATCATCATCACATTTAATAACATGGTTAGAAATGATTTTGAATAGATTGTTAAACCCAAGTGTGACTGCATCAGAGGAATTACTGGTGTGGTGATTCATTGCAGCACTGTGTTACAATGCCAGCAGCAGCGTGCAGCATTTGTAGCAAATCCATTGTGCTGCCATTGCTGGCAATGCTGGGTCTCTGCTACAGTCTGTGATTATAATGAGATGTTAATGGGTCTGTTCACACAACTCTGGAAAGGAACACAATCCCAGGGCACTCCAAGCCTCCTAAATCTCCCTGCAGACCGGGGCTGGGGCAGGGTTGATCAGATCAACCTGTTTCCGAGTCCCTGGCCTAATTATCTCAGTGCTGAGCAGGGAGATATAGAGCCGTGCAACACCCCATAAATCCCCTACGAGCCCAGCATGCTGCAGGCTGTATACTGCACCTGTAAACTTCTGTTTTATTGCCTCAATGTCCTGCTTGGTGACAAGGGCCATGCAGGCAACTACCCTTGTTTATTTATTTACTGAGGCTGCACACGACAGATCCACGGAGAAGCCTTTCTTTTTATTAGTGATGTCCCAGTATGTTGCAATAGGACGCATTGGAGGGTAGAAAAGGGAATTTAGACCAGCAATTTGAACAGTTTTCCCATATGAAACTGGTCTTTACCCATAGATGTCTCATATACTATGGGCTCCTTTAATATAGCTTCACATATGAGCTATTTATTTATTTATATATATATATATATATATATATATATATATATATTGTGAAAGATCCCGCCCTCTCTGCGGTTCGTTGCCCCTTTAAAACACTGACCCAGCACGCAAATGGATTTTTTTTGAAAGCGCGGTTGCGCTATTTTTAATGAAAACACAAAACAAAATAAACAAAACAAACACCTAGCTCTTCTTTGAGCACTAACTAAAACAAAACAGGAACCTAAACTAAATAACAGGACAGCTAAGCTGTTTACCTGTAACAAAACACAACAAACACAGAAGAGCACACACAAAAAAGGACTCACTCTACCTTTTTTTTTCTTTCTTTTTAAATTACGGCTGTACCCACACACCAGCACAGTCGGGCTTCTACCCTCTTCAGCAGCTGCCCAGAGCAGACTGACTGCTCTCCTTTTAAACCGGGCACCTGGCTCCAATTTTCAATAGTAGCCAGGTGCCGGTAATGATAAACAATAAAACAATAAAACAATTAAACAAAACAATTAACACAAATTAAACAATTAACAAAACAAAAACAAAATGTGCCTTACGCACATGTTTTCCTCTAGGGAGGAATTAACCCCCTCCCTGCTGTCTCACACATCCCCCCCCATGTCTTTTCAAGACATCGGCCATACAACGGCCACCTCCCTCCACCCTTAAAAGACCACCCACCCTCAAGTCCACAAATGTCAATTTTCGCCCTCTTCCACGGGCGGGCTTGAGGGTGGGTTGGTCCTCCGGCGTTCCAGGGAGGGACCCAGGACCGGCGAGGAGGGACCCAGACGGCTTGTCCAGGGCGACCACAGCGCAGACCGGTGACCGGGAGCCAGGACTGACAGGCAGAGGCGTGCGCCTGTGGACCTGCGCAGCGACCTCTGGAATTCCAGGTGGAGCACAGCACGATGCAAGGGGAGCGGAGCAATCAGCAGGGGAACGCTAGTGACCTCTGCCCCTTGCGTAGCGACGTCTGCCTCTTGCGCAGCGACGTCTGGGATTCCAGGGGGAGTGGAGTAAGGGACCAGGCAAGCGACTGTGCCTGGCTGTACTGCGACCTGGGAGCAAGGTCCAGCGCAGGGAGGTCTGGGCATTCCGGCCAGGTGTCCACGATGACGGGACTGGGGACCTCCCTCGGCAACGCCGGGCTCACTTGCACGGATGATGGTTTTGGAAGAAGCGGCTCCTCCCCTCTGGGCTCTGGTAACTGCAGCTCCAACCCCTCTGGCTCTTGGGATGGCAGCTCCATCCCCTCTGGCTCTCGGGACGGCAGCTCCATCCCCTCTGGCTCTCGGGACGGCAGCTCCACCCCCTCTGGCTCTCGGGACGGCAGCTCCCACTTTTGTAGCAGCAGCTCCAGTTCGGTTGGCTCCCGCTCCGGTATTATCCACGGGGCCAACCCCAGCTCTTGTGTCTGCCTCTCCATCTTCCTTGTCTGCTCCTCCTGAGCAGCGGTGTTTTTAATAATCCTGTCAATTAAATCTTTAAAATCCATTCTTGGGTCATTAGGGGCGCCCCCACTCGCTGCCACCATATGTGAAAGATCCGCCCTCTCTGCGGTTCGTTGCCCCTTTAAAACACTGACCCAGCACGCAAATGGATTTTTTTGAAAGCGCGTTGCGCTATTTTTAATGAAAACACAAAACAAAATAAACAAAACAAACACCTAGCTCTTCTTTGAGCACTAACTAAAACAAAACAGGAACCTAAATTAAATAACAGGACAGCTAAGCTGTTTACCTGTAACAAAACAAAACACAGAAGAGCACACACAAAAAAGGACTCACTCTACCTTTTTTTTTCTTCTTTTAAATTACGGCTGTACCCACACACCAGCACAGTCGGGCTTCTACCCTCTTCAGCAGCTGCCCAGAGCAGACTGACTGCTCTCCTTTTAAACCGGGCACCTGGCTCCAATTTTCAATAGTAGCCAGGTGCCGGTAATGATAAACAATAAAACAATAAAACAATTAAACAAAACAATTAACACAAATTAAACAATTAACAAAACAAAAACAAAATGTGCCTTACGCACATGTTTTCCTCTAGGGAGGAATTAACCCCCTCCCTGCTGTCTCACAATATATATATATATATATATATATATATATATATATATATATATATATATATATATATATATATATATATATATATATATATATATATGCCAGCTACACTCAAGAGCAGTTTCATGAATATCACATTTCATCCATTAGAATAGACTTAAGGAAGTGTGGCAGTTGGCCTCTCCTCTCCTTACTGTCCACTGATCTCATGGAAGATGGAAATTAATATTCACTAACCAACAGTAGAATTCTACATAGGTGTTCAAAGTTCAAAGCAGACTTTCTCATATGCCTAATTTAAAGCCAATGGTGATGAATTGAATAGATGTGTCTAACATGGAGATTTAGCTGTCTTGTTATATTAATGAGCATGTGATGAATTTGAATTGTCCTATTGTAAGTGACTCTGCATATAATGCACAGTTTACAGCCTACCTCTGTAAAGCGCTTTGTGATGTTGGTTCACTATGAAAGGTGCTATATAAACAGATATTATATTTTTATTGTTATTTAGCTAAGCGCTTAACCGCCTACATGCGTTACAAATTCCCCATTGTATTTAAGCTCTGAACATCCCCGTACATACCAAAATGACATCTCATTTCAACACCCCTTTTGTTGAACAGTCAGTCTGCGCTCTGATGACAAAGATACTTTGCAAGTGAAATGGAATTAAAATCCACATATTCCTTTCTGGATGGGGCTTCTTGTTTCACAATATCGTCATATAGGGTTCAGCAGTGTTACTTGTATTTTGTTGGCTTTAGCAAGAGTGATTGAGTCTTTAGTGACAGTACTGTGCTCACTTCCTGCTGCTCCCCAATGAGCTACCCTGCAGTTCTCTACCAGTCCAGAGAGACACAGCTACAAGCATCAGCACAAGGAGCACTGTGCCTGGTGCACTGTGCAAACTGCAGCTTACCTGTCATACACCTCCATTCTTTACATAGGTCTTGAATCTGCACTTCGGAGAGAAACATGCGTTTTAATTGCAAACATGATACTGGAAAATAAATCTCTGTTTGCAAGCCATGCTTTCAGATTGTGTTGA
Source organism: Acipenser oxyrinchus oxyrinchus (assembly GCA_030684275.1). Lineage (NCBI taxonomy): Eukaryota > Metazoa > Chordata > Actinopteri > Acipenseriformes > Acipenseridae > Acipenser > Acipenser oxyrinchus. Next base: position 9,956,426 of record CM060283.1, on the reverse strand, counting down.
CTTTCTTAGACATTTCATCTGGAGGGTTGGCCCTGTCATGAATCAACCAGCTGCTTCCCCCCCCATTGAGTGACATGGGTTCTGAAGTGAAGTGACCCAGGAAGTGCAAGTGCCACAGTGTTCTTGAGGCACAGAACTTTCTTTAATCCAATCTGGTATGACATATCGGGTTTTAAAAACACATGCTTGCTATAATTCTTTTAAAACATCATCTTTGGCAGTTTACGGGATAGGTTTTTTGTTTTTGTTTTGTAGCTACAGCCCCTTTCACATTGGGGTGAGCCAGTGATTGGGATGTGGAGGTAGGATTGCAGTGTGAGTGTTGGTAAGGACGTGGTTGGGTTGTAGAGGTAGGATTGCAGTGTGAGTGTTGGTATGGACGTGGTTGGGTTGTAGAGGTAGGATTGCAGTGTGAGTGTTGTTATGGACGTGGTTGGGTTGTAGAGGTAGGATTGCAGTGTGAGTGTTGGTATGGACGTGGTTGGGTTGTGGAGGTAGGATTGCAGTGTGAGTGTTGGTATGGACGTGGTTGGGTTGTAGAGGTAGGATTGCAGTGTGAGTGTTGTTATGGACGTGGTTGGGTTGTAGAGGTAGGATTGCAGTGTGAGTGTTGGTATGGACGTGGTTGGGTTGTGGAGGTAGGATTGCAGTGTGAGTGTTGTTATGGATTTGATCCCTAAGCCTAGACGAGGTTGTTTTCTAACTGCTCTTTGAGAGATCCTGGTTGTGTAGAGCAGTGATTACAGCACCCTGGGGAGTGTGGGCTTCCCCTAATCAGATATAATGAAACTGTGTTAGTACCCTGTAATTAAGCTTTAATTAAGCTTGGTTTGCATCCTTTTAAACTAAAGGATTTGAAATCTATGGATCAGTGCTCTGGCAGTTTAGTCAGGTGATTCATTTACATTCACTAACAGGTGCCCAGGGACTGTGTGTCTATTTAGAGAGTATTTTAATGTATTGTACATGCCCGCTAAGCAATGGGAATTAGGGTTACATGTGTGAAACTTTGTGCTGTGACAGTATTCAGTATGTGCATGATAAGCAGCAGGCTTTAACCCTTCAGATCCCAGAGAGCTTCACTGGGTAATGTTCATTGTGTTCAAAACATTGAATACCACATTTCTAAATGTTTAAATAATAATATAAATTGATATTTTTTGGGTAACACTTTACATGAAGTGTCTCTGATTACGGTGTATTTACATAATAGATACTAAGTAAATACATGCGTGCTTACAGATCATTACAATGTTCTTATGCATGGTTACAATATTACTTAATATGTACATCTTTTTGCATGATATAACCCTAACCCTAACCCTAACCCTAACCCTTTCTGATACAATTGTGTACTTACATATACCATGCAAAAAGATTTCCACATTAAGTACATTGTACCTATGTATAATAACATTGTAATTCTGTGTAAGCGCACATGTATTTACTATGTGATTCCTATGTAAATGCACAGTAATTACAGACACTTCATGTAAATAGTTACCCTATTTTGTTGGGTCCCATTGTACGGTTCATTGCACACTGCATCTCCGGGTTTTCAGTGCTGGTACTCGTGAGACGTGACACAATCACAGTTCCAGTTGGATTGAGGTCACAGAGCCTGTGTTCAGTGAGAGGTGAGATGTGTGAAAGCTAACACAGATTGCATGTTTTGAATGAGAGGCTTTACTGTATGGGCCTCCTAATCCTGCAGGTCCCCCTGCCCATGCATTGAAGGGGATTAAGTGCTAAATGAATGGGAAGTGCATCCATTACTGGCAGCTTGGTGGCTGTGCTGGTGGTGTGAGGCCTCATAGTGCCACTTAATTAGTTTACATTTGTTTAGGAGTCAATCCAGGGAGTTTGATGTGTATCAAAGGGCAAACTAGCCCAGAGATCAGCTCTTAATGGGGCTTTGCACTGGGGAGCACAGCAAACACAATGTATATATCCAAGGGCAAAGAGTCAAGCATGCAGGCCTGTTTCTCTAAGGTCCCGATGGGGAGATGAGGATACATACACAGCACAGGATGTTTATTTTATTTCTCTAAATGTATGTACATTCATCGTGCCAGCAGAGCCCTTTGAGTGTTTCCATGACTGTCCTGCGGGACGTGCTGCATGAGAAGTAAACAGGCCAGGATAGGAAGCCAGAGAAGCAGAATGCATTTCAAATCTCCCAGGCCCTTTGCTTCCTGATATATAAGGGTCCTAATCTATGCAAGCAGTCTGTGTTTCAATCATTGGTAGCTGTAGCTGTGATGGTTGCAGTAAAGCTTCACAATTAATGACACTTCTTTACAGTCCTGATTTGCTCTTGTTAACAGCAATGTAAACCACCTTCATCATCATCATCATCATCATTATTATTATTATTATTATTATTATTATTATTATTATTATTATTATTATTATTATTATTATTATTATTATTATTATTATTATTTCACCCCTGTATTCAGCTCAAAAATCAATTAGATTACTTTGCATAAAAGCAAAATAAAATACATATGAAAAATGGGTGACACTTTACAGTGTGTCGCTAAGTACTGTGTATTTATGTAGTTGTTACTTAGTAAATACATGTGCACTTACACTTAATTACAATGTCATTATGTATAGTTACAATGGACTTAATGTGTACATTTTTTGCATGATATAACCCAATCATAACCCTAACCCTAACTCTATGCTTAACACTTTTCTGATACAATACACATTAAGTACATTGTAACCATGCATAATAACATTGTAATTATGTGTAAGTACACACGCATTTACTAAATAATGATTATGCAAATACAGCGTAATTAGAGACGCTTAATATAAAGTGTTACTAAAATCTTCTCAGCACTTCAACATTTTAAATTATGATTAAATTATGAAGCCAAATGACTCCCTTCAGCTTGCAGCCTTATTGAATTTTTCGTTTTTAAAACAAAGGTTTTAAACAATGAAATTGAGTCAGAAGTCATATTGCGGCGCTACAGTGAGAAACTGCCAGGATGAGATGAATCCTCCTGGGTCACGTGATTGCACCCACACATCATCCAATAAGAGCGCGGTCAGGCCGTGACAGCCAATCAGAGTCAGCACTCTGGGTGACAGTGATGGCTTGTCCTATCGTGGGATTTATGGTACGATTTGTCAGTCTAACCCTTAATGAGTTGGGAAGGCCAGCCCATAGATCTGGTCTCTATAATCTACCAGCAAAGAGATAAGCCGGCGGACATCCTTCGTTCCCTTCTCTCACAGAGACAGGCTGCTTCTCAGAGCTTCACAGGGGCAACACAATACACAGTCTATTAAAGGTATTAGGCCTAATTCACTAAGCACGTGCTAATAACCTAGTATTCTGACATTAATAACACTTGTAATAACTACTAACTATCTGTACCTTCAGGGGTTATAACAGTGTAATTGAAGTGTAACAACCATGCCAGCAACATCCATCACTGCACATTGAAACGTAGACCTACTGTATCAGTAAAACAGAAAAGATCCATGAAGTACCGCTGTATCAACAGTACGTACAGAATAGTACACAATAAAAGGTAAATTGGATACCTGGTATTTAAGACCTAGATGTCACCAGGTACACAAATGTTTTTGGTATCCTGGTGAAGTATATTAAAATGACTGTTTTTCAGTATATAGAATAACTTCTTGTGTTCTCACAATGTAAGTGTGACATGCAGTCTGACTGAGGATAATAAATATCCCCTGGGTCAGAGCCCTAAGGAAAGCTGTGGGAGGCTGAGCTAAGCTCCCTGCTTCAGAGTTACTCGGTTCATTCTTGTTATTTCTTTCTGCCCATTCTAATAATCTGTGTTTTGTTTTTCGTTAACCCCTTCAGGTACACAAGGAATTGAGCGGTTCTTCAAATGGTTTCTTCTTAAAATACATTTGGATGACCAGATCCAACCTGTCAGTAAATTTTAAAACCCTGTTTCGTGCACGTCCTTGCAAAAATAAGAAAGTTTGCATAATTGTATAAGTGGGACGGATTTGTCCCTTGTACATTAAAGGGTTAAATGTATTCTGGCCGAGCAAATGTATCACCTCCATGCACCATAAACCAGCACAGTGTTCTTTATTAGCAGGACAGAGATTTTTCAAAGACTGAAAAAAGAAACATTAAGATGGAAGGTGTTTCTTTGTTCTTCCTTTGCTGCAATGGCAAAAGCCATTTATACTTTGATAAGCTGCAAAACTTTGACCTTTTGTCCGAGAGACATGTTCAGCTGAAACGCCGCCACTGCCACCACAAATGCACTTCAAACAGAATCTCGGAGGCCCGTTTCCTTAAACACTGATTAGATGAACAGTGATGCCACTGCTGTGACCTTCTCCAGTATCAAAAAGACAGGTTCTTGCAGTGGGGCCGGGCAAACACAGACAGTCCGGGCTGGTGATGAAGAGGCTTTCAAACTGACCAAAGAGGTGCTGTCATTAACATTTCAGGCATGTCTTCTGCTTTACTTGTCCCCTTAATGGGCTGTTGTTCATGGAAAGGCTAAATAAGACAGATCTAGGTGGTGGAGACTGTGGGCACAAACCACTTCCAAACATTGAAAGTTTTAAGTGAGGAACACAGAACAAGAGATGCTGCAGCCATGAACGAAACTTGGAGAAAAATAAAAGTCTACCACCAAAGTACCTGTGAGAAACCAGAGTCATGTCTGTAATAACGTACAATCTACTGCGCTCTCGTGGGTTTGCAGTGTCACAGGAACACCTTGATAAAATGACAGCCCTATTGTATAAAACAAGGAGTACATCCCGTGAATCCAGTTACAAGGTAGCACAATACCATTCCACCAGCACTGTCTCTCTGGTGCTAACAAACACTCTCTTAAACATGCCTCCCAGCTATAGTCTTATAAAACGGGGGCGCAGTAGTGTTACTGATGTGTCAGTATTTGTGGGCTGCAGTGCAGGCGGCAGTCATCCAGATGCTAAGTTCTCTGAGCTTTTCTTTTCTTCAGCAGGAGTTTGCAGCTCTTGCATTCCAGTCACATCCTACTGCATGCTTGTCATTCAGAGCGCCTGCTTTCCAATGGCACATCGTAACCTCCTGCCTCTGGCTTTTATTATTAAATACCCTTGACTCCAGAGGAATGCACAATTGGTCATTACCTTGCCAGGATCCAGCCTGTTGCCGGCCGCTTTGCTTATCTGTTTCTCCCCTTTTCTTAACGATCCTTGGATGATTAATTTTCTTTAATTATGATAATTAATAATCACTAGCCACCACGTCTCTTCTCTCCCAGACCCTCCGCACGTGGCCCTGTGGCTTCTGTTCGTCTGTTCAATCGTTACACATTGGTTCTCTGCCAAATGATCACATTCAGGAAGGTAATTAGTTTGTTTTGTTTTTTCAGTCTGTGTCCATATGGAACAATAACTACAGTACAGCAGCATACAGTTAGGTATAAAAAGTATTGGCTCAGCAACAATTTTTCAAGTCATATTATGTAGTGTAGTATGCAAAAAAGGTGATTATATCGTTGTATTTTATTACATAAAAGATTTGCTTAATGTTCTGTTTTATGAAAATATCAATAAATCAAAGTGCACAACAGCACCCGACATGAATTCTGTATGTGCATTCATTTGCAGTCTGTATTTATACATTTTGGATTCATTTTATGATTATATTCATTATTTTAGAAAGATGCCTTTGCTTCAGTTGATTATTTTGGCATTGTTAGGCAGTTAATTACAGATTTTGTGTGAATGCCATAACCAAGTTAACCAAGCCAATCTCTTGATAATAATGTAGCTGTGACGTATGTATGGATGTGTGCTGGACAGATGCCTTCCCTATATCCTCTTACCGGGTCCCCATGAGTTAGAGAGGCAGTTCTTTCACTGAGCCGCTCAGAGCAGCTCAGTGAAAGAACCCACCTAACGGCATGCTCCATTCCGCTACCCCTGAGCAGCTCAGAGCAGCTCAGTGAAAGAACCCACCTAACGGCATGCTCCATTCCGCTACCCCTGAGCAGCTCAGAGCAGCTCAGTGAAAGAACCCACCTAACGGCATGCTCCATTCTGCTACCCCTGAGCAGCTCAGAGAGCCACAGAGCAGATTTCATTGCTCAGTTACTTAACACCCCCAGAATCACCACTGTTTCTCCTCATCGCAGATCCTACCTTCAAAGCTGGACAATAGTTAGGGGACAGTTTGCCTGAGGCAGGATAGCTGACTTTTGAATTTGGGGTAGTTTGAGAGAGAGAGAGGGGTTCAGAATGGATCCCATTAACTTTGGGTTGTTTGGGGAACTGCCAGAGCATAGGCCTGGTCTACTAGGAGATATGCAGTATAGAGGGACTGACTGGGACCCTGCTGTTGTCAGGTTAGATCTCCCTTAGGCCTATACTGGGACTGTGCAGCTATCCCACACCATGAACTGCAGCACAAGGCCTTTCTTTCTCTGCTTGGCTTCTGTGATCTGTTAAGATCAGGAACTGTTACTGTCTCAAACATCAGAACTCAGTGTGATCCCTCTTTTTGAACTCTAGTCCATTAAACAAGGTTATGGCACGATGGATTTGGTATCTTTTCAGCTTGACTTCAGAGTTCATGTAGCAGCCTGGAATGATCAAAGTCCTGGAGTGTCTGCATTGTCTGTGACTGATTCTGTGCTAGTTTCTCAGTGTCTCCTTCACTCTTCCACTGAAACCTCTGACAAGCCTTTCATGTAAGAGAGACAAACACAAGGTTCCTTTGAATGTAAATGAAATGAAATGAAAAAAAAACCCGATTGATTTCACAGGTACAGGTTTCTGGAGATGTGTTGTTTCACCGATATTTCTACTAGAGTCTGGGTGGCGCAGTGCGGACCACAGTGCCACAAATATATGTGTTTAGAAATGGTTGACCGTTGTGGTAATCAGTGGTCAAAGGTACTATGACTGGACCACAGTCAATCCTAGTCATTTCTATATTTTGACATTCCCCAAGAAAATACAAATACAAAGATTCAAGCTTCTGCAGGTTAATTGTAATTTACATATCAGACCTATAATTTTGACAATATATTAATGATTCTCAAGAGACATTAAAGTCAAAGGCACTGAGAGAGTTAGTGAATTTATTTTTGCTTTACATTTCTTTCATTTCTCTCTCTCTCTCTCTCTCTCTCTCTCTCTCTCTCTCTCTCTCTCTCTCTCTCTCTGCAGAACTCTTTTCTCCCTTGGTTCTGTTTGTGCTGTGCAAGCATGACTGTTGCTGACAGTTTCTGGTAGCGATGAATCTCAATCAGGTTACCAGGGTAGTTAGCCGATCAGATTGCAAGTTGTCAAACCAGAGCCTTATAACAGGTATTATATGCCTCAGAACCCTGGTACTCCATTGATGAAATAGCCAATTCCGGGCCCATTAGTCTATAACAATAGAGCTGGAATTGTAAAGGAAAATGCAGTTGTATGAGAGGCTTGGGACAATGGACTGTGTAATTCCAGAGTCATTATCAAACACAGACGGAACGTTCTGCCTGAGGTCTCCATGCAGCCACTTTGCTCCTACACACAGACTGAAACCAAGGGCTTTCTATTCCATATGCAGTGCTGGGGGAGACTGCGATGTTGCTGCTGTTGTTTACTGATAATAACAGAGAGAGAGGGAGAGAGAGAGAGAGGGAGAGAGAGAGAGAGAGAGAACAGTCAGAGACAGTCTGAAGCAGTTTAAAAGGAGGCCAGGGCAGGAGGGGCTTTTTGAGTAATAAGGCTCAGCTGCTTGCCTGTGCACTTTGTTCACCAGCATCTGTTTCAATATAGAATTTGAAAGATGTCTTTCAGTTACAGTCTACGCTCAGCTATCTGACTACACACATCAATTATACTGTATGGTACACACAAATATACTTCATAATGGCAAGGGACCTGCACCAATAAAGTGTGCAGTGCATGAATTCGGATGTCTGTCACTTTCAGTTCACCATCACCTTGACCTGCAGCAGTCAGGTAGCTGAGCAGGGCCTGTATAAAATCAACAAGTCGGAGTCTTCATTCCATTGCATGGGACTCTCTCATGATACCGCACAGGCTCCTGGTTTTGATTTGATTCGTCACTGGCACAGTTTCATTCTGAAAGGAAAGAACATGAATAACAATTCTAAATCAAATGATGAACAACCCCAAGCTCCTTACAAGCCCCTGGATGACATCCCTGTGCTGCTTATTTCTGTTTTAGTTAACTTTATGAAAGCACTGTGCCAGTGGCAATTTGGAGTAAAGAGCTCTGATAATCTAGTCATATACGTAACAACAGTCCTCATCTCTCTCTTGTCCCAAGGCATTGGCAAAGATGTTTATTTGGGAGTTTTCAAAAGACTCTGAATGCCAGTCTGTTTATTCTGGAAGTAACTTTCTTTTGGCTGAGTTATGATCAAGGCTGTATTTTCTTCATGGTTGTCACGGATTTCACGATTTTCACATTGCCAGAGTTACAGGGCAGAGCCTGGGCATGACCACGCACACTGCAAGCATCTTAACCATCATGCAAAAGAGCCGGGCTTGTGTGCAGCACAATCCATTACAGCAGGGCATCATACAGCACAGCCCATTACACCATTAACAATCTCATCATAGTCAGTGTCCATTAGTCTCTGAACACTACAGTATAAAGGTACATACCCAGTCACATATTATGCAAGGCAGTCAGCACAGGGCTGCGTGTGACGCATTTTGTTACTGAGCAGCATCTGTTGACGTACGGTACCAGCTAGAATCAGGAATTGAATGCACATTTGTAACAGCCATTTCCATGAGTCTGTGTTGGGTTTATTGTACAAATCATCAACAGCATTTGTTATGGGCTAAAGTGATTATGCCTTTGTTGTATAGCTCTTGTATAAAAGCGGACGCTTCTTATGTGAATAACTATGATTGAAAGAGATGGCTTCTGTTTTTCACAACACACTGTGATATCATGGAATCAGAGACCAGTGATGTTGTGCTTCAGATTGTGACTGAGATTCTTTCCAGTCTTGATGTTTATAAATAAAGATATTGCACCAACGAGAGTGTAATTTACCCCCACGGCAGACATGCACGGCTCTGCGCACATTAAGCAGGTTTTCTGCTTGTCAGGAGAAGCATGCTTGAAATAACTTACAAATTCTCACTCTGAGCAATCTTAATTAGCATAACAGAAGCACAACCTTATTTATTACATGTCTGGTTAGTCACAGTCTTTCTAGAAGGCTGATGAATGAGACGCTCCGCTCCCTCTGTTCTGTAAAATGAGAAGCCTGTTGGACTTTGTGAACTGGCTTGACATTCAAGAGAGGTCTGACCTTACCATTAAAAACACAGTACAAAAATAGATCTAATAATTACAGAGAGGGCACAGAGGGTTACAGGCAGCGCACACGTGGAGGATGGCTGCTCTGCCACACTAATCCTTTGTGTGTTTTGTCTGGGCAAACGATGCCACTGCAAAGTAAGCCTGTCACCTGGAGTGTCTTGGCCCTGGATTTCACAGCTCTAGCGTGAAGGACCTCTGGAATGCTGCGGAAAGGAAGCAGCGCGTGGAATTTCACTTACCCAGCTCCACAAAGAGGCTCTTATTTTAAACGCTTCCTGCTATTGCAGCTTCGAGAGTTTCCACTGGGAATTCTGATTTGTTTTGTGGTTTTGCAGGAGAGGGGTCTGAATTGCCAACCAAACACAGCAGCAAAATCCATCCACCAGTGTAGATGGTCTGAACTCAGCAGGTACTGTTACATATTGATCGTGGATTCATGGAGCCACACTCCTCAACCAATCAAAGTGACAGCTTTCAGGACATTCCAGAACATCTTCTTTTGTTACAGGTGTCCCTCCGCCCCCGTCCCTGTATGCATGGCAGACTCAAGGCATGGATAACAGCATGTACTGTGCACTGTACAGCTGAGCCTCTCTCATAATACAAGAGGGTCCTATGAAACAAGAAGACACACTTACACCATCAGAGACAGGCTCAGCTGCACATATTAACTTATTACCTTACCAGGTTGCAGCTATAGTTTCATACAGTCTATAATAGTTACATTTTGTCAGAATCAAATGGTACAGGCGGTAGCCCTCTGCATTGCGTTGTTCTACTTCTTGCCTTATAACAGTACTTGTCATTTTATTGGATATTCATAATAAACAGATTGGCA